>CM055127.1:498219623-498569623 GCA_029206835.1 Rana muscosa
CAGCGCTCATCCTAGATGAAGGCAGATGTGGGGGGGGCTACATTTGTACAGTGCTCGTATCCTAGATGAAGGCAGATGTGGGGGGGGGCTACATTTGTACAGTGCTCGTATCCTAGATGAAGGCAGATGTGGGGGGGGGGGCTACATTTGTACAGTGCTCGTTATCCTAGATGAAGGCAGATGTGGGGGGGGGGCTACATTTGTACAGTGCTCGTTATCCTAGATGAAGGCAGATGTGGGGGGGGGGGGCTACATTTGTACAGTGCTCGTTATCCTAGATGAAGGCAGATGTTGGGGGGGGGGCTACATTTGTACAGTGCTCGTTATCCTAGATGAAGGCAGATGTGGGGGGGGGCTACATTTGTACAGTGCTCGTTATCCTAGATGAAGGCAGATGTGGGGGGGGGGCTACATTTGTACAGTGCTCGTTATCCTAGATGAAGGCAGATGTGGGGGGGGGGCTACATTTGTACAGTGCTCGTTATCCTAGATGAAGGCAGATGTGGGGGGGGGCTACATTTGTACAGTGCTCGTTATCCTAGATGAAGGCAGATGTGGGGGGGGGCTACATTTGTACAGTGCTCGTTATCCTAGATGAAGGCAGATGTGGGGGGGGGCTACATTTGTACAGTGCTCGTTATCCTAGATGAAGGCAGATGTGGGGGGGGCTACATTTGTACAGTGCTCGTTATCCTAGATGAAGGACAGATGTGGGGGGGGGGGCTACATTTGTACAGTGCTCGTTATCCTAGATGAAGGCAGATGTGGGGGGGGCTACATTTGTACAGTGCTCGTTATCCTAGATGAAGGCAGATGTGGGGGGGCTACATTTGTACAGTGCTCGTTATCCTAGATGAAGGCAGATGTGGGGGGGCTACATTTGTACAGTGCTCGTTATCCTAGATGAAGGCAGATGTGGGGGGGCTACATTTGTACAGTGCTCGTTATCCTAGATGAAGGCAGATGTGGGGGGGCTACATTTGTACAGTGCTCGTTATCCTAGATGAAGGCAGATGTGGGGGGGCTACATTTGTACAGTGCTCGTTATCCTAGATGAAGGCAGATGTGGGGGGGCTACATTTGTACAGTGCTCGTTATCCTAGATGAAGGCAGATGTGGGGGGGCTACATTTGTACAGTGCTCGTTATCCTAGATGAAGGCAGATGTGGGGGGGCTACATTTGTACAGTGCTCGTTATCCTAGATGAAGGCAGATGTGGGGGGGCTACATTTGTACAGCGCTCTTCCTAGATGAAGGCAGATGTGGGGGGGCTACATTTGTACATTTGCTTGTTATCCTAGACGAAGGCGATTGGGGGGGGGGGCTACATTTGTACAGTGCTCGTTATCCTAGATGAAGGCAGATGGGGGGGGGCTACATTTGTACAGTGCTCATCCTAGATGAAGGCAGATGTGGGGGGGCTACATTTGTACAGTGCTCATCCTAGATGAAGGCCGATTGTGGGGGGGCTACATTTGTACAGTGCTCATCCTAGATGAGGGCCGATTGTGGGGGGGCTACATTTGTACAGTGCTCATTATCCTAGATGAAGGCAGATGTGGGGGGGCTACATTTGTACCGCGCTCATCCTAGATGAAGGCAGATGTGGGGGGGCTACATTTGTACAGTGCTTGTTATCCTAGACGAAGGCCGATTGGGGGGGGGCTACATTTGTACAGTGCTCGTTATCCTAGATGAAGGCAGATGTGGGGGGGGCTACATTTGTACAGTGCTCATCCTAGATGAAGGCAGATGTGGGGGGGCTACATTTGTACAGTGCTCATCCTAGATGAAGGCCGATTGTGGGGGGGCTACATCTGTACAGTGCTCATCCTAGATGAGGGCCGATTGTGGGGGGGCTACATTTGTACAGTGCTCATCCTAGATGAAGGCAGATGTGGGGGGGCTACATTTGTACAGCGCTCATCCTAGATGAAGGCAGATGTGGGGGGGGGCTACATGTGTACAGTGCTCATCCTAAATTAAGGCAGATGTGGGGGGGCTACATTTGTGCAGTGCTCATCCTAGATGAAGGCAGATGTGGGGGGGGCTACATTTGTACAGTGCTCATCCTAAATGAAGGCAGATGTGGGGGGGGGGCTACATTTGTACAGTGCTCATCCTAAATGAAGGCAGATGTGGAGGGGCTACATTTGTACAGTGCTCATCCTAAATGAAGGCAGATGTGGGGGGGGGGCTACATTTGTACAGTGCTCATCCTAGATGAAGGCAGATGTGGGGGGGGGCTACATTTGTACAGTGCTCATCCTAGATGAAGGCAGATGTGGGGGGGCTACATTTGTGCAGTGCTCATCCTAGATGAGGGCCGATTGTGGGGCGGCTACATTTGTACAGTGCTCATCCTAGATGAAGGCAGATGTGGGGGGGCTACATTTGTACAGCGCTCATCCTAGATGAAGGCAGATGTGGGGGGGGCTACATTTGTACAGTGCTTGTTATCCTAGACGAAGGCCGATTGGGGGGGGCTACATTTGTACAGTGCTCGTTATCCTAGATGAAGGCAGATGTGGGGGGCTACATTTGTACAGTGCTCATCCTAGATGAAGGCAGATGTGGGGGGGGCTACATTTGTACAGTGGTCATCCTAAATGAAGGCAGATGTGGGGGGGCTACATTTGTACAGTGCTCATATCCTAGATGAAGGCAGATGTGGGGGGGATTACATTTGTACAGTGCTCATCCTAGATGAAGGCCGATTGTGGGGGGGGCTACATTTGTACAGTGCTCATCCTAGATGAAGGCCGATTGTGGGGGGGCTACATTTGTACAGTGCTCATCCTAGATGAAGGCAGGTGTGGGGGGGGGCTACATTTGTACAGTGCTCATCCTAGATATAGGCAGATGTGGGGGGGGGCTACATTTGTACAGTGCTCATCCTAGATGAAGGCAGATGTGGGGGGGCTACATTTGTACAGTGCTCATCCTAGATGAAGGCAGATGTGGGGGGGCTACATTTGTACAGTGCTCATCCTAGATGAAGGCAGATGTGGGGGGGCTACTACATTTGTACAGTGCTCATCCTAGATGAAGGCAGATGTGGGGGGGGCTACATTTGTGCAGTGCTCATCCTAAATGAAGGCAGATGTGGGGGGCTACATTTGTACAGTGCTCATCCTAAATGAAGGCAGATGGGGGGCTACATTTGTACAGCGCTCATCCTAGATGAAGGCAGATGTGGGGGGGCTACATTTGTACAGTGCTCATCCTAGATGAAGGCAGATGTGGGGGGGCTACATTTGTACAGCGCTCATCCTAGATGAAGGCAGATGTGGGGGGGGCTACATTTGTACAGTGCTTGTTATCCTAGACGAAGGCCGATTGGGGGGGGCTACATTTGTACAGTGCTCATCCTAGATGAAGGCAGATGTGGGGGGGGCTACATTTGTACAGTGCTCATATCCTAGATGAAGGCAGATGTGGGGGGATTACATTTGTACAGTGCTCATCCTAGATGAAGGCAGATGTGGGGGGGCTACATTTGTACAGTGGTCATCCTAAATGAAGGCAGATGTGGGGGGCTACATTTGTACAGTGCTCATCCTAGATGAAGGCAGGTGTGGGGGGCGCTACATTTGTACAGTGCTCATCCTAGATATAGGCAGATGTGGGGGGGGGGCTACATTTTGTACAGTGCTCATCCTAGATGAAGGCAGATGTGGGGGGGTGGGGCTACATTTGTACAGTGCTCATCCTAGATGAAGGCAGATTTGGGGGGGACTACATTTGTACAGTGCTCATTCTAAATGAAGGCAGATGTGGGGGGGACTACATTTGTACAGTGGTCATCCTAAATGAAGGCAGATGTGGGGGGGCTACATTTGTACAGTGCTCATATCCTAGATGAAGGCAGATGTGGGGGGGATTACATTTGTACAGTGCTCATCCTAGATGAAGGCAGATGTGGGGGGGCTACATTTGTACAGTGCTCATCCTAGATGAAGGCCGATTGTGGGGGGGCTACATTTGTACAGTGCTCATCCTAGATGAAGGCAGGTGTGGGGGGGCTACATTTGTACAGTGCTCATCCTAGATGAAGGCAGATGGGGGGGGCTACATTTGTACAGTGCTCATCCTAGGTGAAGGCAGATGTGGGGGGGCTACATTTGTACAGTGCTCATCCTAGATGAAGGCATATGTGGGGGGGGGCTACATTTGTACAGTGCTCATCCTAGATGAAGGCAGATGTGGGGGGGGGGCTACATTTGTACAGTGCTCATCCTAGATGAAGGCCGATTGTGGTGGGGGGGCTACATTTGTACAGTGCTCATCCTAGATGAAGGCCGATTGTGGGGGGGGCTACATTCGTACAGTGCTCGTTATCCTAGATGAAGGCAGATGTGGGGGTGTACTTTGTACAGTACGAGTCGTACTGCATAAGGGCAGATGGTGGGTGGGCATTCATTATACAGTACTCATATAAGGTAAAGGCAGATATGGAAGCATACTGTACATTACTAGTTATACCAATCGGATTGTATACCTAATTATACTAGTAAATGACAGATTGGGGTACACTGTGTGTTTTCTGGGATCCAGAGTGGAGATAATGTGTAATTTAAGTGCTCCAGTTATCAATTTCTTCTGTTTCTCGTGGGGGGGGGGGGCAGATAATATGTTGGGTTTGCTGGGCCTTTTCACAGTGGCAGGTGAGTTACTGAGCTCCTGAAGCCCCAGAATGGGCAAATAGTGGACAGTGGAGTTACTGAGCTGTCATGGTAGAAGGTGGAGTCCCGGAGATCTCACAGTGGAAGGTGGAGTTGCTGAGGTGCTGGAGCCCCTGAAGGTCTCAAAGTGAAAGGTGGAGTTACTGAGATCCTGGAGAACCCAGAGGTTTCATGATGGTTGCAGAGTTCCTGGGGCCCCCAGAGATCTCAAGATGGAAGGTGGAGTTGCTGAGCCCCTGAAGGTTTCACAGTGTAGGGTGAAGTCAGAGCCCGAGGTTTCACAGGGGAAGGCAGAGTAGCTGAGCTCCTGGAGCCCCCAGACGTCTCAAAGTGGAAGTACTGAGATCCTAAAGTCCTTGGAGGTCTCACAGTGTTTGCTGAGCTCTTGGAACCCTGGATGTCTCACAGCAAAAGGTGGAATTGCGGGGCCCGTGTAGATCTCCTGGAGGAAGGTGGAGTTGCTGAGCTCCTGGAGGTTTCTTAGTGGAAGGTGGAGTCGCTAAGCTGGAGCTGCGGAGGTCTCATGGTGGAAGGTGGAGTTACTGAGCCCTCAGACCCCCGTGGAGGTCTCACAGTGAAGGAGGTACTGCGCTCCTGGAGCCCTTGGAGGTCTCACACTGGAAAGTGCAATTGCTGAGCCCCTGGAGCCTCCTGGAGATCTAATGGGGGAAGATGGAGTTGCTGATCTCCTGGAGGTTTACCAGTAGAGGGTGGAGACACTGACCACCTGGAGCTCCTGGAGGCCTCACGTTGGAGCCTCTAGAGGTCTCAGTGGAAGGTAGAGTTGGCAAGTCCCTGGAGTTCTCACAGTGAAAGGTGGAGTTACTAAGCTCCTGAAGCTCCTAGAAGTCTTACTGTGGATGGGGATGTTGCTGAACCCTCAGAGCCCCCCTGAAGGTCTCACACTGAAAGGTGGAATTGCTCAGCTCCTGGAGCACCCTGAGGTCTCACAGTGGATGGTGAAGTTGCTGAGCTCCTGGAGCCCCCTAGAGGTCTCACAGTGGAAGGTAGAGTTGGCAAGTCCCTGGAGTTCTCACAGCAGAAGATGTAGTTGCTGAACTCTCAGAGCCCTCCTGAAGGTCTCACAGTGAAAGGTAGAGTTACTAAGCTTCCAGAGGTCTCAGGGTGGTTGTTGAGCTCCTGGAGCCCCCTAGAGGTCCCACGGTAGAAGGTGGAATTGCTAAGCCCCCTGGAGGTCCCAGGGTTGAAGGTGGAATCGCTGAGCTCCTGGAGCCCCCTGGAGGTCCCAGGGTTGAAGGTGGAATCGCTGAGCTCCTGGAGCCCCCTGGAGGTCCCAGGGTTGAAGGTGGAATTGCTGAGCTCCCGGAGCCCCCTGGAGGTCCCGGGGCTGAAGGTGGAATCGCTGAGCTCCTGGAGCCCCCTTGAGGTCCCAGGGTTGAAGGTGGAATCGCTGAGCTCCTGGAGCCCCCTAGAGTTCCCAGGGTTGAAGGTGGAATTGCTAAGCCCCCTGGAGGTCCCAGGGTTGAAGGTGGAATTGCTAAGCCCCCTGGAGGTCCCAGGGTTGAAGGTGGAATCGCTGAGCTCCTGGAGCCCCCTGGAGGTCCCAGGGTTGAAGGTGGAATCGCTGAGCTCCTGGAGCCCCCTAGAGGTCTCAGGGTTGAAGGTGGAATTGCTGAGCTCCCAGAGCCCCCTCGAGGTCCCTGGGGCTGAAGGTGGAATCGCTGAGCTCCTGAAGCCCCCTAGAGGTCCCGGGGCTGAAGGTGGAATCGCTGAGCTTCTGGAGCCCTCTGGAGGACCCCGGGGTTGAAGGTGGAATTGCTGAGCTCCCGGAGCCCCCTGGAGGTCCTGGGGTTGAAGGTGGAATCGCTGAGCTCCTGGAGCCCCCTAGAGTTCCCGGGGCTGAAGGTGGAATCGCTGAGCTCCTGGAGCCCCCCTGCAGGTCCCGGGGTTGAAGGTGGAATTGCTGAGCTCCTGGAGGTCCCAGGGTTAAAGGTGGAATTGCTGAGCTCACCGGAGCCCCCTGGAGGTCCCAGGGTAGAAGGTGGAATTGCTAAGCCCCCTGGAGGTCCCGGGGCTGAAGGTGAAATCGCTGAGCTCCTGAAGCCCTCTGGAGGTCCCGGGGTTGAAGGTGGAAATGCTGAGCTCCTGGAGGTCCCCGGGTTGAAGGTGGAATTGCTGAGCTCCTGGAGGTCCCCGGGGTTGAAGGTGGAATTGCTGAGCTCCTGGAGGTCCCGGGGTTGAAGGTGGAATTGCTGAGCTCCTGGAGGTCCCGGGGTTGAAGGTGGAATTGCTGAGCTCCCGGAGCCCCCTGGAGGTCCCGGGGTTGAAGGTGGAATCGCTGAGCTCCTGGAGCCCCCTAGAGTTCCCGGGGCTGAAGGTGGAATCGCTGAGCTCCTGGAGCCCCCTGCAGGTCCCGGGGTTGAAGGTGGAATTTCTGAGCTCCTGGAGGTCCCAGGGTTAAAGATGGAATTGCTGAGTTCCCAGAGGTCCCAGGGTAGAAGGTGGAATTGCTAAGCCCCCTGGAGGTCCCGGGGCTGAAGGTGAAATCGCTGAGCTCCTGGAGCCCTCTGGAGGTCCCGGGGTTGAAGGTGGAATTGCTGAGCTCCTGGAGCTCCCTGGAGGTCCCAGGGTTGAAGGTGGAATTGCTGAGCTCCCGGAGCCCCCTAGAGGTCCCGGGGTTGAAGGTGGAATCGCTGAGCTCCTGGAGCCCCCTGGAGGTCCCAGGGTTGAAGGTGGAATCGCTGAGCTCCCTGGAGGTCCCAGGGTTGAAGGTGGAATCGCTGAGCTCCTGGAGCCCCCTAGAGGTCCCGGGGTTGAAGGTGGAATTGCTGAGCTCCCGGAGCTCCCTGGAGGTCCCAGGGTTGAAGGTGGAATTGCTGAGCTCCCGGAGCCCCCTAGAGGTCCCGGGGTTGAAGGTGGAATCGCTGAGCTCCTGGAGCCCCCTGGAGGTCCCAGGGTTGAAGGTGGAATCGCTGAGCTCCTGGAGCCCCCTGAAGGTCCCAGGGTTGAAGGTGGAATCGCTGAGCTCCCTGGAGGTCCCAGGGTTGAAGGTGGAATTGCTGAGCTCCTGGAGGTCCCGCGGTTGAAGGTGGAATTGCTGAGCACATGAAGCCCCTTGGAGGTCCCAGGGCTGAAGGTGGAATCGCTGAGCTCCTGGAGCCGGCTAGAGGTCCCATAGTTGAAGGTGGAATTGCTGAGCTCCCGGAGCCCCCTAGAGGTCCCAGGGCTGAAGGTAGAATTGCTGAGCTCCCGGAGCCCCCTAGAGGTCCCAGGGCTGAAGGTGGAATTGCTGAGCTTCTGGAGCCCCCTAGAGGTCCCGGGGCTGAAGGTGGAATCGCTGAGCTCCCGGAGCCCCCTAGAGGTCCCAGGGCTGAAGGTAAAATTGCTGAGCTCCCGGAGCCCCCTAGAGGTCCCAGGGCTGAAGGTGGAATTGCTGAGCTCCTGGAGCCCCCTAGAGGTCCCGGGGCTGAAGGTGGAATCGCTGAGCTCCCAGAGCCCCCTAGAGGTCCCAGGGTTGAAGGTGGAATTGCTGAGCTCCCGGAGCCCCCTAGAGGTCCCAGGGTTGAAGGTGGAATTGCTAAGCTCCCGGAGCCCCCTAGAGGTCCCGGGGTTGAAGGTGGAAGTGCTTAGCTCCCGGAGCCCCTGGAGGTCCCGGGGTTGAAGGTGGAATTGCTGAGCTCCTGAAGCCCCCTAGAGGTCCCCGGGGTTGAAGGTGGAATTGCTGAGCTCCTGAAGCCCCCTAGAGGTCCGGGGGTTGAAGGTGGAATTGCTGAGCTCCTGAAGCCCCCTAGAGGTCCCAGGGCTGAAGGTGGAATCGCTGAGCTCCCAGAGCCCCCTGGAGGTCCCGGGGTTGAAGGTGGAATTGCTGAGCTCCTGAAGCCCCCTAGAGGTCCCGGGGTTGAAGGTGGAATTGCTGAGCTCCTGAAGCCCCCTAGAGGTCCCAGGGCTGAAGGTGGAATCGCTGAGCTCCCAGAGCCCCCTAGAGGTCCCAGGGCTGAAGGTGGAATCGCTGAGCTCCCGGAGCCCCCTAGAGGTCCCAGGGCTGAAGGTGGAATTGCTGAGCTCCCGGAGCCCCCTAAAGGTCCCAGGGTTGAAGGTGGAATTGCTGAGCTCCCGGAGCCCCCTAGAGGTCCCAGGGCTAAAGGTGGAATCGCTGAGCTCCTGGAGCCCCCTGGCGGTCCCAGGGCTGAAGGTGGAATCGCTGAGCTCCCGGAGCCCCCTAGAGGTCCCAGGGCTGAAGGTGGAATTGCTGAGCTCCCGGAGCCCCCTAGAGGTCCCAGGGCTGAAGGTGGAATTGCTGAGCTCCCGAAGCCCCCTAGAGGTCCCAGGGCTGAAGGTGGAATTGCTGAGCTCCCGGAGCCCCCTAGAGGTCCCGGGGTTGAAGGTGGAATCGCTGAGCTCCTGGAGCCCCCTGGAGGTCCCAGGGTTGAAGGTGGAATTGCTGAGCTCCCGGAGCCCCCTAGAGGTCCCGGGGTTGAAGGTGGAATCGCTGAGCTCCTGGAGCCCCCTGGAGGTCCCAGGGTTGAAGGTGGAATCGCTGAGCTCCCTGGAGGTCCCAGGGTTGAAGGTGGAATCGCTGAGCTCCTGGAGCCCCCTAGAGGTCCCGGGGTTGAAGGTGGAATTGCTGAGCTCCCGGAGCTCCCTGGAGGTCCCAGGGTTGAAGGTGGAATTGCTGAGCTCCCGGAGCCCCCTAGAGGTCCCGGGGTTGAAGGTGGAATCGCTGAGCTCCTGGAGCCCCCTGGAGGTCCCAGGGTTGAAGGTGGAATCGCTGAGCTCCCTGGAGGTCCCAGGGTTGAAGGTGGAATTGCTGAGCACATGAAGCCCCTTGGAGGTCCCAGGGCTGAAGGTGGAATCGCTGAGCTCCTGGAGCCGGCTAGAGGTCCCATAGTTGAAGGTGGAATTGCTGAGCTCCCGGAGCCCCCTAGAGGTCCCAGGGCTGAAGGTGGAATTGCTGAGCTCCTGGAGCCCCCTAGAGGTCCCGGGGCTGAAGGTGGAATCGCTGAGCTCCCAGAGCCCCCTAGAGGTCCCAGGGTTGAAGGTGGAATTGCTGAGCTCCCGGAGCCCCCTAGAGGTCCCAGGGTTGAAGGTGGAATTGCTAAGCTCCCGGAGCCCCCTAGAGGTCCCGGGGTTGAAGGTGGAAGTGCTTAGCTCCCGGAGCCCCCTGGAGGTCCCGGGGTTGAAGGTGGAATTGCTGAGCTCCTGAAGCCCCCTAGAGGTCCCGGGGTTGAAGGTGGAATTGCTGAGCTCCTGAAGCCCCCTAGAGGTCCCAGGGCTGAAGGTGGAATCGCTGAGCTCCTGGAGCCCCCTAGAGGTCCCGGGGTTGAAGGTGGAATTGCTGAGCTCCCGGAGCTCCCTGGAGGTCCCAGGGTTGAAGGTGGAATTGCTGAGCTCCCGGAGCCCCCTAGAGGTCCCGGGGTTGAAGGTGGAATCGCTGAGCTCCTGGAGCCCCCTGGAGGTCCCAGGGTTGAAGGTGGAATCGCTGAGCTCCTGGAGCCCCCTGAAGGTCCCAGGGTTGAAGGTGGAATCGCTGAGCTCCCTGGAGGTCCCAGGGTTGAAGGTGGAATTGCTGAGCTCCTGGAGGTCCCGCGGTTGAAGGTGGAATTGCTGAGCACATGAAGCCCCTTGGAGGTCCCAGGGCTGAAGGTGGAATCGCTGAGCTCCTGGAGCCGGCTAGAGGTCCCATAGTTGAAGGTGGAATTGCTGAGCTCCCGGAGCCCCCTAGAGGTCCCAGGGCTGAAGGTAGAATTGCTGAGCTCCCGGAGCCCCCTAGAGGTCCCAGGGCTGAAGGTGGAATTGCTGAGCTTCTGGAGCCCCCTAGAGGTCCCGGGGCTGAAGGTGGAATCGCTGAGCTCCCGGAGCCCCCTAGAGGTCCCAGGGCTGAAGGTAAAATTGCTGAGCTCCCGGAGCCCCCTAGAGGTCCCAGGGCTGAAGGTGGAATTGCTGAGCTCCTGGAGCCCCCTAGAGGTCCCGGGGCTGAAGGTGGAATCGCTGAGCTCCCAGAGCCCCCTAGAGGTCCCAGGGTTGAAGGTGGAATTGCTGAGCTCCCGGAGCCCCCTAGAGGTCCCAGGGTTGAAGGTGGAATTGCTAAGCTCCCGGAGCCCCCTAGAGGTCCCGGGGTTGAAGGTGGAAGTGCTTAGCTCCCGGAGCCCCTGGAGGTCCCGGGGTTGAAGGTGGAATTGCTGAGCTCCTGAAGCCCCCTAGAGGTCCCGGGGTTGAAGGTGGAATTGCTGAGCTCCTGAAGCCCCCTAGAGGTCCGGGGGTTGAAGGTGGAATTGCTGAGCTCCTGAAGCCCCCTAGAGGTCCCAGGGCTGAAGGTGGAATCGCTGAGCTCCCAGAGCCCCCTGGAGGTCCCGGGGTTGAAGGTGGAATTGCTGAGCTCCTGAAGCCCCCTAGAGGTCCCGGGGTTGAAGGTGGAATTGCTGAGCTCCTGAAGCCCCCTAGAGGTCCCAGGGCTGAAGGTGGAATCGCTGAGCTCCCAGAGCCCCCTAGAGGTCCCAGGGCTGAAGGTGGAATCGCTGAGCTCCCGGAGCCCCCTAGAGGTCCCAGGGCTGAAGGTGGAATTGCTGAGCTCCCGGAGCCCCCTAAAGGTCCCAGGGTTGAAGGTGGAATTGCTGAGCTCCCGGAGCCCCCTAGAGGTCCCAGGGCTAAAGGTGGAATCGCTGAGCTCCTGGAGCCCCCTGGCGGTCCCAGGGCTGAAGGTGGAATCGCTGAGCTCCCGGAGCCCCCTAGAGGTCCCAGGGCTGAAGGTGGAATTGCTGAGCTCCCGGAGCCCCCTAGAGGTCCCAGGGCTGAAGGTGGAATTGCTGAGCTCCCGAAGCCCCCTAGAGGTCCCAGGGCTGAAGGTGGAATTGCTGAGCTCCCGGAGCCCCCTAGAGGTCCCGGGGTTGAAGGTGGAATCGCTGAGCTCCTGGAGCCCCCTGGAGGTCCCAGGGTTGAAGGTGGAATTGCTGAGCTCCCGGAGCCCCCTAGAGGTCCCGGGGTTGAAGGTGGAATCGCTGAGCTCCTGGAGCCCCCTGGAGGTCCCAGGGTTGAAGGTGGAATCGCTGAGCTCCCTGGAGGTCCCAGGGTTGAAGGTGGAATCGCTGAGCTCCTGGAGCCCCCTAGAGGTCCCGGGGTTGAAGGTGGAATTGCTGAGCTCCCGGAGCTCCCTGGAGGTCCCAGGGTTGAAGGTGGAATTGCTGAGCTCCCGGAGCCCCCTAGAGGTCCCGGGGTTGAAGGTGGAATCGCTGAGCTCCTGGAGCCCCCTGGAGGTCCCAGGGTTGAAGGTGGAATCGCTGAGCTCCCTGGAGGTCCCAGGGTTGAAGGTGGAATTGCTGAGCACATGAAGCCCCTTGGAGGTCCCAGGGCTGAAGGTGGAATCGCTGAGCTCCTGGAGCCGGCTAGAGGTCCCATAGTTGAAGGTGGAATTGCTGAGCTCCCGGAGCCCCCTAGAGGTCCCAGGGCTGAAGGTGGAATTGCTGAGCTCCTGGAGCCCCCTAGAGGTCCCGGGGCTGAAGGTGGAATCGCTGAGCTCCCAGAGCCCCCTAGAGGTCCCAGGGTTGAAGGTGGAATTGCTGAGCTCCCGGAGCCCCCTAGAGGTCCCAGGGTTGAAGGTGGAATTGCTAAGCTCCCGGAGCCCCCTAGAGGTCCCGGGGTTGAAGGTGGAAGTGCTTAGCTCCCGGAGCCCCCTGGAGGTCCCGGGGTTGAAGGTGGAATTGCTGAGCTCCTGAAGCCCCCTAGAGGTCCCGGGGTTGAAGGTGGAATTGCTGAGCTCCTGAAGCCCCCTAGAGGTCCCAGGGCTGAAGGTGGAATCGCTGAGCTCCCAGAGCCCCCTGGAGGTCCCGGGGTTGAAGGTGGAATTGCTGAGCTCCTGAAGCCCCCTAGAGGTCCCGGGGTTGAAGGTGGAATTGCTGAGCTCCTGAAGCCCCCTAGAGGTCCCAGGGCTGAAGGTGGAATCGCTGAGCTCCCAGAGCCCCCTAGAGGTCCCAGGGCTGAAGGTGGAATCGCTGAGCTCCCGGAGCCCCCTAGAGGTCCCAGGGCTGAAGGTGGAATTGCTGAGCTCCCGGAGCCCCCTAAAGGTCCCAGGGTTGAAGGTGGAATTGCTGAGCTCCCGGAGCCCCCTAGAGGTCCCAGGGCTAAAGGTGGAATCGCTGAGCTCCTGGAGCCCCCTGGCGGTCCCAGGGCTGAAGGTGGAATCGCTGAGCTCCCGGAGCCCCCTAGAGGTCCCAGGGCTGAAGGTGGAATTGCTGAGCTCCCGAAGCCCCCTAGAGGTCCCAGGGCTGAAGGTGGAATTGCTGAGCTCCCGGAGCCCCCTAGAGGTCCCGGGGCTGAAGGTGGAATCGCTGAGCTCCCGGAGCCCCCTAGAGGTCCCAGGGTTGAAGGTGGAATTGCTGAGCTCCCGGGGCCCCCTAAAGGTCCCAGGGTTGAAGGTGGAAGTGCTTAGCTCCCGGAGGTCCCGGGGTTGAAGGTGGAATTGCTGAGCTCCTGGAGCCCCCTGGAGGTCCCAGGGCTGAAGGTGGAATCGCTAAACTCCCGGAGCCCCCTAGAGGTCCCAGGGCTGAAGGTGAAATTGCTGAGCTCCCGGAGCCCCCTGGAGGTCCCAGGGCTAAAGGTGGAATTGCTGAGCTCCTGGAGTCCCCTGGAGGTCCCGGGGTTGAAGGTGGAATCGCTGAGCTCCTGGAGCCCCCTAGAGGTCCCAGGGCTGAAGGTGGAATCGCTGAGCTCCTGGAGGTCCCGGGGTTGAAGGTGGAATTGCTGAGCTCCCGGAGTCCCCTAGAGGTCCCAGGGCTGAAGGTGGAATCGCTGAGTTCCCGGAGCCCCCTGGAGGTCCTGGGGTTGAAGGTGGAATTGCTGAGCTCCTGGAGCCCCCTAGAGGTCCCAGGGCTGAAGGTGGAATCGCTGAGCTCCTGGAGCCCCCAGAGGTTGGACTGTGTGAAGTGGAAATGTTGGGTTAGCAGTCATTTGTGGATATTCTCCCCGGGGGAGGCGACACATCTTTTGTAAATTCATCTTCATTATCCCCACTGTACACAGAACACAGGAGGCCGCAGACTGACATTAATCTATATTAGGTGGTGATAATCTATTATCCAATCCGGCCCAAGCAATGAACACGCAGGTTATCTCTTCTCTGTGGAGCTGTTGCAGGAGGGAAACATCCCCCATTACAGGCAGAGAACGGGGGGGGGGGGGATGCTGGATACTCAGACATGCCTGGAACAAATATGATAAAGGCTGAGACCGCTCAAATATGGTTGTAAAATAAATATAACGCCAGAGAGATGCCTTCATAATGAGAGGAGATTGGAGCCAAGTCTGCATGAGGTGTGAGAAAAGCCCAAATCCACCCCAATGTGACTCGGAACATACCAACTTCTCAGCATGGGATCCGATTTTTTTATTAATTTATATAAAACTGGGAATTATTATTATACAGGATTTATATGGTGCCAACAGTTTGTGCAGTGCTTTACAACACGCGGGCCGACAGTACAGTTACAATACAATGCAATTCAATACAGGAGGAATCCGAGGGTCCTGCAAATAAATAATCTGATAGGTACGGGGATCTATTCCAGGAATACCCATTCTCGGGTGCATATTACAGAGTGCAGAGACCCATGGCAAGCGGCCCGGATCGGTCTTTTGTCTGCTGACTTTAGTTAACTGAAATCTGATTGGCCACTGTGGGGTTCTGCAGTTTTTATTGTAGAAAATAAGATGGGAATGTGTCCCGTGTTCCCAATTACTGGAGGTGTAATACCATTGTCACTCAGCAGGGGGCGGCGCATCTCCCTCTAGAAGGACGCCAGCATACTATGACCTGAATTCCTGCAGAATCCTCATTCACATCTTCCAGCAACCTGAGACTCGATCAAATAATCCTGTGTACTGGATATACATCAGGAGCCGTAGTCACTTTGCCCTAGACATGTTCCCCAGCCCCCCAGGACCCCCAGCATGCCAAGTGGTTCGGATTTCCTGCACCCTCCACGGGTCTTTCAGCATTGCTGTCTTCGGGATCATACATAGGGGTGTATTAGGCCTGTGTGCAAGGGTCCTGTAAAAGCATCACAGCAGTTCTGTGTGAAGGGAGTTTTCTGCAGACCAGAGAGGAGGAACATGGGTGTATATTAGGGGTGGCCAATGGCCGTCCTCAGGGGCTGAATACCAACCAGGATAGATAGATAAATTACCCAAATAAACTAAAATAATTTCCCCCTTACAGAGAGCTAAAAAGATGAATGGTGTCAGTGGGAACTTATCTAAGAGGAAGAAATTGCTCACTGCTTGAGGAACCCTTAGCAACCTCTGGAGCAGGGGTGCCCAACCAGTGGCCTTCTGATGTGGCCCGGGGAGCCTTCTGATGTGGCCCGCGACCTCCTGCTCTGGGATGGTGGTTTGGTAAGCCCAGATCGCAGGTTGCTGACCCGTCATCCCAGAACATCAGTGTTGTAAATGAAGCCGGCGGTAGAGAAAGCAAACAGCTGCGGAGCCACATAAGCTGATGCTTCCTGTATAGCGCCACCTCCTGACACAATCGATACCAAATGCACTCTGCCTGGGCCAGCAACAGCCGGGGAAAACTGAATGGAAGACTGTTATTAAAGGTACAATTATTACTGAAATCACAGGGTATATATTTGGGCATATCTGTTCTGCAGTGGTTACTGGGCTGCTTTCAAACTAATCCGCAGGTGCGGCGCAGTGCACCTGAAGGTTACCTGCACTGAGCCATAGACTTCTGTTACCTGGGGGTTTGGTGAGCTTTGAGAAATTGCACCACACCTGCAGGATATAATAGAAGTCTATGCAGGAAGGAAAGCCACAGGTGCATGTGATGCATCATCAGTGTGAAAGCATCCTTAGGCCGGGTTCACACTGGGGCGACAAACGCTCCGACATTAGGAGCTCATGTCGCATGACGTGTGAAAATCAATGTTTCCCTATGAGAGCCGTCTTAACTGGTCCGACACATGTCGGTCCGACTTTGAGAATGCTCCCTGTACTACTTCGGTCCGACTTTGATCCGACTTCAGCCCATTGACTATCATTGAAGTCGGATCAAAGTCGGACCGCAGTCTTGCATGATCCGACTTTGGGTCTGGTCTGGATTTGAAGGGGAACCCCTACGCCGAAAAAACGGCGTGGGGATCCCCCCAAAATCCAAGCCAGACCCTTATCCGAGCACGCAACCTGGCAGGCCGCAGGGGAAGAGGGGGGGGGGGGGGGAGAGAGCGCCCCCCCCCTCCTGAACCGTACCAGGCCGCATGCCCTCAACATGGGGGGTGGGTGCTCTGGGGCAGGGGGGCGACCTGCGGCCCCCCCACCCCAAAGCACCCTGTCCCCATGTTGATGAGGACAGGGCCTCTTCCCGACAACCCTGGCCATTGGTTGTCGGGGTCTGCGGGCGGGGGGCTTATCGGAATCCGGGAGCCCCCCCTTGATAAAGGGGCCCCCAGATCCCGGCCCCCCACCCTATGTGAATGAGTATGGGGTACATCGTACCCCTACCCATTCACCTGGTGGAAAAAAAATGTCAAGAAAAAACACAACACAGCTTTTTTAATAAATTTATTGCACAGCTCCGGGGGTCTTCTTCCGACTTCGGGGTTCTCCGCGCTCTCCGGTTCTTTCTTTCGCCGGGCCTCCGCTATCTTCTTCCAGCTCTTTTGCTAGCGGAGGCCCGGTCTTCCCGTCGTCTCGTCCGGCTCTCCGTTGTCCTTCTGCCGGCCCCTCCACTATCTTCTTGCAGCTCTTTTGCTAGTGGAGGGGCCGGTCTTCCCGCCGTCGCCGTCTTCTTCTCTCTTCTCCTCATCGATGTTGATGCGTCACTTCCTTCCGCTGTAATGCTGGCTGTTCGCTCCGCTCCAAATTAATATAGGCTTCTCATGACGTCACAGTCACATGCTCCGGAGGAGAAGAGAGAAGAAGACGGCGACGACGGGGAGACCGGCCCCTCCACTAGCAAAAGAGCTACAAGAAGGTAGTGGAGGGGCTGGCAGAAGGACAACGGAGAGCCGGACGAGACGACAGGAAGACCGGGCCTCTCCGCTAGCAAAAGAGCTGGAAGAAGATAGCGGAAGAAAGAACCGGAGAGCGCGGAGACCCCCGGAGCTGTGCAATAAATTAATTTAAAAAGCTGTGTTGTGTTTTTATTGCTATTTTTTTCCACCAGGTGAATGGGTAGGGGTACGATGTACCCCATACTTATTCACATAGGGTGGGGGGCCCCCTTATTAAAGGGGACTCCGGGATTCCGATAAGCCCCCCGCCCGCAGACCCCGACAACCAACGGCCAGGGTTGTCGGGAAGAGGCCCTGTCCTCATCAACATGGGGACAGGGTGCTTTGGGGTGGGGGGCCGCAGGTCGCCCCCCTGCCCCAGAGCACCAAACCCCCCATGTTGAGGGCATGCGGCCTGGTAGGGTTCAGGAGGGAGGGGGGCGCTCTCTCGTTCCCCTGCGGCCTGCCAGGTTGCGTGCTCGGATAAGGGTCTGGTTTGGATTTTGGGGGGGACCCCCACGCCGTTTTTTCGGCGTAGGGGTTCCCCTTCAAATCCAGACCAGACCCAAGGGCCTGGTATGCTCTTGGAGGGGAACCCATGCCGGTTTTTTATTAAAAATTTGGCGTGGAGTTCCCCCTCAAGATTCATACCAAACACAGTGCCTGCTATTGGCGGGGATCCAAGTCGGATCCCCGTTCATTGAAAGTCGGACATATGTCAGCTTAATGTCGCGGGGCAAAGTCGGATCCAAAGTAGGACGGCTGTCATGTCGCACTAGTGTGAACCCAGCCTTAGGCCGGGTTCACACTGGGGCAACAAACGCTCAGACATTGGGAGCTCATGTCGCATGACGTGTGAAAATCAATGTTTCCCTATGGGAGCCGTCTTAACTGGTCCGACACATGTCGGTCCGACTTTGAAAATGCTCCCTGTACTACTTCGGTCCGACTTTGATCCGACTTCAGCCCATTGACTATCATTGAAGTCGGATCAAAGTCGGACCGCAGTCTTGCATGATCCGACTTTGGCATGCGACTTGTGCTGTGCTGCTCTTGAGGGGGAACTCCACACCAAATTTTAAATAAAAAAACGGCATGGGTTCCCCCTCCAGGAGCATACCAGGCCCTTGGGTCTGGTCTGGATTTGAAGGGGAACCCCTACGCCGAAAAAAACGGTGTGGGGGTCCCCCCAAAATCCAAACCAGACCCTTATCCGAACACGCAACCTGGCAGGCCACAGGGGAAGAGGGGGGGACGAGAGAGCGGCCCCCTCCCTCCTAAACCATACCAGGCCGCATGCCCTCAACATGGGGGGGTGGGTGCTCTGGGGCAGGGGGGCGACCTGCGGCCCCCCCCACCCCAAAGCACCCTGTCCCCATGTTGATGAGGACAGGGCCTCTTCCCGACAACCCTGGCCGTTGGTTGTCGGGGTCTGCGGGCGGGGGGCTTATCGGAATCGGGGAGCCCCCTTTAATAAGGGGGCCCCCAGATCCCGGTCCCCCACCCTATGTGAATGAGTATGGGGTACATCGTACCCCTACCCATTCACCTGGTGGAAAAAAATGTCAATAAAAACACAACACAGCTTTTTAAATTAATTTATTGCTCAGCTCCGGGGGTCTTCTTCCGACTTCGGGGGTCTCCGCGCTCTCCGGTTCTTTCTTCTGCCGGGCCTCCGCTATCTTCTTCCAGCTCTTTTGCTAGCGGGGCCCAGTCTTCTCCGTCGCCTTCTTCTTCTCCCGCTCTCCGGTTCTTCTCTCGCTCTCCGGTTCTTTCTTCCGCCGGGCCGACGATGTGGCCCAGAACAAGCTGGTGATGACGGTATAAGGGATCCTCATGTCTCCTCTGTGATAAAACCATTTTGGTCGGCTCTATTTCCACCATGAGATTAGAGAAGTGTCAGATCCAGAGGTCAGTGTCAGGTAGGTAGAGGAGGCAGCCATCTTTGACATTATAGCTGGAAGGAGGCACAGAAAAGACAAGGCCAGTAACCTTCACTGCCGAAGTATACTGGGGGTGGGGGGCGTATTTTGCCTTGGGCTCTAAAGGCTCTACACCTGACACTGCAGGTAGGTGACTTAGTGGTTGGTAGTAGCAGGTAAGTGGCTGATTTTCTAGTTTATTTTGAACATTTTATAACCTCATTGGTGTTATTTTATTGCATATTTGTGGCAGCAGGAAATTCACTTTCATTCCTGATCTCACCCACCTCCCCTGGCTGCAGGTGGACCTGCTTTCCTGAACATTACTAGACGTCCTGTGCCGGGAACAATGGGGGATTCATCATTCTTTAACGAGACAGAGACATTGTGCTGGGAGGCCTGGGGCTGGGAGCTGTGTGTTCTGTGACATCACGTATCCTCCTCCAGTACAATTAACAATACAATTATTATTTATCTATGATTGCAGACCAGCCAGGACCGCAGAGATGTACCGCCCTGTGTCGTCAGCAGGTGGCAGCACCGCTCCACCCTCATCACCATCCTCTGACACTGAGAAGTCATTTATCCTCTCAGAGAGAGCAGAATAAAATGTTTGGGGTAGTCACGTGACTCCCCAGGCTTTGGATTGTAAGTTCTTGGGCTGACACCGGTTCCCCAGCTATGACACGGGTGCTTGGCAATGACTAACGTGGTGAATCCCCGAGACTCCCAATAGGAGGAGTAGGTAACCTGAGGCACTCCAGCTGTGGTGAAACTACAACTCCCATCATGCCTCTTGGAGGCAACATAGGTGCATTTTTGATGCATTTCAATGGGGAAGTGCGATTTGCCAAAAATTAAGCAAACAGGATTTTTAACACTGCATCAAAAGGTGCCGATAATGTCCGACAATAAATTATTTCAGTTCATGATATTAATTAAAAAGTTGAATGTAATACAATTATTTATAAAAATGTATATATTTTTTAAATAAAACGTCAATTTCGGTTTTCAGCCAAGTGCATCCTGAATTTTCGTTTTTTTCACCACTACTTCCTAGCACAATTCCCCTTCCCCACTCTACCATATCACTTCTAGCAAAAACCCCCCAAATTTTCTTTTCCTGGAACAATTCTTACCCCCTGCTGCCCCCCAAATTCCCCCTTCAAATACAAATCCCCCCCAATCTACTCGAATCACCCCCCCCACCTCACATGATACCACAGTGCCCAGGGCTGCCGCCCCTCCTGCCCACCCCTTGTCCCAGCCCTGCTCATGGGACTTGTAGTTTCACAGCAGCTGGAGTTGTCTACCTCTGTTCTATAGAGTGTCAGTCCACTGGACGAGGTTCCCCATAGTGCTATAGACGAGAGGCGTACAGTGGTCTCTCCGCTGTGTAGAATGCGCTGCGCGCCGGTCACATGAACGTCACACCTGCCCATCGCCTTCTGCAGGCCATAAAAACACATCCTGCTACAGCCAGCAGATGAGAAGTGTCTGGTATCATCTCCGCTATTTCACAGGTTAGGCGATAATCTGGTTGTCTCTCATCCAGGTACGATGGTTTAATGAACAATAATACTTCTCCTTCCGTATCTCGTCAACGCATGGCAGCACTGATATGTGACAATAATGACATCTTGTGCAGGTCCTCCTCTATTACCTCAGTTGGTCATTTCAATGGACATCAAGGCTTGTCCAATGAAGAGAATGGACATCACCACTCATCCAATGAAGAAAGTGGACATCACCACTTGTCCAATGAAGAAGGTGGACATCACCACTTGTCCAATGAAGAAGGTGGACATCACCACTTGTCCAATGAAGAAGGTGGACATCACCACTTGTCCAATGAAGAAGGTGGACATCACCACTTGTCCAATGAAGAAGGTGGACATCACCACTTGTCCAATGAAGAAGGTGGCCATCACCACTCATCCAATGAAGAAGCTAGACATAACCACTTGTCCAATGAAGAAGGTGGACATGGCTCGACCAATGAAGAAACTGGAAATCACCATCCATCGAATAAAGACAATGGACATCATGGCTTGCCCAATGA
This sequence comes from Rana muscosa, assembly GCA_029206835.1. Classification (NCBI taxonomy): domain Eukaryota; kingdom Metazoa; phylum Chordata; class Amphibia; order Anura; family Ranidae; genus Rana; species Rana muscosa. Next base: position 498,240,238 of record CM055127.1, read on the forward strand.
AGAAGGTGGACGTCACCACTTTCCCAATGTAGAAGGTGGACGTCACCACTTTCTCAATGAAGAAGGTGGACGTCGCCACTTTCCCAATGTAGAAGGTGGACGTCGCCACTTTCCCAATGAAGAAGGTGGACGTCGCCACTTTCCCAATGAAGAAGGTGGACGTCACCACTTTCCCAATGAAGAAGGTGGACATCACCACTTTCCCAATGAAGGAGGTGGACGTCACCACTTTCCCAATGAAGAAGGTGGACATCACCACTTTCCCAATGAAGAAGGTGGACGTCACCACTTTCCCAATGAAGAAGGTGGACGTCACCACTTTCCCAATGAAGAAGGTGGACGTCACCACTTTCCCAATGTAGAAGGTGGACGTCACCACTTTCCCAATGAAGAAGGTGGACGTCGCCACTTTCCCAATGTAGAAGGTGGACATCACCACTTTCCCAATGAAGAAGGTGGACGTCACCACTTTCCCAATGAAGAAGGTGGACGTCACCACTTTCCCAATGAAGAAGGTGGACGTCACCACTTTCCCAATGAAGAAGGTGGACGTTGCCACTTTCCCAATGAAGAAGGTGGACGTCGCCACTTTCCCAATGAAGAAGGTGGACGTCACCACTTTCCCAATGAAGAAGGTGGACGTCACCACTTTCCCAATGAAGAAGGTGGACGTCACCACTTTCCCAATGTAGAAAGTGGACGTCACCACTTTCCCAATGAAGAAGGTGGACGTCACCACTTTCCCAATGAAGAAGGTGGACATCACCACTTTCCCAATGAAGGAGGTGGACGTCACCACTTTCCCAATGTAGAAGGTGGACGTCACCACTTTCCCAATGAAGAAGGTGGACGTCACCACTTTCCCAATGAAGAAGGTGGACGTCACCACTTTCCCAATGTAGAAGGTGGACGTCACCACTTTCCCAATGAAGAAGGTGGACGTCACCACTTTCCCAATGAAGAAGAAGGTGGACGTCACCACTTGCCCAATGAAGAAGGTGGACATCATGGCTCATCCAGTGAAAATCCTGGAAATCACCACTTATCTAATAAAGATGATGGACAACATGGCTTGCCCAATGCAGAACCTGGACATCATCGCTCGTCCAGTGAAGAAGCTGGAAAGGCTGCCAGGGCTTGGTTGGGGGAACACGGGTCAATGTGGATTTCTATCATGACGTTTTCAAAAAAACTTGACTATCATTGGCAGAAATGTTGAGTTATCTGGTGAATATTTGTAACTGAAGAGCAAGCTCTAATGCCTCGTACACACGACCGTTTTTTCCGACGGGAAAACTGCTATGAGAGCTTTTGGTCGGGAATCCCGGACATGTGTATGCTCCATCGCAGTTTTTCAGACGGGAAAACTGCCGGACAAAAAAAGAGAGCAGAATCCTGGCGGGAAAACCGTTCGTCTGTATGCTTTTCCGAGGGGAAGAAAACCGCGCATGCTCAGAAACAATTCGACACATGCTCGGAAGCATAGAACTTCATTTTGACGGCTCGTCGTAGTCTTTTACGTCACTGCGTTCTTGGCAGTCAAAAGTTCACCGGACTTTTGTCTGAGCGTGTGTATGCAAGGCAGGCTTGAGAGGAATTCTGTTGGGAAAACCGTCAGTTTTTTATCCAACGGAAAAACCGGCCTTGTGTACGAGGCATTAGAGTTATTTTTGTTTTCATGAATGGAAGTGTTCCCATCCAGTCACAATTCATAGACATAGAAACTTCTTTCATCAGGCGCTCCCCATGCATTGCTGACTGTTGGAGGTATTTCAGCCTGTTCAGCAGACCTCCAGCCTTGGAGTACATTATGGAAGGTGTCTATAGATTCCAGGTTTCCTTCTTCTTCTGTACGAGGTGGGCACACAGATTACTGAGGTCTCCGGGTGTCTCTTGCTTCTCATATCTGGCCTTTTCCTGTCTGCAGACATCACCCAGCTATCCTCTGCTGCCCTCAGTATTTCCCTTTTTATTGACTTCTGTAACAAATATCTATGGCAGATTCTTTTCTCTCCATCCTGAGCTGGATTCATAGATCTCCCTCCCTACATCCTGACCCAATGTTTTCTGGGTGCCACACAGGCTGCCATTGTTATACCATATAAAGGCCCATCATTTGGGTTCCTCGTTTAATTTCTTCTGTCCCCCAGGATCTCCCTCAAGCCGGATTCCTGGAGAAATCTCACCAATTGAATTCTATGTGACAAAATCATCAACGTTTCTCCAATGTTAGTATTTTGTAAGATATCGGGGTGATTCATCTCAAGTGGTGCATGCGATTTTAGGAACACGTGTCACTCCAGACTGCATTTTAAGGGCATGACAGCCCATTTTTATTCAAGGGAAACTAAAAAGTTCAAACAAAGTACTGGTAATCTTCCCTCGCAGGGGGTTCCACCATCACTGTATAAACACACCCTTCAGCCTTCTGGCTTACTCACTGTCAGCTTCGTGCTGTTCGGTCGCTGGCCACGTCTGCCTGCTACAGACGTGCACACACAGGCTGCCACCTGCAGCCTTAGACTCCAAGACCTCCTGTCTCTCTCCTGGAGTCGTCTCCTACTGGGAGCCTCCCGACCTCCTAGGCCAGACTCCAAGTCTGAGCCCTGAGTTTATCCCTGGGATGCATATGAACCCAGCCCACAGGTGTGTAATTGCCTACTTCTGCCACAATCGGGCGTATATTGCTAATCCACAGCGTGACGCCTCTTCACAATTTGCAGAAATATTACAAGTATTACCCTGAGTTGGAGGGGGCATGTAGTAGGATGAGGCTTGGGGAATGTCATTTCGACTTGCTGGCCTCACCCTGGACCTCATTTATCTTCAGTGACCACATGGCCTCCATGTCACTTCCTCACCGGCCGCGGGGTTGAGCTGGATGGACTAGTGTCTTTATTCAACCTCCTCAACTATGAAATCAGTTTGTCAATTTTTATACCAATTTTAAGTTGGATGATAAGTCCTCTCTGCGTACAGAACACCCTCCCTCATCCCACTCCTTGTACATTGCATTAGAGTGTGAGCTCCTGTGCTACATTCTGTGTCTGCAGAACACTGTTCATTTTTCTGTATCTGTAATTTCCGCTGATTGTGCAGTATGATGGCATATGTTGGTGCTATAAAGAATAGTAATAATGGTGTCCTGTGTGCTGTAGATGAAGTTCTTGGTCTTGTCATCTGGCCGCTGTCACCGGGCAGAAAGCCGCGCTCTCCGTGTTTATCCGGTAAAATTAGCTGTTTAATTACTGTGATCCGGAGTGTGCCGGGCCTGCCGTGACGGTGCGGAATGCTCAGCCTGATGATTATCTGATACAGCTCGGCACTCCAGTCTAATGATGATTTATTGATAAAAAGGTGCAATCAGGAACTTGTCCTGGAGGTCTGAGGAAAAGAAGATGGCGTGCTGCAGGAGAAACCTCCGCCATATCTTCTCTGCATACTGCTGGGAGTGTCCGTATGCAGAATCTCATGGGGTGTCAGTATGTGGCATCTTATAGGATGTCACTGTGCAATAGGGTGTCAGTATGCAGTGTCCCATAGGGTGTCAGTATGCAGTGTCCCATAGGGTGTCAGTATGCAGTGTCCCATAGGGTGTCTGTATGCAGTGTCCCATAGGGTGTCTGTATGCAGTGTCCCCTAGGGTGTCTGTATGCAGTGTCCCATAGGGTGTCTGTATGCAGTGTCCCATAGGGTGTCAGTATGCAGTGTCCCATAGGGTGTCAGTATGCAGTGTCCCATAGGGTGTCTGTATGCAGTGTCCCATAGGGTGTCAGTATGCAGTGTCCCATAGGGTGTCAGTATGCCGCATCTTATGGGGAGTGTATGATGTCCTTGTGGTGTCAGTATGCAGTGTCCAATGTGCAAGGAAGTGTCAGTGTGCAGTTTCCCATGTGGTATTTTGTCAGTGTACATGGGGTGTCAGTATATGGTGTTCTGTAGGGTGGGATGTCAGTATGTGGTGTCCCATATGGTGTCAGTGTGTGTTGGGTGTCAGTGTTCAGTGTCTCGTATGGTGTCAGTGAGGAGGGATGGAGGAAGGGCGACACCTTTTGGGGCAATTTGTCCGGGATGGAAGAAAGGGAACCACATTGGGGCGAATTGACTGGGATAAAAGAAAGAGACCACATTGGGGCAATTTGTCTGGGATGGAGGTAGGGGACCATATTGGGGTAATTTGGTTGGTATGGAGAAAGAAGTTGCATTTGGAAATTTAGCTGATATGGTAAAAGGGAACCATATTGTGGTAATTTTTGTTGAGATTAGGGAAGGGGTAGTTTGGTTGGTACAGAGAAATGGAACTCTATTGGGGTAATTTGTCCAAGGTGGAAGAAGGGGACAATATTGAGGTAATTTGGTTGGTATAGAGCAGAGATCTCCAAACTACGACCCTCCAGCTGTTGCGGAACTATATGTCCCATGAGGCATTGTAAAACTCTGATATTCACACACATGACTGGGGCATGATGGAAATTGTACTTCCTGAGCAACTGGAGGGCCATAGTTTGCAGACCCCTGGTATAGAGGAAGGCATTGCATTTGGGAATTCGTCTGGGATGGAGGAAGGGGACCATATTGGGGTAATTTTGGTTGGGATGAGGGAAGGGGACCATATTGGGGTAATTCGGTTGGTACAGAGGAATGGGACCCTATTGGGGTAACTTGTCCAGGGTGGAAGAAGGTGACCATATTGAGGTAATTTAGTTGGTATGGAGGAAGGGGTTGCATGTGGGAATTTGTCTGGGATGGCGGAAGGTAACCATATTGGGATAATCTGCCTGTGATGAAGGAAGGGGACCATATTGACATATTTTGTTGGCGTGGAAAAAGAGGCCATATTTGGGAATTTGTCCAGGATGGAGGAAGGGGCCCATACTGGGGATACATTGTTTGGGATGGAGAATGGAGTTTGGCTGGGATAGAGAAATAGGACCACATTAGAAAGTTTTGTTTGGGATGGAGAAAGGGCGACCATATTGGGGTAGTTCGTGCAGCAGGGAGGAAATGGACTATAACGAAGTACGTTGTCCAGGATGGAGCAATTGGACCATATTGGGGCATTTTGTCTGGGTTCGGAGAAGGGTACCATATTGGGATAATTTGGTTGGTATGGAGGAAGGGGTTGAATTTGGGAATTTGTCTGGGATGGAAGAAGAGGACCCTGTTGGGGTATATTGTCTGGGATGAAGGAAGAGGTCATATTTGGAGATTTGGCCAGGGTGGATGAAGGGACGGTGGGGGATGGAAGATATCAATCCTTGTCCTGTTGGCATTTCTCATGGGTGCCGAGTGGCAGAAGTGCCTGTTCTTCATGGTGGAATGTTCTGGTATCTAGCAGGATTATCCGTGACCTGGGAATCCTTCTCAGCCATCAGTCATAGTGTCCTCTCCTTTATTGTGGTCTCTGGTATGGTCACATGTCTGGGGGCCGTGGCCCTGGCAGGACAGCTGCTGTAAGGTGTGAAACATCACTTCTAAGGTCGAGCTCTCAGCAGACGTGGCCACTTGGCGCCTGCAGTCACAGCGTGTCACATTGTGAGGCCATGGGGGATGTTATCTATCTCACCAGTTCAGAGGGGAGTAGAGATGAGCTATTATTGTTCCCTTTCCACCCCCCAGGTCGGGAGAGATGAGCCCAGGGACTTGGTCCTGCTGGATTTCTCATACTTTAAAGGCCAGAAAATTGAGCTTTTATAGAGGGTTATCCATGTGATTGCTGGGTGTCTCCGAGATATCGGTGGTGGTTCTAGCTGGGAGAGGTGGCAGGGTGGAAGCGGAGTCCCCCCTTAGTGTTATTGTATTTTCTGTTTTCTTCGTGTGATGAGGAATTTCATGGCTCCAAAACCTCTCAGAAGATAATAAAAGCAGAAAATTGTCCCCGCAGGCGTCCGCAGACGGCAAAATGCTGAGATGTCACTCTGCACAGATGGAGAGTATTTACTAAAAAGTGCTACAATGTGTATCGTCTGACATCAACCTTCTTGCAAGAAAGCCAGTCATCATCTTCATCCTCTTGTGCTAGGATCGCTGCAATGTGATTGGCTACTGGGATGATACAGACACTTTGGGGCGGTGTTATAGAGGATAAGGCTGATCGGAGTATCTATTCACAGTACATATGGGGGGCTCTATTACTGGCCTCCTTCCGAAAATGTGCATTGCCTGGCTGTTATGCTGATCCTCTGTTACTGAACATGAATGAGGATCGGGAAAGTCAGAGGTTCTAATCTGCATGCTTGTCCTGGGTCAGTAACAGAAGGTATTGCAGATGTAGGATCAGCATGACAGGCAGGTAACCATCATTTTCAGGGAGGTTAGAAAAGCAGCCTCTATGTTTCTGTCACGATGAAGACTCCCATTATGAGCTGGAGGCAGCAGTTTCCAGGGCAGTTCCCGCATCGTCTCCCTCATAACATGGCTGCTCCACAATGATCCCCCAGGGCAAGCAGTCATTGCTGTAACAGCTGTGCTGACAGGTCCTCTTTAAGTGAATGAAAGATGGTAGATGATGGCTCTGTGTCTGTCCATTAGTGAAATTTTTCTGTAACAATTGCCTAGCTCTTCTTCAACCCGCCATATGAGGAGGACCGGGGAGCCTCACTCAGCAAATAGTTCCATTACATTGACGCTACCATCACTCCTCATAATAAGGTCCAGCATCTGATAGACAAACTTCATTAGATTAGAAACAGAAGATCGAGGAGATTCCATCACCGACTGCAGGGGATTCCTGAGATGTCACCATCAATAATATCACGTGTAGCCCGACCTCCTTCCTGGATGGCGTGGAATCGTTATCTGTTGTGTATTGTGAGTGTTGTTGCTCCTTCATCTTCTAGCGTTGGTGCTCCTCCATCTTCTAGTGTTGGTGCTCCTCCATCTTCTAGTGTTTGGTGCTCCTCCATCTTCTTGTGTTTGGTGCTCCTCCATCTTCTAGTGTTGGTGCTCCTCCATCTTCCAGTGTTTGGTGCTCCTCCATCTTCCAGTGTTTGGTGCTCCTCCATCTTCTAGTGTTTGGTGCTCCTCCATCTTCTAGCGTTGGTGCTCCTCCATCTTCTAGTGTTGGTGCTCCTCCATCTTCTAGCGTTGGTGCTCCTCGTGTTGGTGCTCCTCCATCTTCTAGCTTTGGTGCTCCTCCATCTTCTAGTGTTGGTGCTCCTCCATCTTCTAGTGTTGGTGCTCCTCCATCTTCTAGTGTTGGTGCTCCTCCATCATCTAGCGTTGGTGCTCCTCCATTTTCTAGCGTTGGTGCTCCTCCGTCTTCTAGCGTTGGTGCTCCTCCGTCTTCTAGCGTTGGTGCTCCTCCGTCTTCTAGCGTTGGTGCTCCTCCGTCTTCTAGCGTTGGTGCTCCTCCGTCTTCTAGCGTTGGTGCTCCTCCATCTTCTAGCATTGGTGCTCCTCCATCTTCTAGCGTTGGTGCTCCTACATCTTCTAGTGTTTGGTGCTCCTCCATCTTTTAGCGTTTGGTGCTCCTCCAACTTCTAGTGTTTGGTGCTCCTTCATCTTCTAGCGTTGGTGCTCCTCCATCTTCTAGTGTTTGGTGCTCCTCCATCTTCTAGCGTTGGTGCTCCTCCGTCTTCTAGCGTTGGTGCTCCTCCGTCTTCTAGCGTTGGTGCTCCTCCGTCTTCTAGCGTTGGTGCTCCTTCGTCTTCTAGCGTTGGTGCTCCTCCGTCTTCTAGCGTTGGTGCTCCTTCGTCTTCTAGCGTTGGTGCTCCTCCGTCTTCTAGCGTTGGTGCTCCTCCGTCTTCTAGCGTTGGTGCTCCTCCGTCTTCTAGCGTTGGTGCTCCTCCGTCTTCTAGCGTTGGTGCTCCTCCGTCTTCTAGCGTTGGTGCTCCTCCTTCTTCTAGCGTTGGTGCTCCTCCGTCTTCTAGCGTTGGTGCTCCTCCGTCTTCTAGCGTTGGTGCTCCTTCCTCTTCTAGCGTTGGTGCTCCTTCCTCTTCTAGCGTTGGTGCTCCTCCGTCTTCTAGCGTTGGTGCTCCTCCGTCTTCTAGCGTTGGTGCTCCTCCGTCTTCTAGCGTTGGTGCTCCTCCGTCTTCTAGCGTTGGTGCTCCTCCGTCTTCTAGCGTTGGTGCTCCTCCGTCTTCTAGCGTTGGTGCTCCTCCGTCTTCTAGCGTTGGTGCTCCTCCGTCTTCTAGCGTTGGTGCTCCTCCGTCTTCTAGCGTTGGTGCTCCTCCGTCTTTTAGCATTGGTACTCCTACATCTTCTATTGTTGGCTCTCCGCCGTCTTCTAGTGTTGACGCTCCGTCGTCTAAAAGCCTTGGTACTCCAACATCTTCTAAGATTGTGGCTGCCAATCAGGCTCCTCATCTCCGACATTACAGAAATCTGAAGAATCAAATCTCATTGGTGTCACATCCGCTTAGTGCGTCTACTCCTCCCAGTCAGGAGAATTGGTGCTCATTTGTTATTGGCGGCTAAGCCAGCAACTTTTGATTTCACAATCGCATGACTAAGTTTGGCTGATCAATTTCATTTCTGCCCAGGAAATCTACAGCCAGACCTACCATAATGCCTCTGATATGCACTGTGTGGGGCCCGGGGTCCTGTATTCACACATGGAGATGGTGTAGTCAGATATCCAGCACAATCTACGGGGATGCTTCTCATGTCTGTGTGACAGGTCCTCTTATTTGTTGGATGTAAAACCCAGAATGATCTTTGGCTTCTTCCTGATTAGGGATGAGCTTCGTGTTCGACTCGAACATCGGCTGTTCGATCGTTCGACGAAGATCGAACGATTTGGGCCGTTCGCGCCAAATTCGAGTGACGCGAACGGCCCACAATGCACTACGCCATCGCAGTGTCATCCAGGCGCTGTGATTGGCCAAGCATGCACTGTGACCCTGCATGCTTGGCCAATCACAGCGCCGGCAGCGAGGAGAGCAATGATTGGCCACAGGCAGGATGCCTGTGGCCAATTATTGCTGAGGGTGTTTAGTACACGCCCCACACTATAAAAGGCCGCCAGCACGGCGGCCTAGTGTAGTGTGTTCCGGAGCAGGGAAAGAGCAGCATAGGCAGGGACAGTGACTTTTATTTCTTTCTTGCTTAACCTGGATTCCTTTAGTTTAGGGAAAGAGAAGGATAGGTAGGGAGAGTGTCAGTGTGTTTTGTGCTTGTGCTATAGTGTGCTTAAAAAAAACATTTTTTCTAGGGACAGAAACATTTTTTCTAGGGACAGAAACATTTTTTCTAGGGACAGAAACATTTTTTCTAGGGACATTTTTTCTAGGGACATTTTTTCTAGGAACATTTTTTCTACGTAGGGAGAGTGTCAGTTTCTTTCACTGTGCAAGTCCTTGTTTCCAGGGACCTGGAAGGACAGTGAGTGAATTCTCCTTGTGCTATATTGTGCTTAAAAAAAACATTTTTTCTAGGGACAGAAAACTGTAGGTAGGGAGAGTGTCAGTTTCTTTCACTGTGCAAGTCCTTGTTTCCAGGGAACTGGAAGGACAGTGAGTGAATTCTCCTTGTGCTATATTGTGCTTAAAAAAAACATTTTTTCTAGGGACAGAAAACTGTAGGTAGGGAGAGTGTCAGTTTCTTTCACTGTGCAAGTCCTTGTTTCCAGGGACCTGGAAGGACAGTGAGTGAATTCTCCTTGTGCTATATTGTGCTTAAAAAAAACATTTTTTCTAGGGACAGAAAACTGTAGGTAGGGAGAGTGTCAGTTTCTTTCACTGTGCAAGTCCTTGTTTCCAGGGACCTGGAAGGACAGTGAGTGAATTCTCCTTGTGCTATATTGTGCTTAAAAAAAACATTTTTTCTAGGGACAGAAAACTGTAGGTAGGGAGAGTGTCAGTTTCTTTCACTGTGCAAGTAAGTCCTTGTTTCCAGGGACCTGGAAGGACAGTGAGTGAATTCTCCTTGTGCTATATTGTGCTTAAAAAAAAACATTTTTTCTAGGGACAGAAACATTTTTTCTAGGGACAGAAACATTTTTTCTAGGGACAGAAACATTTTTTCTAGGGACATTTTTTCTAGGGACATTTTTTCTAGGAACATTTTTTCTACGTAGGGAGAGTGTCAGTTTCTTTCACTGTGCAAGTCCTTGTTTCCAGGGACCTGGAAGGACAGTGAGTGAATTCTCCTTGTGCTATATTGTGCTTAAAAAAAACATTTTTTCTAGGGACAGAAAACTGTAGGTAGGGAGAGTGTCAGTTTCTTTCACTGTGCAAGTCCTTGTTTCCAGGGAACTGGAAGGACAGTGAGTGAATTCTCCTTGTGCTATATTGTGCTTAAAAAAAACATTTTTTCTAGGGACAGAAAACTGTAGGTAGGGAGAGTGTCAGTTTCTTTCACTGTGCAAGTCCTTGTTTCCAGGGACCTGGAAGGACAGTGAGTGAATTCTCCTTGTGCTATATTGTGCTTAAAAAAAACATTTTTTCTAGGGACAGAAAACTGTAGGTAGGGAGAGTGTCAGTTTCTTTCACTGTGCAAGTCCTTGTTTCCAGGGACCTGGAAGGACAGTGAGTGAATTCTCCTTGTGCTATATTGTGCTTAAAAAAAACATTTTTTCTAGGGACAGAAAACTGTAGGTAGGGAGAGTGTCAGTTTCTTTCACTGTGCAAGTAAGTCCTTGTTTCCAGGGACCTGGAAGGACAGTGAGTGAATTCTCCTTGTGCTATAGTGTGCTTAAAAAAACATTTTTTCTAGGGACAGAAAACTGTAGGTAGGGAGAGTGTCAGTTTCTTTCACTGTGCAAGTCCTTGTTTCTAGGGACCTGGAAGGACAGTGAGTGAATTCTCCTTGTGCTATATTGTGCTTAAAAAAAACATTTTTTCTAGGGACAGAAAACTGTAGGTAGGGAGAGTGTCAGTTTCTTTCACTGTGCAAGTCCTTGTTTCCAGGGACCTGGAAGGACAGTGAGTGAATTCTCCTTGTGCTATATTGTGCTTAAAAAAAACATTTTTTCTAGGGACAGCAAACTGTAGGTAGGGAGAGTGTCAGTTTCTTTCACTGTGCAAGTAAGTCCTTGTTTCCAGGGACCTGGAAGGACAGTGAGTGAATTCTCCTTGTGCTATATTGTGCTTAAAAAAACATTTTTTCTAGGGACAGAAAACTGTAGGTAGGGAGAGTGTCAGTTTCTTTCACTGTGCAAGTCCTTGTTTCCAGGGACCTGGAAGGACAGTGAGTGAATTCTCCTTGTGCTATATTGTGCTTAAAAAAAACATTTTTTCTAGGGACAGCAAACTGTAGGTAGGGAGAGTGTCAGTTTCTTTCACTGTGCAAGTAAGTCCTTGTTTCCAGGGACCTGGAAGGACAGTGAGTGAATTCTCCTTGTGCTATATTGTGCTTAAAAAAATTTTTTTTCTAGGGACAGAAAACTGTAGGTAGGGAGAGTGTCAGTTTCTTTCACTGTGCAAGTAAGTCCTTGTTTCCAGGGACCTGGAAGGACAGTGAGTGAATTCTCCTTGTGCTATAGTGTGCTTAAAAAAAACATTTTTTCTAGGGACAGAAAACTGTAGGTAGGGAGAGTGTCAGTTTCTTTCACTGTGCAAGTCCTTGTTTCTAGGGACCTGGAAGGACAGTGAGTGAATTCTCCTTGTGCTATATTGTGCTTAAAAAAAACATTTTTTCTAGGGACAGAAAACTGTAGGTAGGGAGAGTGTCAGTTTCTTTCACTGTGCAAGTCCTTGTTTCCAGGGACCTGGAAGGACAGTGAGTGAATTCTCCTTGTGCTATATTGTGCTTAAAAAAAACATTTTTTCTAGGGACAGAAAACTGTAGGTAGGGAGAGTGTCAGTTTCTTTCACTGTGCAAGTCCTTGTTTCCAGGGACCTGGAAGGACAGTGAGTGAATTCTCCTTGTGCTATATTGTGCTTAAAAAAAACATTTTTTCTAGGGACAGAAAACTGTAGGTAGGGAGAGTGTCAGTTTCTTTCACTGTGCAAGTCCTTGTTTCCAGGGACCTGGAAGGACAGTGAGTGAATTCTCCTTGTGCTATATTGTGCTTAAAAAAAACATTTTTTCTAGGGACAGCAAACTGTAGGTAGGGAGAGTGTCAGTTTCTTTCACTGTGCAAGTAAGTCCTTGTTTCCAGGGACCTGGAAGGACAGTGAGTGAATTCTCCTTGTGCTATATTGTGCTTAAAAAAACATTTTTTCTAGGGACAGAAAACTGTAGGTAGGGAGAGTGTCAGTTTCTTTCACTGTGCAAGTAAGTCCTTGTTTCCAGGGACCTGGAAGGACAGTGAGTGAATTCTCCTTGTGCTATATTGTGCTTAAAAAAACATTTTTTCTAGGGACAGAAAACTGTAGGTAGGGAGAGTGTCAGTTTCTTTCACTGTGCAAGTCCTTGTTTCCAGGGACCTGGAAGGACAGTGAGTGAATTCTCCTTGTGCTATATTGTGCTTAAAAAAAACATTTTTTCTAGGGACAGCAAACTGTAGGTAGGGAGAGTGTCAGTTTCTTTCACTGTGCAAGTCCTTGTTTCCAGGGACCTGGAGGGACAGTGAGTGAATTCTCCTTGTGCTATATTGTGCTTAAAAAAAACATTTTTTCTAGGGACAGAAAACTGTAGGTAGGGAGAGTGTCAGTTTCTTTCACTGTGCAAGTCCTTGTTTCCAGGGACCTGGAAGGACAGTGAGTGAATTCTCCTTGTGCTATATTGTGCTTAAAAAAAACATTTTTTCTAGGGACAGCAAACTGTAGGTAGGGAGAGTGTCAGTTTCTTTCACTGTGCAAGTAAGTCCTTGTTTCCAGGGACCCGGAAGGACAGTGAGTGAATTCTCCTTGTGCTATATTGTGCTTAAAAAAAACATTTTTTCTAGGGACAGAAAACTGTAGGTAGGGAGAGTGTCAGTTTCTTTCACTGTGCAAGTCCTTGTTTCAAGGGACAGAGAAGGACACCTGAAGGTAGCCCTTATTTCTTTTTTCCCATCTCCCTGCAGGCCATCTATTAGAATGTCTGGAAGGCAAACAAGGAGAGGCAGACAGTCAGGAGGCAATAAAAGAGGGCAAGCAGGCTCTGTGTCTGGGGGCAACAGTGCTGGTCGTGGACGCGGTGCATTGTCATCAGCACATGGCCATGGGACACGCTTGTCCTTCTTTTCGGCAGCTGGACATGTTGAGCCACATCATGCCGAAGACTTGGTAGAGTGGATGACCAAGCCCTCCTCCTCCTCCTCATCCTCTCTCACCCAGGCTCAGGGTACTGGCAAAGCAGCTGCCAAAGCGTCCTCTTCCCTGGTATCAATGTCAGACTCATCATCAGTCACTCCTTCCCTAGACCCACCATGTCCTCCTCCTGAGGAGTCCCCCGAACTGTTTGAGCACAGTGTTGGGTACATGCTCCAGGAGGATGCCCAGCGTTTCGAACGGTCTGATGATGAAACCCAGCTACAGGAAGGCAGTAGGGTGAGAGCAGACAGAGGGGATGCTCAAGAAGGACACCAATCTGGCAGTCATGTTCCAGCAGCTGCAGCATACTGCCAGATTGGCTCCAGTGATGAGGAGGGAGGGGATGATGAGGTCACTGACTCCACGTGGGTGCCTAATAGGAGAGAGGAGGAGGAGGATGAGGAGGAGGCACATCTCCAACGAGACAGGATGCCCTTTGGTGGCCAGCGTAAGGGCAGTACACCGACGGAATCACACCGCAGAGCTCCGCCTGTGCAGGGCGCTGCCTCTGCCCGTCATTCAAAAAGTTCCTTGGTGTGGGCCTTTTTTGAGGCTAGTGCATCAGATCGCACAGCTGCTGTTTGCAACATATGTCTCAAGCGTATATCGCGTGGCCAAAACATCAGCCGCTTGGGTACCACATGCCTGACCAGACATATGTTGACCTGCCATGCAGCTCGTTGGCAAGCCTACCTCAAAGACCCACACCAAAGAACAAAGCGGACCTCTCCTTGCACCGCATCAGCTGGGATCTCCAACCCCACTATAACTTCAGTCCTCTCTGAAACATGCACTGAGAGGAATGAAGGTGTAGAATTAGGTGTGTCACAGCCAAGTAGTTGCGGCCACTCTGCTAGCAGTACACCGACGTCCGATTCTAGCAGGCAAATTTCCCTGCCCCAGCTGCTGGACCGTCGAAAGAAGTTCACTCCCAGCCATCCACATGCCCAGCGGTTGAATGCTAGCTTGGCTAAATTGCTAGCGCTTCAACTGCTGCCTTTTCAGTTGGTAGACTCGGCCCCCTTCCGTGAGTTTGTGCAATGTGCGGTTCCTCAGTGGCAGGTTCCCAAACGCCACTTTTTCTCACGGAAGGCTATTCCGGCTCTCTACCGGCATGTGGAAGGCAATGTCTTGGCCTCGCTGGACAGGGCGGTCAGCGGTAAGGTGCATATTACCGCTGACTCATGGTCCAGCAGGCATGGACAGGGACGTTACCTTTCTTTCACGGCCCATTGGGTCACTCTTTTGGCAGCTGGGAAGGATGCAGGACAAGGTGCAGTAGTGTTGGAGGTTGTCCCACCGCCACGCCTCCAAAATGCTACTACTGGTTGTGACACACCTCTCTCCTCCACCCCCTCCTCTTCTTCTTCCTCCATGGCCTCTTCCTGTGGTTTGTCCTCTGAACCAGCGGTGCTCCGTAGCCGTTCACGGGGCTACGCAAGTACGCAGGCAAAAAGATGCCATGCCGTGCTTGCGCTGGTGTGTTTGGGGGACAGAAGCCACACTGGGGCAGAGGTCCTGTCTGCTCTGCAGGGCCAGGCCGAGAGGTGGTTGACGCCACGCCAGCTTAAGCCAGGAATGGTGGTTTGCGACAATGGCACCAACCTCCTCTCCGCCCCCTCCGACAGGGACAACTGACCCATGTGCCCTGTGTGGCTCACGTCCTTAACCTGGTGGTGCAGCGGTTCTTGGGCAGGTACCCGGGCTTACAGGATGTCCTGAGGCAGGCCAGGAAAGTCTGTGTGCATTTCCGCAGATCTTATAATGCCAGTGCTCGCCTGGCTGAGCTGCAAAAGGAGTTGAACCTGCCCAAGAACCGCCTTATATGTGACATGCCCACCAGGTGGAACTCAACGTTGGCCATGCTGCAGCGGCTGCACACGCAGCAGAGGGCCATCAATGAGTACCTGTGCGACTACGGCACCAGGACAGGGTCAGGGGAGCTTGGTTTTTTTTCTCCACGCCAGTGGGGCATGATCAGGGATGCATGCACTGTCCTGGCACCATTTGAGGAGGCCACGAGGATGGTGAGCAGTGACAGTGCATGCATCAGTGACACTGTACCTCTTGTCCACCTGTTGGAGCACACGCTGCGTGGAATAATGGACAGGGCACTTGAGGCAGAACAGAGGCAGGAAGAGGAGGACTTCCTTGCCTCTCAAGGCCCCCTTTACCCAGACAGTGTTCCTTCTGTCCCACCCATCGCACAGGAAGAGGAAGAGGAGGAGGAGGAGGAGGATTGTGTCAGCATGGAGGTGGAGGCTGGCACTCAGCATCATCAGCAGCAGTCTTTTAGGGATGATTTACAGTCCCAAGAAACCAGTGGACTTGTACGTGGCTGGGAGGAGGTGACTGCGGATCATGTCGTCCTTAGTGACCCAGAGGACTCCGGAGCGAATGCCTCAGCAAACCTACGCTGCATGGCCTCCCTGATCCTGCAAAGTCTGCGGAAGGATCCTCGTATTCTTCGGATCAAGGAGAGGGACCATTACTGGCTGGCCACTCTCCTTGATCCACGGTACAAGGGTAAGGTTGCGGACCTTATGTTACCGTCGCAGAGGGAGCAGAGGATGAGACAACTCCGGGAGGCCTTGCAGAAAGGTCTGTGCAACGCGTTCCCAGAGACTGGGAGGTTACAAACTCCTGGTCCAGGACAACGAGTTGCTGAGGCTTCGGCCAGTCAAAGAAGGAGCGGTGGGGAAGGTGGCCGTCTGACCGATGCGTTCAGACAATTCTTTAGTCCGCAGCCCCAAAGTATGATTGGTTCCAGCAACCATCGCCAGCGTCTGATAAACATGGTGCAGGAATATCTAGGGGCAAGGTCAGACTTGGACACCTTCCCCACCGAAAATCCTCTGGCTTACTGGGTCTTGAGGATGGATCACTGGCCAGAGCTTGCACAGTATGCAATTGAGCTACTGGCCTGTCCTGCATCCAGCGTTCTTTCGGAACGCACATTCAGTGCTGCTGGAGGATTTGTCACGGATCACAGGGTGCGCCTGTCCACCGACTCGGTTGATCGACTGACTTTCATCAAGATGAACCAGTCTTGGATCACCACCAGCTACCACACACCTGATGCTGATATAACAGACTAATTGATTTTAACATGTCACGTCCCTTCAAGACTGATGCTGATGCTGAGTGCCTGTGCTGTTATGTTGACTGGCTATCCTCCTCCTCCGAGTCCTCAATGATACGATTGATGATGATAGCTTGGAAGATCATTTTTGTTTATGGGTGCCGCCACCAGTGGCTAAGGCCCAATTTCTTTTTCGTACATCACGGGACACAGAGCGACTTAGTCATTACTAATGGGTTATATAGTTTACCTTCAGGTGTTGGCACTGGCCAATTCCAAACCGGAAGTACCCTCCCCTATATAAGCCCCTCCCACCCGGGAGCACCTCAGTTTTTTGCCAGTGTCTAAGGTGTTGGCCAAAGAGTAACATGTGTTTTCACTGGGCTTGCGTACAGGTTCTTTTGGGCCTTAGTAAGCTGTTCCGGATCCCACCAAAAAAAGCTTCATAGCTAAACGGTCGGTACCCGGGCCTTGCAGCAGAAGAGCAAGGTTTTGCCTGTAATGCTTCTCTTAGGAGGGCTGGACCCTGGGATCCAGAGCTCTGGTCATACCCACGACCAAGACGCTGTCTGTGCAGGGTGCTATACAGGTCCAGGGGAGTGGAATCCTTGGGAACCCGGTCCCTGAAGGTTTAATTACAATGCCTGCCGTGATAGGTGAAGTTTGGACTTTTGTGGACCAAACAAAGTCCTGCGGCGGGGATCAGGTAAGTGGGGGCCCTCAGGAACTTGGTTCTATTGGGGGACCCCCAAGCCTAATTTGTCTTTCTGTCTGTTACCTAACGGTATTCCCGCTAAATATCTGTGTTTGCCTATAACTACTGAAAATGTAAAATTTTAATAGTAGTCAAGAAAAAAAAAAAAAAAAAACAGGGACCGCGGTACCTGTGTTAAACCACTAGAGGCCGCTGTAGTCCATTTTTCTTGTAAATGTGGATCTTTGGTTTTCTCAACTCAAAAGATCCAGGCAGCTGGTAAGTTTCTCTGAGGGAATCCACTTCCTCTGCCCTGTTGCTGCGTTCATCCACCGCACAGGCCCTCCGGCAAAAAGGGCCCTGGCTCCTAGTCCTCTGTTGGTTTTCGAAAAGGGCGCCATTGGCGCACGGGCGCGCGCGCGGGCGCGTGCACGCGCCTCCTATGAAAAAGAAGGGGCGGGGCGGGTGGATGACGCTCGATGCGCGCCGCGGCGCTTCTGCGCATGTGCGGGCGTCCCAGCATGGTTAAAAGACACAGTACAAGTGTCAGCTGCATGCAAACAGAGCTAGCAACAAACAGTGGCACACAGAGGCGGTTGATGCAGGCATCCCCATAGAAAGGCACTTTAGTGGACACCAGCTGGTATATAGCAGCACCTGTGTTAGACTATTACCAGCAAAAATTGGTGTATGACGACGGGAATACCTCAGCTTTGTGCTTAAGGGATATGTCGTCCAGACGCTCCGGAAATAGATCTTCCAGGAAGCCAAAGGGGTCTCCATCGGGCTCTGAGGATATTGGGCATGCTTGCACTGCACCAATCTCCCCTGAGAATGCAGAGGTCAGTAGCCGTAGAAACCCCGCAGGAATGCCTGGTGCTGCGGCTGTCCCCAGTCCACCAGCTCCTGTATATATAACAGAGGAGGTTTTATCCTCAACTCTGGGAGGATTGGAAGAGAGATTAACAGCATTGATCACTGCTTCCCTGTCACAGGAAAAGCGCGTCCGATCTCCGTCTCCTCCTTCAGAGTGCCTGTTAGTGGAGGAACAGCCCCACACAGAGATCGACCTACCTGAAGGGGATCAGGATGAGGTTGATTCACTTATAGAGGAATCAACAGTGGAAGAACCTTTCTCAGCTTCTCAGGCTGAAAGATTATGGGTTCAGTCTCTGACTAACATGGTCCGATCAGCATTTAAAATGCCTCTGGCGGAACCACCATCCACTACGGTTTCCTCGCTGGGGTCGCTAAAAGCTCCCCAGGCGGTCTGTTCCTTCCCAATCCACCCTTTATTAGAAGGGCTTATTTACCAGGATTGGGAGCATCCTGATAAAATATTTGCTCCCCCCAAGAGATTTCCGGTGATCTATCCCATGGAGGATAAGTTCATAAGAAAATGGAGGGTCCCTATAGTGGACGCAGCCATCTCTTCTGTTAACAAATCACTGACATGTCCAGTAGATAATGTTCCAATGTTCAAAGACCCAATAGATAAAAAATTGGAGTCTTTACTAAAATCTGCTTTCTCTACAGCAAGTATGGTGACACAACCTGCGGTAGCAGCGATTGGAGTCTGCCAAGCAGTGAAAGATCAGTTGAAACAAGTCTTAAGGGACTTACCAGATCAGCAGGCTCATGCCCTAGCTGACCTGCCTAGAGCCTTGTGTTTTGCGGTGGACGCCATAAAGGATACAATCCAACAGGCCTCCCGCTTTACGCTGTCTATAGTACATATGCGTAGGCTTCTGTGGCTCAAAAACTGGTCTGCTGAAGCTCCCTGTAAAAAACTGCTGGTTAGCTTCCCATTTCATGGAGAACGCTTATTTGGAGAAGATCTGGACAAATATATCCAGAAAATTTCTGCCGGTAAAAGTTCACTCTTACCGGTTAAGAACAAGGGTAGAAGTCCTTCTTTTAAGAGGCCTACCTCTCCAGTCCCGGGCACATCGGCTGTGAAGCAGTTCCGACGGCCTCCGCGGTCAAATTCAGGGGGCAGAAATCAGGGACAATCACAGGGTAACAAGAAGCCCTGGATCAAGAGAGGTACAAAACCTCCCCCTAAGGCATGAAGTATTGCCCCCGCTCAATCGGGTGGGGGGAAGACTTCAGTTGTTCAGAGACCTGGCGGGACACCATCAGAGACAGATGGGTGCTCTCCGCAGTAAGTCTGGGATACAAGCTGGAGTTAAAAGGCACTCCTCCTGCCCAATTTATGAGGTCAAACGTGCCAAGAGATCCCCAAAAGAGAGGATCCCTCCTTCTGGCACTAGAACAACTATTGCTCCAAGGGGTAATCATGAAGGTTCCCCTGGAAGAAAGCGGATTCGGGTTTTACTCGAACCTTTTCACAGTCCCCAAACCAAATGGGGACGTGAGGCCCATATTAAATCTAAAAGGGCTAAACAAGTTCCTAAATATCAGGACCTTTCGGATGGAGTCGATCCGATCAGTGGCCACCGCCCTACAAGGGCAGGAATGGCTAGCCTCGATCGACATAAGGGATGCTTATCTGCATATTCCCATCTTTCCGGCCCATCAGAAATTTCTACGCTTTGCAGTAGAAGGGCGCCATTTTCAGTTCAGAGCCTTACCTTTCGGTCTGGCCGCAGCACCACGAGTGTTCACAAAAATTCTGGCCCCATTATTGGCCAATCTAAGAACACAGGGTGTAACGATAATGGCATATCTAGACGACCTGCTACTAATAGACCACTCAGTGGAAAAGCTGGAAGTAGCTATTCACAAGACAATCGAGTATCTGGAATATCACGGTTGGATTATCAACCGGGACAAGTCAGCTCTAAGACCAGTCAAAAGTCTGGAATACTTAGGGCTAAGGCTGGATTCAAATCAGAGAAAGATTTTCTTACCTCCAGAGAAGGTGTCGTCTTTAAGAAATTTGACCCACTTAGTGGGTACAAAAAGAAAACCATCCATACGTCTCTGCATGAGGCTGCTGGGAAAGATGGTGGCTTCATTCGAAGCGGTACCTTACGGTCAATTCCATTCAAGGAATTTGCAAAGGGCCATACTGTCAGCCTGGAACAGAAAAGTTCAGGCTTTAGACTTACCAATGTCCCTGTCCCCTTCCGTTCGCAAGAGCCTCCATTGGTGGTTGGTGCCCCAGAATCTGGAAAGAGGGAAACCCTTCAGTCCGGTTTCTTGGAAGGTGGTCACTACAGATGCCAGCCTCATCGGCTGGGGGGCAGTGCTGGAGCAATGGTCTCTCCAGGGCAGGTGGTCAGAAGCAGAAAAGGCCCTGCCCATCAATCTCTTAGAGATACGAGCAGCCCGGTATGCCCTAGTAGCATGGACATCCAAACTCCAGGGGTCCCCTGTCAGAATTCAATCAGACAATGCCACGGCAGTGGCATATATCAATCATCAGGGTGGCACCAAAAGTCGTGCAGCCCAGAAGGAAGCAAATTGCATCCTGGAGTGGGCAGAAAGATATGTCCCAGCCATATCCGCGGTTTTCATCCCAGGAGTGGAAAATTGGAGAGCGGACTTTCTAAGTCGCCAACAATTATGCCCGGGGGAATGGTCTCTTCACCCCGAGGTTTTCCAGGCAATATGCCAGCGGTGGGGAACACCGGATGTAGATCTGCTAGCATCCAGATTCAACGCAAAGGTGGACAGGTTTGTGTCTCGCACAAGGGATCCCCTAGCTTGCGGCTCGGATGCCCTAGTGTTCCCTTGGGATCGGTTCAAGCTGATATATGCATTCCCACCGCCACAATTGTTACCACGATTACTCCGCAGAATCAGGGTAGAAAAGAAACCAGTGATTCTGGTGGCTCCAGCGTGGCCCCGAAGGGCATGGTACGCGGAGATTGTAAAAATGTCAGTGAGGAGTCCTTGGACCCTCCCACTTCGTCCGGACCTGCTGTCGCAAGGACCGATATACCACCCTTCCTTACCAGCCCTAGGTTTGACGGCCTGGCTATTGAAGCCCACATTCTGAAAAAGAGAGGGCTCTCTAATTCTGTGGTATCTACCATGATCAATGCCAGGAAACCGGTATCCAGGCAGATCTATTATAGGATCTGGAAAGCGTACATTACGTGGTGTGAGACCAGGAAATGGCATCCACGTAAGTACATGATAGGGAGGATTCTGGACTTCCTACAGTGGGCTGTAGATAGGAAGCTGGCCTTGAGTACTATCAAGGGTCAGATTTCGGCCTTGTCAATATTTTTTCAAAGGCCCTTGGCTTCGCATTCACTAGTCAAAGCCTTTATACAAGGAGTGATGCGTATTAGCCCTCCGGTTAGTATTCCCATATGTCCTTGGGACTTAAACCTGGTTCTGTCGGTTCTACAGAAACAACCGTTTGAACCATTACAACACATTTCCTTGGTTCTTCTCACCAGGAAATTGGTTTTCTTAGTAGCCATTTGTTCGGCTAAAAGAGTGTCGGAATTAGCAGCTATGTCCTGTAAGGAGCCATATCTGGTTGTCCATAAGGACAGAGTAGTATTACGTCCTCATCCAGCCTTTCTTCCTAAGGTGGTATCGAGGTTTCATTTGAACCAAGATGTGGTTCTTCCTTCTTTTTTCCCCAAACCTAGCTCAGTAGAGGAAAAGTTATTACATTCTTTGGATGTGGTAAGAGCAGTTAAAGCTTATCTAAAAGCCACTGCTCAGATTCGCAGAACGGATTCTTTGTTTGTTCTGCCGGAAGGCCCCAGAAGGGGTCAGGCAGCATCAAAATCTACTTTAGCCAAGTGGATTCGACAGGTCATAATACAAGCCTATGGCTTGAGAAAGAGACCGCCTCCGTTCAAAGTTAGGGCGCACTCCACAAGAGCGGTTGGAACTTCATGGGCAGTGCATCACCAGGCCTCCCTGGCTCAAGTATGTAAGGCCGCAACATGGTCTTCGGTACACACGTTTACTAGATTCTATCAGGTAGACGTTAGAAGTCAGGAGGATGTCGCCTTTGGGCGCAGTGTGTTGCAGGCCGCAAAAGATCCTCATGCCTGATGGCGCCCAGCTTATGTACCCCCCCCTCATTTGGCATTGCTTTGGGACGTCCCATTAGTAATGACTAAGTCGCTCTGTGTCCCGTGATGTACGAAAAAGAAAAAGGGATTTTTATAACAGCTTACCTGTAAAATCCTTTTCTTGGAGTACATCACGGGACACAGAGCTCCCACCCCTCTTTTTGGGACACTTATTGCTTGGCTACAAAACTGAGGTGCTCCCGGGTGGGAGGGGCTTATATAGGGGAGGGTACTTCCGGTTTGGAATTGGCCAGTGCCAACACCTGAAGGTAAACTATATAACCCATTAGTAATGACTAAGTCGCTCTGTGTCCCGTGATGTACTCCAAGAAAAGGATTTTACAGGTAAGCTGTTATAAAAATCCCTTTTTTTCAGCCCCTGTTTTACAGGGGCGTGTACTTACAATTTTTTTAGCAATAATTTGCCATAGGGCTCATTGCTGTGCTCCAAGTACAGTATCTGTGAGGGGTTGTAGTGTTGTGCCACCAGTGCCTAAGGCCCAATTTTTCAGCCCCTGTTTAACAGGGGCGTGTCATTACAATTTTTGAAGCAATACTTTGCAACAGGGCTCATTGCTGTGCTCCAAGTACAGTATCTGTGAGGGGTTGTAGTGTTGTGCCACCAGTGCCTAAGGCCCAATTTTTCAGCCCCTGTTCAACAGGGGCATGCAATTACAATTCTTGATGTAATAATTCACAGCAGGGCCCATTCCTGCACCCACCAAGAGTAAGTCTGAGGGCTTACAGTGTTGTGGCAACGCCACCACCACCACCACCACCACGAAAGGCCCAATTTTTCAGCCCCTGTTCAAAAGGGGCATGTAATTACAATTCTTGATGTAATAATTCACAGCAGGGCCCATTGCTGCACCCACCAAGAGTAAGTCTGAGGGCTTACAGTGTTGTGGCAACACCACCACCACCACCACCACCACGAAAAGCCCAATTTTTCAGCCCCTGTTCAACAGGGGCATGCAATTACAATTCTTGATCTAATAATTCACAGCAGGGCCCATTGCTGCACCCACCAAGAGTAACTGTCAGGGCTTACAGTGTTGTGGCACCAGCACCACCATCAAAGCCCCAATTTTTACTACCACTGTTCAAGAATTATATGTAATTAAAATTCATGATATAATAGTTGACAGCAGGGCGTTCCAGCACCAACCAAGAGTAACTGAGTGCTTACAGTGTTGTGCCAACACCAACAACTAAGGGGCCTATTTCTGCAGAGTATATACGGCAGGTCCCTACTTTCAAACATCCAACTTACAAACGACTCCTACTTGCAAACGAAAGAAGACAACAGGAAGTGAGAGGAAATCTACCCCTAGGAAGGAAAATTCTCTCCTGTAAGAATAAATATGGGAGAAAGGTGTCTCCTCTGTACTGATGCTTTATCAGCAATCCTTGTTTCAAGAAAAACACCACATTTCAAAAACAGTTGTCATTGGGACGGAAAGTGAGGTGAAATGTTCTGAACAGGGGCACAGACAGCAAAACAAATGTTACAGGGGTGATAACCCTTACCTATGTTTCCCAAAAAGTTTAAAAATAGATTTTTGGGCTGGAGCTACACTTCAACAATGTACCTGTTCAAAATTACAAACACATTCTACATAAGAACAAACCTACAGTCCCTGTCTTGTATGCACCGCCTGTATACGGCTGTTCAGAGTATATAGGGCCTTTTTTATTTTATGTGCGGGGTTCCCCTTAATATCCATACAAGACCCAAAGGGGCTGGTAATGGGCTGGGGTAGGGGGGGGGGGTCATGGGGTAGCTATGCCATTTTTCTTAAAGATTTTCATCCATATTACCGGGACCAGACATTACATTAAAGCCGCAAGAAGTTTTAAATGGCTTTTTTTTCCTTTAGAAGTGTCATTTTGTGCAGGGACAGTTCTAAACACGGGAAACACGTGGCACTTCACAGGCATACTTTAGACACCCCCCAGGTACGATATTTAAAGGAATATTTGACTTTTTTTTTTCACTTTATGCATCATTAAAATGACTGCTCCCGAAAAACGACCGTTTTTAAAACTTCTTTTTGCATTGATACATGTCCCCTGGTGCAGAACCCGGGTTCCCAAACCCTTTTTAGGACAATAACATGCATAATAGTTGTTATAATTAGCACTTTAGAATTCGAACGTTCGCATCCATTGTATTTAATAGGGTTCTAATGTTCGTACGAACTTTCGGTCCGTTCGCGGGTTCTGGTGCGAACCGAACCCGGGGGTGTTCGGCTCATCACTATTCCTGATAACGGGTGCATAGATCTGCAGAAAAATGTGCGGCCAAAGTTGACCTTTAACTTTTTACAAAATACCAACCCTAGGGGAAGATTTATTAAAACTGGAGCACACAGAATCTGGTGCGGCTCTGCATAGTGACCAATCAGCTTCCAGGTTTTATTGTCAAAGCTTCATTGAAGAACCTGAAGGTAGAAGCTGATTGGTTCCTATGCACAGCTGCACCACATTCTGTCTGTTCCAGTTTTAGTAGATCTCCCTCACCAGTACCAAGGAGCCTGTGATATGAGAATAAGGAGACAGGTCCTCTTTACCTGATTCCTGGAGAAATCTGAGGTTCTTCCAATTTCTCGGAGATCACAGAAAGATCTGAACGTTGTATCTGCCATGACCCAATTAAAATGTATTTTGTATTGTGTAAATTCTACATTTTCTGCAATTACTTGCTGCTGACAGGAGTCTCATCACTTCTCAATCTTAACTAATTAATCCAGAGTGTGCCGAGACTGAGCAACGCCCGGAGACTGACAGAACCCGGCACCAGAATCCGCAACCGCCAACAGCAAAGGCCTCTGGGCCGGTAATTAGCAGCAATTACGGGAGTGTGCGCCGATTATCCACAGGTGTGATTGACAAACCACTGCTGGCAGTATTAGTGCTGCTAAGTGACAGAATATTACAGAGACTGCTGTGACCTCATCGCCCATGTGACCTCATCTCTCATGTGACTTCATCTCTCATGTGACTTCATCTCTCATGTGACTTCATCTCTCATGTGACCTCATCGCCCATGTGACCTCATCACCCATGTGACCTCATCTCTCATGTGACCTCATCGCCCATGTGACCTCATCGCCCATGTGACCTCATCTCTCATGTGACCTCATCTCCCATGTGACCTCATCACCCATGTGACTTCATCTCTCATGTGACTTCATCTCTCATGTGACCTCATCACCCATGTGACCTCATCACCCATGTGACTTCATCTCCCATGTGACTTCATCTCCCTTTTGACCTCATCACCCATGTGACCTCATCACCCATGTGACCTCATCTCCCATGTGACCTCATCTCTCATGTGACCTCATCTCCCATGTGACTTCATCTCTCATGTGACTTCATCGCCCATGTGACTTCATCACCCATGTGACCTCATCACCCATGTGACTTCATCTCCCATGTGACTTCATCTCCCATGTGACTTCATCTCCCATGTGACTTCATCTCCCTTTTGACCTCATCACCCATGTGACCTCATCACCCATGTGACCTCATCACCCATGTGACCTCATCACTCATGTGACCTCATCTCCCATGTGACCTCTTCTCCCATGTCACCTCATCTCTCATGTCACCTCATCTCTCATGTAACCTCATCACTTATGCAAACTCATCGCCTATGTGATTTCATCACTAATGTAACTATTTGACCTCATTGCTTATGTGACTTCCTCTTTCATGTGACTTCATCATCCATGTGACTTCATCATCCATGTGACTTCATCATCCATGTGACTTCATCATCCATGTGACCTCATGTGACATCATCATTAATTTGACCCTGATTATTCTTGTTATCTCATCAGACGTGACATCTTATGTAACAATAGACACAGAGGTGAGGAGATCTCATGTTGCTCAGTGGTGTACAGACAAATATGATGTCACCTGAATCGGCCCGCAGACCGGAATTCACACCTCACTACTAATGACAGGAACCCCCATCCGGCTCCCTGATAGGATCCTGTAGGCTTGTGGCTATTGAACAGATAAAGAACAAGTAGGGGTGTGGGGGGGATGGATCAGAATCGGTATCACACTACCTGTGGTCACCACTCATTCTTTAAATTTGAGGGATTCTGTTTCTTCCCTCATAAGACCAGAAATATTGGTTGTGGGGAGATGACCCCCTCTGATAGTATGAGCCATGAGCTGCTTGCAGATGCAGAATAGTATGGCCGGGCTCTATAGAACTCTCTAGAACTACCTGGACCCGCACTAGACTGATATATGGACCCCATTTGTGGCAGTTATGTTCTGTTTGGACTTCCTGCAAGCAGAATGATGAGTTGTTGTCAGAAATTCCAACCCAGAACCAGCCGTATGGCTACAAGGTCCATAAAGACATGGATGAGCAAATTTGGGGTGGAGGAACTTGACTGGCCTGCACAGAGTCCTGACCTCAACCCCATAAAACACCTTTGGGATGAATTAGAACTGAGACTGCGAACTAGCCCCTCTCATCCAACATCAGTGCCTGACCTCACAAATGCTCTTCTGGAAGAATGGTCAAACATTCCCATAGACACCCTCCTAAACCTTGTGGACGGCCTTCCCAGAAGAGGTGAAGCTGTAATAGCGGCAAAGAGCGGGGCCAACTCAATATTGAACCCTCCGGACTAAGACTGGGGTGCCATTAAAGTTCATGTGCGTGTGGAAAGGCCGGGCGTCCCAATACTTTTGGTAATAAAGTGTATTTCCGTGCTCTGCCTGCCTCGGTATACTGAATATAAAAGGAATCCGTGGTCTTCTATGTACTAAGGGAAGACTTTCCACATCGGGAGAGATTGTATTACCAAACATTCAATGTAAATTCATGCGTAATCAGCGAGAGATTGCAGTGTGTTTTTGCAGCAGTTGACTGACAGTGAAAGAAACGACAAATCGGATTGTATGCAGAAGATCTAAACAGGGACAGATCTCATTGCCAACAATAGGGATCTGTGTGTGTATGGTGGCCTAGCAGACCAGTTAGCTGATGGACAGCAGAATGTTGCATCTTACCCCCCCCCCCCCTGTGTGCTGTGTGACAGAGGAATGTGACTGAGGAGGGATGATGGGACTACGCCGAGGAATGAGACAGAGGAGGGATGATGGGACTACGCAGAGGAATGAGACGGAGGAGGGATGATGGGACTACGCAGAGGAATGAGACGGAGGAGGGATGATGGGACTACGCAGAGGAATGAGACGGAGGAGGGATGATGGGACTACGCCGAGGAATGAGACTGAGGAGGGGTGATGGGACTACGCCGAGGAATGTGACAGAGGAGGGGTGATGGGACTACGCCGAGGAATGTGACAGAGGAGGGGTGATGGGACTACGCCGAGGAATGTGACAGAGGAGGGGTGATGGGACTACGCCGAGGAATGAGACGGAGGAGGGATGATGGGACTACGCCGAGGAATGAGACTGAGGAGGGATGATGGGACTACGCCGAGGAATGTGACAGAGGAGGGATGATGGGACTACGCCGAGGAATGTGACAGAGGAGGGGTGATGGGACTATGCCGAGGAATGAGACGGAGGAGGGATGATGGGACTACGCCGAGGAATGAGACGGAGTAGGGATGATGGGACTACGCCGAGGAATGAGACTGAGGAGGGATGATGGGACTACGCCGAGGAATGTGACAGAGGAGGGATGATGGGACTACGCCGAGGAATGTGACAGAGGAGGGGTGATGGGACTACGCCGAGGAATGTGACAGAGGAGGGGTGATGGGACTACGCCGAGGAATGTGACAGAGGAGGGGTGAATGGACTACGCCGAGGAATGTGACGGAGGAGGGGTGATGGGACTACGCCGAGGAATGAGACGGAGGAGGGATGATGGGACTACGCCGAGGAATGAGACTGAGGAGGGATGATGGGACTACGCCGAGGAATGTGACAGAGGAGGGATGATGGGACTACGCCGAGGAATGTGACAGAGGAGGGGTGATGGGACTATGCCGAGGAATGAGACGGAGGAGGGATGATGGGACTACGCCGAGGCATGAGACGGAGGAGGGATGATGGGACTACGCCGAGGAATGAGACGGAGTAGGGATGATGGGACTACGCCGAGGAATGAGACTGAGGAGGGATGATGGGACTACGCCGAGGAATGTGACAGAGGAGGGGTGAAGGGACTACGCCGAGGAATGTGACAGAGGAGGGGTGATGGGACTACGCCGAGGAATGTGACAGAGGAGGGATGATGGGACTACGCCGAGGAATGTGACAGAGGAGGGGTGATGGGACTATGCCGAGGAATGAGACGGAGGAGGGATGATGGGACTACGCCGAGGAATGAGACGAAGGAGGGATGATGGGACTACGCCGAGGAATGAGACGGAGTAGGGATGATGGGACTACGCCGAGGAATGAGACTGAGGAGGGATGATGGGACTACGCCGAGGAATGTGACAGAGGAGGGGTGATGGGACTACGCCGAGGAATGTGACAGAGGAGGGGTGATGGGACTACGCCGAGGAATGTGACAGAGGAGGGATGATGGGACTATGCCGAGGAATGAGACGGAGGAGGGATGATGGGACTACGCCGAGGAATGAGACGGAGGAGGGATGATGGGACTACGTAGAGGAATGAGATGGAGTAGGGATGATGGGACTACGCCGAGGAATGAGACTGAGGAGGGATGATGGGACTACGCCGAGGAATGTGACAGAGGAGGGGTGATGGGACTACGCCGAGGAATGTGACAGAGGAGGGGTGATGGGACTACGCCGAGGAATGAGACGGAGTAGGGATGATGGGACTACGCCGAGGAATGAACCAGAGGAGGGATGATGGGACTACGCTGAGGAATGAGACAAAGGAGGGATGATGGGACTACTCTGAGGAATGAGACGGAGTAGGGATGATGGGACTACTCAGAGGAATGAGACAGAGGAGGGATGATGGGACTACGCAGAGGAATGAGACAGAGGAGGGATGATGGGACTACACCGAGGAATGAGACAGAGGAGGGATGATGGGACTACGCCAAGGAATGAACCAGAGGAGGGATGATGGGACTACGCAGAGGAATGAGACAGAGGAGGGATGATGGGACTACGCAGAGGAATGAGACAGAGGAGGGATGATGGGACTACGCAGAGGAATGAGACGGAGGAGGGATGATGGGACTACGCAGAGGAATGAGACAGAGGAGGGATGATGGGACTACTCTGAGGAATGAGACGGAGGAGGGATGATGGGAGTACTCAGAGGATTGAGACAGAGGAGGGATGATGGGACTACGCAGAGGAATGAGACAGAGGAGGGATGATGGGACTATGTTGAGGAATGAGACAGAGGAGGGATGATGGGAGTACTCAGAGGAATGAGACGGAGGAGGGATGATGGGACTATGTTGAGGAATGAGACAGAGGAGGGATGATGGGACTACGCAGAGGAATGAGACAGAGGAGGGATGATGGGACTATGTTGAGGAATGAGACAGAGGAGGGATGATGGGACTACGCAGAGGAATGAGACAGAGGAGGGATGATGGGACTATGTTGAGGAATGAGACAGAGGAGGGATGATGGGACTACTCTGAGGAATGAGTCAGAGGAGGGATGATGGGACTACTCTGAGGAATGAGACAGAGGAGGGATAATGGGACTACTCTGAGGAATGAGACAGAGGAGGGATGATGGGAGTATGCCGAGGAATGAGACAGAGGAGGGATGACGGGACTACTCAGAGGAATGAGACGGAGTAGGGATGATGGGACTACGCCAAGGAATGAGACAGAGGAGGGATGATGGGACTATGTTGAGGAATGAGACAGAGGAGGGATGATGGGACTACGCAGAGGAATGAGACAGAGGAGGGATGATGGGAGTACTCAGAGGAATGAGACAGAGGAGGGATGATGGGACTATGTTGAGGAATGAGACAGAGGAGGGATGATGGGAGTACTCAGAGGAATGAGACGGAGGAGGGATGATGGGACTATGTTGAGGAATGAGACAGAGGAGGGATGATGGGACTACGCAGAGGAATGAGACAGAGGAGGGATGATGGGACTATGTTGAGGAATGAGACAGAGGAGGGATGATGGGACTACGCAGAGGAATGAGACAGAGGAGGGATGATGGGACTATGTTGAGGAATGAGACAGAGGAGGGATGATGGGACTACTCTGAGGAATGAGTCAGAGGAGGGATGATGGGACTACTCTGAGGAATGAGACAGAGGAGGGATAATGGGACTACTCTGAGGAATGAGACAGAGGAGGGATGATGGGAGTATGCCGAGGAATGAGACAGAGGAGGGATGACGGGACTACTCAGAGGAATGAGACGGAGTAGGGATGATGGGACTACGCCAAGGAATGAGACAGAGGAGGGATGATGGGACTATGTTGAGGAATGAGACAGAGGAGGGATGATGGGACTACGCAGAGGAATGAGACAGAGGAGGGATGATGGGAGTACTCAGAGGAATGAGACAGAGGAGGGATGATGGGACTATGTTGAGGAATGAGACAGAGGAGGGATGATGGGAGTATGCAGAGGAATGAGACAGAGGGGGGATGATGAGAGTATGCAGAGGAATGAGACAGAGGAGGGATTATGGGACTACGCCAAGGAACGAGACAGAGGAGGGATGATGGGACTACTCTGAGGAATGAGACAGAGGAGGGATGATGGGACTACTCTGAGGAATGAGACAGAGGAGGGATGATGGGAGTATGCCGAGGAATGAGACGGAGGAGGGATGATGGGACTACACAGAGGAATGAGACGGAGGAGGGATGATGGGACTACGCCAAGGAATGAGACAGAGGAGGGATGATGGGACTACGCCGAGGAATGAGACAGAGGAGGGATGATGGGAGTATGCCGAGGAATGAGACAGAGGAGGGATGATGGGACTACGCAGAGGAATGAGACAGAGGAGGGATGATGGGACTACGCCGAGGAATGAGACAGAGGAGGGATGATGGGACTACGCAGAGGAATGAGACAGAGGAGGGATGATGGGAGTATGCTGAGGAATGAGTCAGGTGAGGATGATGGGAAGTGAGACGTTATGAGACTGGAGAAGACGGTGATTTGTTGTTGGGAAGATTACATGAGACATTGGTTGGTCGATCTCTCGGTTTGGCAACGTCCAGGATGATGTTACAATAATAAAAGACGTAAGATCGGCGCGCTGTTTATGGGACGGAGACGGCGGATGGCCGTGAGAAGGTGTCCATTCAAACCCACAAATCAAAGAATAATATAAATTCCACATGTTCCGCCGCATAAAACATCCCATCCAGATGCGGAGAGGGACTCCCAGAATGACCGCCAGGAGAGGGAAGAACGCATTCTCCGCCTGGCCCGGCGCACAGGAACGCACTTCATCTTACATGGGCCGATTAACCCCATCACTGCCGCCACCCCACCCCCGCTGACTGACTCAGAACATCATAATCAGAAAAGTTACTTGGTGTCTGTAACCAGCATGGAACAAACATGGATGGGGGGTGCTGAGCATGCTGCGCCCCTCCCCCGCACACATGTGCACACGCCTGTACACTGCCATTGTGTTGCACAATTTTCTGTAATTTATCTGTGAAAATGTAGAAGATTCCATAGAGATGTGAGAGGAATACTGTGCTGAGAACTTCCAGGATATATAGAGGGTGACCCGGGGGGCGTACAGTCCCACCCGCAGCAAATACTCACCTGCACTTCACCTCTACTGGTTGGTGGAGAGGAGAGGATTCACCTGAGGAACTTCCTGGTATGAGAAGCACATGACTCCTCCCTCTTCCCCCCCATGTGACATCGCTTGTGTTCTGTGATTGGTCTCGTGTTTCATAAACAATTGCCATATGTAAATAAAGTCCCAATTTCCATAGCTCCCCATTTGGAGGACCTGCCCCCCATTCCTCCTCAGTTTCTCTCATTTGGCGGACCTGCCCTCCATTCCTCCTCAGTTTCTCTCATTTGGCGGACCTGCCCTCCATTCCTCCTCAGTTTCTCTCATTTGGAGGACCTGCCCCCCATTCCTCCTCAGTTTCTCTCATTTGGCGGACCTGCCCTCCATTCCTCCTCAGTTTCTCTCATTTGGAGGACCTGCCCCCCATTCCTCCTCAGTTTCTCTCATTTGGCGGACCTGCCCCCCATTCCTCCTCAATTTCTCTCATTTGGAGGACCTGCCCCCCATTCCTCCTCAGTTTCTCTCATTTGGAGGACCTCTCCCCCATTCCTCCTTAGTTTCTCTCATTTGGAGGACCTGCCCCCCCATTCCTCCTCAGTTGTCCCTCATTTGGAGGACCTGCCCCCCATTCCTCCTCAGTTTCTCTCATTTGGCGGACCTGTCCTCCATTCCTCCTCAGTTTCTCTCATTTGGAGGACCTGCCCCCCATTCCTCCTCAGTTTCTCTCATTTGGAGGACCTCTCCCCCATTC
Source organism: Rana muscosa (assembly GCA_029206835.1). Taxonomy (NCBI): domain Eukaryota; kingdom Metazoa; phylum Chordata; class Amphibia; order Anura; family Ranidae; genus Rana; species Rana muscosa. The sequence continues at coordinate 498,272,589 of CM055127.1, forward strand.
CTCCTTAGTTTCTCTCATTTGGAGGACCTGCCCCCCCATTCCTCCTCAGTTGTCCCTCATTTGGAGGACCTGCCCCCCATTCCTCCTCAGTTTCTCTCATTTGGAGGACCTGCCCCCCATTCCTCCTCAGTTGTCCCTCATTTGGAGGACCTGCCCCCCATTCCTCCTCAGTTTCTCTCATTTGGAGGACCTGCCCCCCCATTCCTCCTCAGTTGTCCCTCATTTGGAGGACCTGCCCCCCATTCCTCCTCAGTTTCTCTCATTTGGCGGACCTGTCCTCCATTCCTCCTCAGTTTCTCTCATTTGGAGGACCTGCCCCCCATTCCTCCTCAGTTTCTCTCATTTGGAGGACCTCTCCCCCATTCCTCCTTAGTTTCTCTCATTTGGAGGACCTGCCCCCCCATTCCTCCTCAGTTGTCCCTCATTTGGAGGACCTGCCCCCCATTCCTCCTCAGTTTCTCTCATTTGGAGGACCTGCCCCCCATTCCTCCTCAGTTTCTCTCATTTGGCGGACCTGCCCTCCATTCCTCCTCAGTTTCTCTCATTTGGAGGACCTGCCCCCCATTCCTCCTCAGTTTCTCTCATTTGGCGGACCTGTCCTCCATTCCTCCTCAGTTTCTCTCATTTGGAGGACCTGCCCCCCATTCCTCCTCAGTTTCTCTCATTTGGAGGACCTCTCCCCCATTCCTCCTTAGTTTCTCTCATTTGGAGGACCTGCCCCCCCATTCCTCCTCAGTTGTCCCTCATTTGGAGGACCTGCCCCCCATTCCTCCTCAATTTCTCTCATTTGGAGGACCTGCCCCCCATTCCTCCTCAGTTTCTCTCATTTGGAGGACTTGTCCCCCATTCCTCCTCAGTTTCTCTCATTTGGAGGACCTGCCCCCCATTCCTCCTCAGTTTCTCTCATTTGGCGGACCTGCCCCCCATTCCTCCTCAGTTTCTCTCCTTTGGAAGACCTGCCCTCCATTCCTCCTCAGTTTCTCTCCTTTGGAGGACCTCTCCCCCATTCCTCCTCCGTGTCCCTCATTTGGAGGACCTGCCCCCCATTCCTCCTCAGTTTCTCTCATTTGGCGGACCTGCCCCCCATTCCTCCTCAGTTTCTCTCATTTGGAGGACTTGTCCCCCATTCCTCCTCAGTTTCTCTCATTTGGAGGACTTGTCCCCCATTCCTCCTCAGTTGTCCCTCATTTGGAGGACCTGCCCCCCCATTCCTCCTCAGTTGTCCCTCATTTGGAGGACCTGCCCCCCATTCCTCCTCAATTTCTCTCATTTGGAGGACCTGCCCCCCATTCCTCCTCAGTTTCTCTCATTTGGAGGACTTGTCCCCCATTCCTCCTCAGTTGTCCCTCATTTGGAGGACTTGTCCCCCATTCCTCCTCAGTTTCTCTCATTTGGAGGACCTGCCCCCCATTCCTCCTCAGTTTCTCTCATTTGGAGGACCTCTCCCCCATTCCTCCTCAGTTTCTCTCATTTGGAGGACCTGCCCCCCATTCCTCCTCAGTTTCTCTCATTTGGAGGACCTCTCCCCCATTCCTCCTCAGTTTCTCTCATTTGGAGGACCTGCCCCCCATTCCTCCTCAGTTTCTCTCCTTTGGAGGACCTGTCCCCCATTCCTCCTCAGTTTCTCTCCTTTGGAGGACCTGTCCCCCATTCCTCCTCAGTTGTCCCTCATTTGGAGGACCTGCCCCCCATTCCTCCTCAGTTTCTCTCATTTGGCGGACCTGTCCTCCATTCCTCCTCAGTTTCTCTCATTTGGAGGACCTGCCCCCCATTCCTCCTCAGTTGTCCCTCATTTGGAGGATCTGCCCCCCATTCCTCCTCAGTTTCTCTCATTTGGCGGACCTGTCCTTCATTCCTCCTCAGTTGTCCCTCATTTGGAGGATCTGCCCCCCATTCCTCCTCAGTTTCTCTCCTTTGGAGGACCTGTCCTCCATTCCTCCTCAGTTTCTCTCATTTGGAGGACCTGCCCCCCATTCCTCCTCAGTTGTCCCTCATTTGGAGGATCTGCCCCCCATTCCTCCTCAGTTTCTCTCATTTGGAGGACTTGTCCCCCATTCCTCCTCAGTTGTCCCTCATTTGGAGGACCTGCTCCCCATTCCTCCTCAGTTTCTCTCATTTGGAGGACCTCTTTCCCATTCCTCCTCAGTTTCTCTCATTTGGAGGACATGCCCCCCATTCCTCCTCAATTTCTCTCATTCGGAGGACCTGTCCCCCATTCCTCCTCAGTTGTCCCTCATTTGGCGGACCTGCCCCCCATTCCTCCTCAGTTGTCCCTCATTTGGAGGACCTGTCCCCCATTCCTCCTCAGTTGTCCCTCATTTGGAGGACCTGCCCCCCATTCCTCCTCAGTTGTCCCTCATTTGGAGGATTTGTCCCCCATTCCTCCTCAGTTGTCCCTCATTTGGAGGACCTGTCCCCCATTCCTCCTCAGTTGTCCCTCATTTGGAGGACCTGTCCCCCATTCCTCCTCAGTTGTCCCTCATTTGGAGGACCTGTCCCCCATTCCTCCTCAGTTGTCCCTCATTTGGAGAACCTGTCCTCCATTCCTCCTCAGTTGTCCCTCATTTGGAGGACCTGCCCCCCATTCCTCCTCAGTTTCTCTCATTTGGCGGACCTGCCCCCCATTCCTCCTCAGTTTCTCTCATTTGGAGGACTTGTCCCCAATTCCTCCTCAGTTGTCCCTCATTTGGAGGACCTGCTCCCCATTCCTCCTCAGTTTCTCTCATTTGGAGGACCTCTTTCCCATTCCTCCTCAGTTTCTCTCATTTGGCGGACCTGCCCCCCATTCCTCCTCAGTTTCTCTCATTTGGAGGACCTGCCCCCCATTCCTCCTCAGTTGTCCCTCATTTGGAGGACCTGTCCCCCATTCCTCCTCAGTTGTCCCTCATTTGGAGGACCTGTCCCCCATTCCTCCTCAGTTGTCCCTCATTTGGAGGACCTGTCCCCCATTCCTCCTCAGTTTCTCTCATTTGGAGGACCTGCCCCCCATTCCTCCTCAGTTTCTCTCCTTTGGAGGACCTGTCCCCCATTCCTCCTCAGTTTCTCTCCTTTGGAGGACCTGTCCCCCATTCCTCCTCAGTTTCTCTCATTTGGAGGACCTGTCCCCCATTCCTCCTCAGTTTCTCTCATTTGGAGGACCTGCCCCCCATTCCTCCTCAGTTTCTCTCCTTTGGAGGACCTGTCCCCCATTCCTCCTCAGTTTCTCTCCTTTGGAGGACCTGTCCCCCATTCCTCCTCAGTTGTCCCTCATTTGGAGGACCTGCCCCCCATTCCTCCTCAGTTTCTCTCATTTGGCGGACCTGTCCTCCATTCCTCCTCAGTTTCTCTCATTTGGAGGACCTGCCCCCCATTCCTCCTCAGTTTCTCTCATTTGGCGGACCTGTCCTTCATTCCTCCTCAGTTGTCCCTCATTTGGAGGATCTGCCCCCCATTCCTCCTCAGTTTCTCTCCTTTGGAGGACCTGTCCTCCATTCCTCCTCAGTTTCTCTCATTTGGAGGACCTGCCCCCCATTCCTCCTCAGTTGTCCCTCATTTGGAGGATCTGCCCCCCATTCCTCCTCAGTTTCTCTCATTTGGAGGACTTGTCCCCCATTCCTCCTCAGTTGTCCCTCATTTGGAGGACCTGCTCCCCATTCCTCCTCAGTTTCTCTCATTTGGAGGACCTCTTTCCCATTCCTCCTCAGTTTCTCTCATTTGGCGGACCTGCCCCCCATTCCTCCTCAGTTTCTCTCATTTGGAGGACCTGCCCCCCATTCCTCCTCAGTTGTCCCTAATTTGGAGGACCTGTCCCCCATTCCTCCTCAGTTGTCCCTCATTTGGAGGACCTGCCCCCCATTCCTCCTCAGTTGTCCCTCATTTGGAGGACCTGTCCCCCATTCCTCCTCAGTTTCTCTCATTTGGAGGACCTGTCCCCCATTCCTCCTCAGTTTCTCTCATTTGGAGGACCTGCCCCCCATTCCTCCTCAGTTTCTCTCATTTGGAGGACCTGTCCCCCATTCCTCCTCAGTTTCTCTCATTTGGAGGACCTGTCCCCCATTCCTCCTCAGTTTCTCTCATTTGGAGGACCTGTCCCCAATTCCTCCTCAGTTTCTCTCATTTGGAGGACATGCCCCCCATTCCTCCTCAATTTCTCTCATTTGGAGGACCTGTCCCCCATTCCTCCTCAGTTGTCCCTCATTTGGAGGACCTGCCCCCCTTTCCTCCTCAGTTGTCCCTCATTTGGCGGACCTGCCCCCCATTCCTCCTCAGTTGTCCCTCATTTGGAGGACCTGTCCCCCATTCCTCCTCAGTTGTCCCTCATTTGGAGGACCTGCCCCCCATTCCTCCTCAGTTGTCCCTCATTTGGAGGATTTGTCCCCCATTCCTCCTCAGTTGTCCCTCATTTGGAGGACCTGTCCCCCATTCCTCCTCAGTTGTCCCTCATTTGGAGGACCTGTCCCCCATTCCTCCTCAGTTGTCCCTCATTTGGAGAACCTGTCCTCCATTCCTCCTCAGTTGTCCCTCATTTGGAGGACCTGCCCCCCATTCCTCCTCAGTTTCTCTCATTTGGCGGACCTGCCCCCCATTCCTCCTCAGTTTCTCTCATTTGGAGGACTTGTCCCCAATTCCTCCTCAGTTGTCCCTCATTTGGAGGACCTGCTCCCCATTCCTCCTCAGTTTCTCTCATTTGGAGGACCTCTTTCCCATTCCTCCTCAGTTTCTCTCATTTGGCGGACCTGCCCCCCATTCCTCCTCAGTTTCTCTCATTTGGAGGACCTTCCCCCCATTCCTCCTCAGTTGTCCCTCATTTGGAGGACCTGTCCCCCATTCCTCCTCAGTTGTCCCTCATTTGGAGGACCTGTCCCCCATTCCTCCTCAGTTGTCCCTCATTTGGAGGACCTGTCCCCCATTCCTCCTCAGTTTCTCTCATTTGGAGGACCTGTCCCCCATTCCTCCTCAGTTTCTCTCATTTGGAGGACCTGCCCCCCATTCCTCCTCAGTTTCTCTCATTTGGAGGACCTCTTTCCCATTCCTCCTCAGTTTCTCTCATTTGGAGGACATGCCCCCCATTCCTCCCCAATTTCTCTCATTTGGAGGACCTGTCCCCCATTCCTCCTCAGTTGTCCCTCATTTGGAGGACCTGCCCCCCATTCCTCCTCAGTTGTCCCTCATTTGGCGGACCTGCCCCCCATTCCTCCTCAGTTGTCCCTCATTTGGAGGACCTGTCCCCCATTCCTCCTCAGTTGTCCCTCATTTGGAGGACCTGCCCCCCATTCCTCCTCAGTTGTCCCTCATTTGGAGGATTTGTCCCCCATTCCTCCTCAGTTGTCCCTCATTTGGAGGACCTGTCCCCCATTCCTCCTCAGTTGTCCCTCATTTGGAGGACCTGCCCCCCATTCCTCCTCAGTTGTCCCTCATTTGGAGGACCTGTCCCCCATTCCTCCTCAGTTGTCCCTCATTTGGCGGACCTGCCCCCCATTCCTCCTCAGTTTCTCTCATTTGGAGGACCTGTCCCCCATTCCTCCTCAGTTGTCCCTCATTTGGCGGACCTGCCCCCCATTCCTCCTCAGTTTCTCTCATTTGGAGGACCTGTCCCCCATTCCTCCTCAGTTTCTCTCATTTGGCGGACCTGTCCCCCATTCCTCCTCAGTTTCTCTCATTTGGCGGACCTGTCCCCCATTCCTCCTCAGTTGTCCCTCATTTGGAGGACCTGCCCCCCATTCCTCCTCAGTTGTCCCTCATTTGGCGGACCTGCCCCCCATTCCTCCTCAGTTTCTCTCATTTGGAGGACCTGTCCCCCATTCCTCCTCAGTTTCTCTCATTTGGCGGACCTGTCCCCCATTCCTCCTCAGTTTCTCTCATTTGGCGGACCTGTCCCCCATTCCTCCTCAGTTGTCCCTCATTTGGAGGACCTGCCCCCCATTCCTCCTCAGTTGTCCCTCATTTTGGTGTAATGTATAACCCTCTTTTGGTAGATTTAGTATCTAGTCATATTAAACTGAATGCATCGTCCACCTTCCACCTCACAGGGCTGACTTGTATCTGAGTTGCAGAACACAAAGTTACATAGATAGTCAGATTAATAAAAGACAAAAGTCCATCCAGTTCAACCGTAAAAATAAATAAATAAATAAAATAATAATATCGTACAATCCCATGTACATAATTCTATACCCACAAAACCCTCAGCAGAGCCGATCCAATTATCTCCAGCAGGGGAAAAATTCCTTCCTGATCCCCCGAGAGGCAATCGGATTTTCCCCGGATCACCTTTCCCTATAAATGTCAGTACCCAGTTATATTATGTACATTTAGGAAATAATCCAGACCTTTCTTATAGCAATCTACTGAGCTGTCCAGATCCACCTCTGCAGGGAGTCCATTCCACATTTTCACAGCTCTTACTGTGAAGAAACCTTTCCGTATTTGGAGATGAAATCTCTTTTCCTCTAGACGCAAAGAGTGCCCCCTTGTCCTCTGTGATGACCGTAAAGTGAATAACTCAACACCAAGTTCACTATATGGACCCCTTATATATTTGTACACGGAGATCATATCCCCCCTTATTCTTATGTGTAGCAATGACATGTTGGGGGCCATTACACGTGCAAACATAAGACACATCCAATTTCTGGAATGTTTTGGTGTCAGAAGTCCATTGATTTCAATATGATACCCGAATGCAACGCATTGCCTGACTCTCCAGTAATGGAATTTTTCAGGATGGGTTTCCTGATAGTGACACCAGTGGATCATGTCTGTGTCATGTGTGCCGGAACAGCCACTGCTAGTCTCCATTGGAAGCCCATGTGGCAGGGTGACAACACAGGAGTACAATACATGGAGAAAGCGAAGGACGGGTCGGACGGATACATGGAGGAAGCGGAGGATGGATTGGACTAATATATGTAGGAAGCGGAGGATGGATTGGACTAATACATAGAGGAAGAAGAAGATGGATATATGGAGGAAGTGGAGGAGGGGTCTGATGGATTTATGGAGGAAGCGGAGGATGGATTGGACTGATATATGGAGAAAGTGGAGGACAGGTTGGATGGACACATGGAGGAAGAGGAGGGTGGATTGGACTGATATATGGAGGAAGTGGAGGACGGGTCGGATAGATACATGTAGGAAGCGGAGGATGGATTGGACTGATATATGGAGAAAGTGGAGGACAGGTCGGATGGATACATGGAGGAAGAGGAGGATGGATTGGACTGATATATGGAGGAAGTGGAGGACTGGTTGGATGGATACATGTAGGAAGCGGAGGATGGATTGGACACATACATGAAGGAAGAAGATTGATGGATTGGACTGATACATGGAGGAAGCAGAGGATGGATTGGACTAATACATAGAGGAAGAAGAAGATGGATATATGGAGGAAGTGGAGGAGGGGTCTGATGGATTTATGGAGGAAGCGGAGGATCAATTGCACTGATATATGGAGAAAGTGGAGGACAGGTTGGATGGACACATGGAGGAAGAGGAGGGTGGATTGGACTGATATATGGAGGAAGTGGAGGACTGGTCGGATGGATACATGGAGGAAGAGGAGGATGGATTGGACTGATATATGGAGGAAGTGGAGGACGGGTCGGATGGATACATGTAGGAAGCGGAGGATGGATTGGACTGATATATGGAGAAAGTGGAGGACAGGTCGGATGGATACATGGAGGAAGAGGAGGATGGATTGGACTGATATATGGAGGAAGTGGAGGACGGGTCAGATGGATACATGTAGGAAGCGGAGGATGGATTGGACACATACATGAAGGAAGAAGATTGATGGATTGGACTGATACATGGAGGAAGCGGAGGATGGATTGGACTGATACATAGAGGAAGAAGATGGATATATGGAGGAGGCGGAGGATGGATTGGACTGATACATAGAGGAAGAAGCAGAAGATGGATATATGGAGGAAGTGGAGGATGGATTGGACTGACATATGGAGGAAGTGGAGGACAGGTCGGATGGACACATGGAGGAAGCGGAGGATGGATTGGACTGATATATGGAGGAAGTGGAGGACAGGTCGGATGGACACATGGAGGAAGCGGAGGATGGATTGGACTGATATATGGAGGAAGTGGAGGACAGGTCGGATGGACACATGGAGGAAGCAGAGGATGGATTGGACTGATATATGGAGGAAGTGGAGGACAGGTCGGATGGACACATGGAGGAAGCGGAGGATGGATTGGACAGATACATAGAGGAAGAAGAAGATGGATATATGGAGGAAGCGGAGGATGGATTGGACTGATATATGGAGGAAGTGGAGGACCGGTCGGATGGACACATGGAGGAAGCGGAGGATGGATTGGACAGATACATAGAGGAAGAAGAAGATGAATATATGGAGGAAGCGGAGGATGTATTGGACTGATATATGGAGGAAGTGGAGGACGGGTCGGATGGACACATGGAGGAAGCGGAGGATGGATTGGACTGATACATAGAGGAAGAAGAAGATGGATATATGGAGGAAGTGGAGGATGGATTGGACTGATATATGGAGGAAGTGGAGGACCGGTCGGATGGATACATGGAGGAAGCAGAGGATGGATTGGACTGATACATAGAGGAAGAAGAAGATGAATATATGGAGGAAGCGGAGGATGGATTGGACAGATACATAGAGGAAGAAGAAGATGGATATATGGAGGAAGCGGAGGATGGATTGGACTGATATATGGAGGAAGTGGAGGACAGGTCGGATGGACACATGGAGGAAGCGGAGGATGGATTGGACAGATACATAGAGGAAGAAGAAGATGGATACATGGAGGAAGCGGAGGATGGATTGGACTGATATATGGAGGAAGTGGAGGATGCGTCGGATGGACACATGGAGGAAGCGGAGGATGGATTGGACAGATACATAGAGGAAGAAGAAGATGGATATATGGAGGAAGCGGAGGATGGATTGGACTGATATATGGAGGAAGTGGAGGACGGGTCGGATGGACACATGGAGGAAGCGGAGGATGGATTGGACAGATACATAGAGGAAGAAGAAGATGGATATATGGAGGAAGCGGAGGATGGATTGGACTGATATATGGAGGAAGTGGAGGACCGGTCGGATGGACACATGGAGGAAGCGGAGGATGGATTGGACAGATACATAGAGGAAGAAGAAGATGGATATATGGAGGAAGCGGAGGATGGATTGGACTGATATATGGAGGAAGTGGAGGACGGGTCGGATGGACACATGGAGGAAGCGGAGGATGGATTGGACTGATACATAGAGGAAGAAGATGAATATATGGAGGAAGCGGGGGATGGATTGGACTGATACATAGAGGAAGAAGAAGATGAATATATGGAGGAAGCGGGGGATGGATTGGACTGATACATAGAGGAAGAAGATGGATATATGGAGGAAGTGGAGGATGGATTGGACTGATATATGGAGGAAGTGGAGGACCGGTCGGATGGATACATGGAGGAAGCAGAGGATGGATTGGACTGATACATAGAGGAAGAAGAAGATGAATATATGGAGGAAGCGGAGGATGGATTGGACTGATACATAGAGGAAGAAGAAGATGGATATATGGAGGAAGCAGAGGATGGATTGGACTGATATATGGAGGAAGTGGAGGACGGGTCGGATGGACACATGGAGGAAGCGGAGGATGGATTGGACAGATACATAGAGGAAGAAGAAGATGGATATATGGAGGAAGCGGAGGATGGATTGGACTGATATATGGAGGAAGTGAAGGACCGGTCGGATGGAGGAAGCAGAGGATGGATTGGACTGATACATAGAGGAATAAGAAGATGAATATATGGAGGAAGCGGAGGATGGATTGCACTGATACATAGAGGAAGAAGAAGATGGATATATGGAGGAAGCGGAGGATGGATTGGACTGATATATGGAGGAAGTGGAGGACAGGTCGGATGGATACATGGAGGAAGCGGAGGATGGATTGGACTGATAAATGGAGGAAGTGGAGGACAGGTCGGATGGATACATGGAGGAAGCGGAGGATGGATTGGACAGATACATAGAGGAAGAAGAAGAAGATGGATATATGGAGAAAGTGGAGGACAGGTCGGATGGACACATGGAGGAAGAAGAGGATTGATTGGACTGATATATGGAGGAAGTGGAGGACAGGTCGGATGGATACATGGAGGAAGTGGAGGATGGATTGGACAGATACATAGAGGAAGAAGAAGATGGATATATGGAGGAAGTGGAGGACTGGTCGGATGGACACATGGAGGAAGCAGAGGATGGATTGGACTGATATATGGAGGAAGTGGAGGACAGGTCGGACTGATACATGGAGGAAGCGGAGGATGGATTGGACAGATACATAGAGGAAGAAGAAGAAGATGGATATATGGAGGAAGTGGAGGACTGGTCGGATGGATAAATGGAGGAAGAGGAGGATGGATTGGACTGATATATGGAGGAAGTGGAGGACAGGTCGGATGGACACATGGAGGAAGCGGAGGATGGATTGGACTGATATATGGAGGAAGTGGAGGACAGGTCGGATGGATACATGGAGGAAGCGGAGGATGGATTGGACAGATACATAGAGGAAGAAGAAGAAGAAGATGGATATATGGAGGAAGTGGAGGACTGGTCGGATGAACACATGGAGGAAGCAGAGGATGGATTGGACTGATATATGGAGGAAGTGGAGGACAGGTCGGATGGACACATGGAGGAAGCGGAGGATGGATTGGACTGATACATAGAGGAAGAAGAAGATGGATATATGGAGGAAGTGGAGGACAGGTCGGATGGACACATGTAGGAAGCGGTGGATGGATTGGACTGATATATGGAGGAAGTGGAGGACAGGTCGGATGGATATATGGAGGAAGCGGTGGATGGATTGGACTGATATATGGAGGAATTGGAGGACTGGTCGGATGGATACATGGAGGAAGCGGAGGATGGATTGGACTGATATATGGAGGAAGTGGAGGACAGGTCGGATGGACACATGGAGGAAGCGGAGGATGGATTGGACTGATATATGGAGGAAGTGGAGGACAGGTCGGATGGACACATGGAGGAAGCGGAGGATGGATTGGACTGATATATGGAGGAAGTGGAGGACAGGTCGGATGGACACATGGAGGAAGCAGAGGATGGATTGGACTGATATATGGAGGAAGTGGAGGACAGGTCGGATGGACACATGGAGGAAGCAGAGGATGGATTGGACTGATATATGGAGGAAGTGGAGGACAGGTCGGATGGACACATGGAGGAAGCAGAGGATGGATTGGACTGATATATGGAGGAAGTGGAGGACAGGTCGGATGGACACATGGAGGAAGCGGAGGATGGATTGGACTGATATATGGAGGAAGTGGAGGACAGGTCGGATGGACACATGGAGGAAGCAGAGGATGGATTGGACTGATATATGGAGGAAGTGGAGGACAGGTCGGATGGACACATGGAGGAAGCGGAGGATGGATTGGACTGATATATGGAGGAAGTGGAGGAGGGGTCGGATGGACACATGGAGGAAGCAGAGGATGGATTGGACTGATATATGGAGGAAGTGGAGGACAGGTCGGACTGATACATGGAGGAAGCAGAGGATGGATTGGACTGATATATGGAGGAAGTGGAGGACAGGTCGGATGGACACATGGAGGAAGCGGAGGATGGATTGGACTGATATATGGAGGAAGTGGAGGACAGGTCGGATGGACACATGGAGAAAGCAGAGGATGGATTGGACAGATACCTTGTATACGTTTCTCATATGTTGGACGATTTGTGGGCGGATACAATATTCTTCTCTGGAAATAAAGTGACGTTTTATAGTCACGCGGCGTCAGAGATAACGGCGTATCCCCCGGGGTGCTGTGTGCAGGCCGCAGTCACATGACACATTTGACAAATGACAGGATGCAGATTAGCGCAGCGTCTTCGCAGAGCGTCGCTCTTTAATGAAGAATCTTCTGTAATTTGTTTGTCGGAGATACAATTATGCAAATCAGGGAAGAACGAATTCTGATTAAAAGGAAATAATTTATCACGGGGAATTGTTGTGGTGGCGCCGCGCTGCGCACATTAATCGTCGTAATGGAATGGAATCGCACGCTGCCCACAATGATTCCAATATTTCGTGTTCAGCCAGTGCGACGCAACAACCGCGGCCACAACTCCGCCGTCATCTGATTAGAATAAACAAAGTTTATGAATGCCGCCGCGCTGCTGACAATAAATCTGATTGAGGATCCAATCTGATCCGCCATCCTTCACTTGTCGCCGGTGGAATATCAGGTCATCTACGCGGCACATTTACCACTCCGCCTCATTAATCGCAATTTTTCTCCGAAAATCGCTAACAAGACACAAACCGAACGTCAGCTGAGTCAGGCGGAGAGACTCTGCAGCGGCCGCTGAACTCTATATACAGTGATTATACCCGGGCAGAGGCATAGAGCTGAGCTACGTACATATTCACTTATCCTGGTTACCTCCTGCCTGCTCTAACCTGGAAAAACCCCGGCACAGCAGAGCTGAACTACATACACATTCATCCTGACGGGGTGCATATCACTTGTATACTTGTACAGCCATGTGGACGGAGCTGAACTACATACACATTCATCCTGACGGGGTGCATATCACTTGTATACTTGCACAGCCATGTGGACGGAGCTGAACTACATACACATTCATCTTTGCTGGTTATTCTCCGTCTGATCCGACTACTGGAATATACTTCACAAAATGGCCACTGAACTATATATACACCGGCTTTACCCTGGTAGAAAAAAGCTGAGCTACATACACATCCATGTCTTCTCGTTTCCTTCATGTTTCCTTCAGCTGAACTGTAAACACACTGATGGTACTCATTGTACAGCTTGGCCGAGGAGCTGAACTATATATTGCACATGCTCACTTTGGATTAATTGTTGTGTGATTCAGTCCACGAGCTGAGCTGCACACAAATTCATCAATCCTGATTATTGCCTGTTTCTGTTTCTGGATATTTATTGCACAGCAGATGAGGAACTACATACACACACCAATCTTATCCTGGACAGATCGCTAAGGTCTGTTGATAGACTATTCTGTGTGCAGCTGCCCTGGTGGTAACCCTACAAGCTCTGCTGGTTATGGGATCTGTGTTCCATAGAGAATATGAAACCGATGTGCTCCGGTATCATGGCCACCTCCATTATAGAAGGAACCTCCTGGCGATGTGCTCCGGTATCCTGGCCACCTCCATTATAAGAGGAACCTCCTGGTGATGTGCTCCGGTATCATGACCACCTCCATTATAAGAGGAACCTCCTGGTGATGTGCTCCGGTATCCTGGCCACCTCCATTATAAGAGGAACCTCCTGGTGATGTGCACCAGTATCATGGCCACCTCCATTATAAGAGGAACCTCCTGGTGATGTGCTTCCGGTATCATGGCCACCTCCATTATAAGAGGAACCTCCTAGCGATGTGCTCCGGTATCATGGCCACCTCCATTATAAGAGGAACCTCCTGGCGATGTGCTCCGGTATCATGACCACCTCCATTATTAGAGGAACCTCCTGGCGATGTGCTCCAGTATCATGGCCACCTCCATTATTAGAGGAACCTCCTGGCGATGTACTCCGGTATCATGGCTACCTCCATTATTAGAGGAACCTCCTGGCGATGTGCTCCGGTATCATGGCCACCTCCATTATTAGAGGAACCGCCTGCCGATGTGCTCCGGTATCATGACCACCTCCATTATTAGAGGAACCGCCTGGCGATGTGCTCCGGTATCATGGCCACCTCCATTATAAGAGGAACCTCCTGGTGATGTGCTCCAGTATCATGGCCAACCTCCATTATAAGAGGAACCTCCTGGTGATGTGCTCCGGTATCATGGCCACCTCCATTATTAGAGGAACCTCCTGGCGATGTGCTCCGGTATCATGGCCACCTCCATTATTAGAGGAACCTCCTGGCGATGTGCTCCGGTATCATGGCCACCTCCATTATAAGAGGAACCTCCTGGCGATGTGCTCCGGTATCATGGCCACCTCCATTATTAGAGGAACCTCCTGACAATGTGCTCCGGTATCATGGCCACCTCCATTATAGAAGGAACCTCCTGGCGATGTGCTCCGGTATCATGGTCACCTCCATTATAAGAGGAACCTCCTGGCGATGTGCTCCGGTATCATGACCACCTCCATTATAAGAGGAACCTCCTGGCGATGTGCTCCCAGTATCATGGCCACCTCCATTATAAGAGGAAACTCCTGGCGATGTGCTCCGGTATCATGACCACCTGGCGATGTGCTCCGGTATCATGACCACCTCCATTATAAGAGGAAACTCCTGGCGATGTGCTCCGGTATCATGGCCACCTCCATTATAGAAGGAACCTCCTGGTGATGTGCTCCGGTATCATGACCACCTCCATTATTAGAGGAACCTCCTGCCGATGTGCTCCGGTATCATGACCACCTCCATTATAAGAGGATCCTCCTGCTGATGTGCTCCCAGTATCATGGCCACCTCCATTATAAGAGGAACCTCCTGGCGATGTGCTCCGGTATCATGACCACCTCCATTATAAGAGGAAACTCCTGGCGATGTGCTCCGGTATCATGGCCACCTCCATTATAGAAGGAACCTCCTGGTGATGTGCTCCGGTATCATGACCACCTCCATTATAAGAGGAACCTCCTGGTGATGTGCTCCAGTATCATGGCCACCTCCATTATAAGAGGAACCTCCTGGTGATGTGCTCCAGTATCATGGCCACCTCCATTATAAGAGGAACCTCCTGGTGATGTGCTCCAGTATCATGGCCACCTCCATTATAAGAGGAACCTCCTGGCGATGTGCTCCCGTATCATGGCCACCTCCATTATAAGAGGAACCTCCTGGCGATGTGCTCGGGTATCATGACCACCTCCATTATTAGAGGAACCTCCTGGCGATGTGCTCCAGTATCATGGCCACCTCCATTATAAGAGGAACCTCCTGGCGATGTACTCCGGGTGGTATCATGGCTACCTCCATTATTAGAGGAACCTCCTGGCGATGTGCTCCGGTATCATGGCCACCTCCATTATTAGAGGAACCTCCTGGCGATGTGCTCCCGTATCATGGCCACCTCCATTATTAGAGGAACCTCCTGACGATGTGCTCCGGTATCATGGCCACCTCCATTATAAGAGGAACCTCCTGGTGATGTGCTCCGGTATCATGGCCACCTCCATTATTAGAGGAACCTCCTGGCAATGTGCTCCGGTATCATGGCCACCTCCATTATAGAAGGAACCTCCTGGCGATGTGCTCCGGTATCATGGTCACCTCCATTATAAGAGGAACCTCCTGGCGATGTGCTCCGGTATCATGACCACCTCCATTATAAGAGGAACCTCCTGGCGATGTGCTCCCAGTATCATGGCCACCTCCATTATAAGAGGAAACTCCTGGCGATGTGCTCCGGTATCATGACCACCTGGCGATGTGCTCCGGTATCATGACCACCTCTATTATAAGAGGAAACTCCTGGCGATGTGCTCCGGTATCATGGCCACCTCCATTATAGAAGGAACCTCCTGGTGATGTGCTCCGGTATCATGACCACCTCCATTATTAGAGGAACCTCCTGCCGATGTGCTCCGGTATCATGACCACCTCCATTATAAGAGGAACCTCCTGCTGATGTGCTCCCAGTATCATGGCCACCTCCATTATAGAAGGAACCTCCTGGTGATGTGCTCCGGTATCATGACCTCCTCCATTATAAGAGGAAACTCCTGGCGATGTGCTCCGGTATCATGGCCACCTCTATTATAGAAGGAACCTCCTGGTGATGTGCTCCGGTATCATGACCACCTCCATTATTAGAGGAACCTCCTGCCGATGTGCTCCGGTATCATGACCACCTCCATTATAAGAGGAACCTCCTGCTGATGTGCTCCCAGTATCATGGCCACCTCCATTATAAGAGGAACCTCCTGGCGATGTGCTCTGGTATCATGACCACCTCCATTATAAGAGGAAACTCCTGGTGATGTGCTCCGGTATCATGGCCACCTCCATTATAGAAGGAACCTCCTGGTGATGTGCTCCGGTATCATGACCACCTCCATTATTAGAGGAACCTCCTGCCGATGTGTTCCGGTATCATGGCCACCTCCATTATAAGAGGAACCTCCTGGCGATGTGCTCCGTTATCATGACCACCTCCATTATTAGAGGAACCTCCTGGCGATGTGCTCCGGTATCATGATGACCTCCATTATTAGAGGAACCTCCTGGCGATGTGCTCCGGTATCATGACCACCTCCATTATAAGAGGAACCTCCTGGCGATGTGCTCTGGTATCATGGCCACCTCCATTATAGAAGGAACCTCCTGGCGATGTACTCTGGGAATCATGGCCACCTTCATTATAGAAGGAACCTCCTGGCGATGTGCTCCGGTATCATGGCCACCTCCATTATAAGAGGAACCTCCTGGCGATGTGCTCCAGTATGATGGCCACCTCCATTATTAGAGGAACCGCCTGGCGATGTGCTCCGGTATCATGGCCACCTCCATTATAAGAGGAAACTCCTGGCGATGTGCTCCAGTATCATGGCCACCTCCATTATAAGAGGAACCTCCTGGTGATGTGCTCCGGTATCATGGCCAACCTCCATTATAAGAGGAACCCCCTGGTGATGTGCTCCGGTATCATGGCCACCTCCATTATTAGAGGAACCTCCTGGTGATGTGCTCCGGTATCATGGCCTCCTCTATTATTAGAGGAACCTCCTGGCGATGTGCTCCGATATCATGGCCACCTCCATTATTAGAGGAACCTCCTGGCGATGTGCTCCAGTATCATGGCCACCTCCATTATTAGAGGAACCTCCTGGCGATGTGCTCCGGTATCATGACCACCTCCATTATAAGAGGAACCTCCTGCCGGTGTACTTCGGTATCATGGCCACCTCCATTATTAGAGGAACCTCCTGGCGATGTGCTCCAGTATCATGGCCACCTCCATTATAAGAGGAACCTCCTGGCGATGTGCTCCGGTATCATGGCCACCTCCATTATAGAAGGAACCTCCTGGCGATGTGCTCCGGTATCATGGCCACCTCCATTATAAGAGGAACCTTCTGGCGATGTGCTCCGGTATCATGGCCACCTCCATTATAAGAGGAACCTCCTGGCGATGTGCTCCGGTATCATGGCCAACCTCCATTATAAGAGGAACCCCCTGGGCGATGTGCTCTGGTATCATGGCCACCTCCATTATAAGAGGAACCTCCTGGCGATGTGCTCCGGTATCATGGCCACCTCCATTATAAGAGGAACCTCCTGGCGATGTGCTCCGGTATCATGGCCACCTCCATTATTAGAGGAACCTCCTGGCGATGTGCTCTGGTATCATGGCCACCTCTATTATTAGAGGAACCTCCCGGCGATGTGCTCCGGTATCATGACCACCTCCATTATTAGAGGAATCTCCTGGCGATGTGCTCCGGTATCGTGGCCACCTCCATTATTAGAGGAACCTCCTGGCGATGTGCTCCGGTATCATGGCCACCTCCATTATAAGAGGAACCTCCTGGCGATGTGCTCCGGTATCATGACCACCTCCATTATTAGAGGAATCTCCTGGCGATGTGCTCCGGTATCATGGCCACCTCCATTATTAGAGGAACCTCCTGGCGATGTGCTCCAGTATCATGACCACCTCCATTATTAGAGGAACCTCCTGGCGATGTGCTCCGGTATCACCAGATACCAGAGAGGGATCACTTTGAGGCAGTTGACCAGAGAGGGATCACTTTGAGGCAGTTGAGCAGAGAGGGATCACTTTGAGGCAGTTGACCAGAGAGGGATCACTTTGATGCAGTTGGCCAGAGAGGGATTACTTTGAGGCAGTTGACCAGAGAGGGATCACTTTGATGCAGTTGGCCAGAGAGGGATCACTTTGAGGCAGTTGGCCAGAGAGGGATCACTTTGAGGCAGTTGGCCAGAGAGGGATCACTTTGAGGCAGTTGGCCAGAGAGGGATCACTTTGATGCAGTTGGCTAGAGAGGGATCACTTTGAGGCAGTTGGCTAGAGAGGGATCACTTTGAGGCAGTTGGCCGGAGAGGGATCACTTTGAGGCAGTTGGCCAGAGAGGGATCACTTTGAGGCAGTTGGCCAGCTTTAATATGATCTGCAATATATGGAACCTCAAATCTCAGTACGCGTGGAAATGTTTTCTAGAATATGTCGGGGTGTATATAGGACTATATAGGACATGCAGAGAGTTCAGTTGGTATTTTTCCTGAAACAAGCATGCAGCCAGTGAAGTGTGTAAAGTCTGAACTCCTGTCCTTCTGATCGCAGTATGCTGGGCGGCTCCAGTACAGGTTCTCTTTATAAATATAAAGAGGTGACACATACGAGGGCCCAGTGGGGGGGGGGTGGCGGTGGCACACAATCCCCCCCTTGCCCCCCGGATCCTGTGCTCCCCATATTCCTCCGGGAATCCCCACAATGCTCCTCGGCCGGTGACAAGTTTTGTTTTGCCTTTTAGCAGCTCATAAATTATAACGGCGCTCCTCATTGTTCTGCCATCTCGCAGGCCGCCAGGTACAAATGTGTGTTTTTGTGCAGACAATAATCAGCACAAGCCACCCGGGGAGGGGGCCGGCTGGTGCGGGGATTCGCTGCGCCGCAGAGGAAGGTCGCGCGTCTGCAGCCTGCAAACAAACAGCTTGGACAGAGCGTCAGAGCGCCGGGCGCATGTTGGCTGGCATGGCGCTACCACGGCGGAGGGCGCTCTAATGAGAAGAGAAAGTAATTAACTGTCTCCTCGGCATGCACAAGCAGCCACATTGTCTGAGTATTTATGAGCTTGGCACCGCGGCCTGACACAACGCACACACAGAGGCTGCGTCCAGGTATGTCCCATTCTCTGCAATTCAATGCCAGAACAATGACCGCCGCTAATGAGGCCGACTCCCGCCCGCCGCTCCATCATGGCCGCTCTGCTTACTAATGTGTTCATAGATGTAAAATAATATATATAATACCAGCGGAGAGATTCCAGGCGGCAATCCGCCATTTATAGATTAAAGCCGAACTCAGGAATCAAAACTTTCATTTATTCCTCAATAGTCACAGAGGATAGAAATCCATCCAATGGAGCAGCAAATGCCTTTACCAATCCAGATATTACCCTCTAAAAACATCAATGTGCTGTACATAGCCTGTGCAGGGAGCAGAGCGGTGGGAGGGGCTCAGCGGGCTCCACCCATTACAACAGGGGGCGGAAACCAGTCCAGTCCCCCTGCACAAGGAAAGAAAGCAGAGCGGTGGGAGGGACCAAGCAGGCTTCACCCACTACAGGAGGGGGTGGAGACAAGACCAGTCCTCCAGCACAAGGAGAGAGAGCAGAGCTGTGGGAGGGGCTCAGCAGGCTCCACCTACTACAGGAGGGGTGGAGACAAGATCAGTCCCCCAGTACAAGGAAAGAAAGCAGAGCGGTGGGAGGGACCAAGCAGGCTTCACCCACTACAGGAGGGGGTGGAGACAAGACCAGTCCTCCAGCACAAGGAGAGAGAGCAGAGCTGTAGGAGGGGCTCAGCAGGCTCCACCTACTACAGGAGGGGTGGAGACAAGACCAGTCCCCCTGCACAAGGAGAGAGAGCAGAGCTGTGGGAGGGGCTCAGCAGGCTCCACCTACTACAGGAGGGGGTGGAGACAAGACCAGTCCCCCTGCACAAGGAGAGAGAGCAGAGCTGTGGGAGGGGCTCAGCAGGCTCCACCTACTACAGGAGGGGGTGGAGACAAGACCAGTCCCCCTGCACAAGGAAAGAAAGCAGAGCGGTGGGAGGGACCAAGCAGGCTTCACCCATTACAGGAGGGGGTGGAGACAAGACCAGTCCTCCAGCACAAGGAGAGAGAGCAGAGCTGTGGGAGGGGTTCAGCAGGCTCCACCTACTACAGGAGGGGGTGGAGACAAGACCAGTCCCCCTGCACAAGGAGAGAGAGCAGAGCTGTGGGAGGGGCTCAGCAGGCTCCACCTACTACAGGAGGGGGTGGAGACAAGACCAGTCCCCCTGCACAAGGAGAGAGAGCAGAGCTGTGGGAGGGGCTCAGCAGGCTCCACCTACTACAGGAGGGGGTGGAGACAAGACCAGTCCCCCTGCACAAGAAGAGAGAGCAGAGCTGTGGGAGGGGCTCAGCAGGCTTCACCCACTACAGGAGGGGGTGGAGACAAGACCAGTCCTCCAGCACAAGGAGAGAGAGCAGAGCTGTGGGAGGGGCTCAGCAGGCTCCACCTACTACAGGAGGGGGTGGAGACAAGACCAGTCCCCCTGCACAAGGAGAGAGAGCAGAGCTGTGGGAGGGGCTCAGCAGGCTCCACCTACTACAGGAGGGGGTGGAGACAAGACCAGTCCCCCCAGCACAAGGAGAGAGAGCAGAGCTGTGGGAGGGGCTCAGCAGGCTCCACCTACTACAGGAGGGGGTGGAGACAAGACCAGTCCCCCAGCACAAGGAGGGAGAGCAGCAGTGGGCGGTCCTTATTACAGGAAGTCTCACACTGGATGACTGCACAGATCTGGGAGAAGAATCCAGAAGTCACATGACCGATGGATTTATTATCCCGGAAATTGTCATAGAGGCCTTCCTTCTGAAAATCCCAGTTGCCTGGCTGCTGTTCCGGTCCTCCGGCTTTGCTAGTCAGCGACCTGAAAAAGTCTTTGCAGAGGAGGATTGCTCAGATCTGTAAGGAAATCCTGGAGTCTTCAGAGCGAAGTCATCCCCTGTATTATCTAATGACAGGTTGACTGTAAATGTTGTGAGAAGTGAAGTATGTACCTGTGATAGGAGCCCAGTATGGGGGGGGGCCTTTCACACAAATCTCACCCAGGAACCCTCCCCCGAACCTAAGATGGGCCTGCAAGTGTGATGGAAGGACAGGAGTGTCCTGATGCCGGGACTGGTGACTGGTACTTGGGAGCACAGCTGGTATCAGATATGGGGGGAAGAGCTGGTATCAGATGTGGGGGGGGCTGGTATCAGATGTGGGGCGGAGAGCTGGTATCATATGTGGGGGGGAGAGCTGGTATCAGATGTGGGGGGGGGCTGGTATCAGATATGGGGGGAAGAGCTGGTATTAGATGTGGGGCGGAGAGCTGGTATCAGATGTGGGGGGGCTGGTATCAGATGTGGGGGGGGGGGCTGGTATCAGATGTGGGGGGGGGGAGCTGGTATCAGATGTGGGGGGGCTGGTATCCGATGTGGGGGGGGGAGAGCTGGTATCAGATATGGGGGGGAGCTGGTATCAGATGTGGGGGGAGAGCTGGTATCAGATGTGGGGGGGGGGGCTGGTATCAGATGGGGGGTGGAAGAGCTGGTATCAGATGTGGGGGGGGCTGGTATCAGATGTGGGGGGGGAGAGCTGGTATCAGATGGGGGGGTGGTATCAGATGTGGGGGGAGAGCTGGTATCAGATGTGGGGGGGGTGAGCTGGTATCAGATGTGGGGGGGGAGCTGGTATCAGATGTGGGGGGGCTGGTATCAGATGTGGGGGGGTGAGCTGGTATCAAATGTGGGGGGGGCTGGTATCAGATGTGGGGGGGGTCGGTATCAGATGTGGGGGGGCTGGTATCAGATGTGGGGGGGGCTGGTATCAGATGTGGGGTGGAGAGCAGGTATCAGATGTGGGGGGGAGAGCTGGTATCAGATGTGGGGGGGGGGGTTGGTATCAGATGTGGGGGGGGGGGTTGGTATCAGATGTGGGGGGGGGGGTTGGTATCAGATGTGGGGGGGCTGGTATCAGATGTGGAGGGGAGAGCTGGTATCAGATGTGGGGGGGGGCTGGTATCAGATGTGGGGGGGGCTGGTATCAGATGTGGGGGGCTGGTATCAGATGGGGGGGGCTGGTATCAGATGTGGGGGGGCTGGTATCAAATGTGGGGGCTGGTATCAGATGTGGGGGGGGGCTGGTATCAGATGTGTGAGGGGGGCTGGTATCAGATGTGGGGGGGGTGCTGGTATCAGATTTGGGGGGGCTGGTATCAGATGTGGGGGGGGGCTGGTATCAGATGTGGGGGGGAGAGCTGGTATCAGATGTGGGGGGGGGGCTGGTATCAGATGTGGGGGGGAGAGCTGGTATCAGATGTGGGGGGGGGGCTGGTATCAGATGTGGGGGGGCTGGTATCAGATGTGGGGGGGGCTGGTATCAGATGTGGGGGGGGGCTGGTATCAGATGTGGGGGGGGCTGGTATCAGATATGGGGGGGGCTGGTATCAGATTGGGGGGCTGGTATCAGTTGCAGCACGGTGGCCAAGACCATACAGCAGTATAAACAGGACGGGTTCCACTCAGATTGGGTCGCCACCTTTTCTTCAAGTCACACCCGAACACTTTAGTGGTGGACAGCAATCTTTTTTTATAGTATAAACTATTCATATATTTTGCAATTAAATAACATTTCTAATCAAATTCATTTAATCACAAGAGTTCCCTTTACACTGTAAGGGGGGGCTCTGCAGACTCTGATGTAAGGGGGGCTCTGCAGACTCTGATATAAGGGAGAACTCTGGGGACTCTGACATAAGGGATGCTCTGGGAACCCTGATTTAAGGGGGAACACTGAGAATTCTGATGTACGGAGAGGACTCTGATGTAAGGGGGGACACTGTGGCCTCTGGTGTAAAGGGGAACTCTGATGTAAGCGGTGCTCTGAGAACTCTGATTTACCTTGGTGTACTCCCTCGGAGGCAGGAAAGAGAAGAAGGAGACTTCAGTCACAGACAGGGATGGATGGGGAGCTCACTCACCCCTTGGCAGTCAGCACCTCTCATCCAGATGTAGCTGAGGCTGCTGGTGTTTGGGGCAGACACAGAGTTGAAGGGGTGAGAGGAAGAGGAGCAGATCAAGCCCCTTCTCCTCTCCTGTCTGTGTGGGGGAGGGGTAATTGTTAATGTTGGCTTTGGCGGGTGTGAAAGAGAGTGTACCAGACACAACTGCAACCAGCAACCCTGTTGGGATGCCATAGTCTGGTCTGAATAATGTGTCCGGGTTTCAGGCGGTCTGAGATCTGAACGCATGATTCCAAACCCAAACTGTCCGGGTGATACCCGGACAGATGGCAACCCTACACTCAGAACAGGCCTCGCCATGGTCCACCAAAGAAGTTGAGGTCACGTGCTCAGCGTCATATCCAGAGGTTGTCTTTGGGAAATAGACCTATGAGTGCTGCCGGCACTGGGGGGGCTACAGATCATTGAGGGGACCATGAATGCCAACATGTACTGTGACATACTGAAGCAGAGCATGATCCCCTCCCTTCAGAGACTAGACCGCAGGGTAGTATTCCAACATGATAACCACCCCAAACACACCTCCAAGACCACCACTGCCTTGGTAAAGAAGCTGAGGATAAAGGTGATGGACTGGCCAAGCATGTCTCCAGACCTAAACCCTATTGATCATCTGTGGGGGATCCTCAAACGGAAGGTGGAGGAGCGCAAGATCTCTAACATCCACCAGCTCTGTGATGTCATCATGGAGGAGGGGAAGAGGACTCCAGTGACAACCTGTGAAGCTCTGGTGACCTCCATGCCCAAGAGGGTGAAGGCAGTGCTGGAAAATAATGGCGGCCACACAAAATATTGACACTTTGGGCCCAATTTGGACATTTTCACTTAGGGGTGTCCTGACTTTTGTTGCCAGAGGTTTAGACATTAATGGCTGTGTGTTGAGTTATTTTGAGGGGAGAGGAAATTTACACCGTTATACAAGCTGTAAACTCCTCCCCCCTGTGTACACTCCTCCCCCCTGTGTACACTCCTCCCCCTGTACACTCCTCCCCCCTGTGTATACTCCTCCCCCTGTGTACACTCCTCCCCCTGTACACTCCTCCCCCTGTGTACACTCCTCCCCCCTGTGTACACTCCTCCCCCCTGTGTACACTCCTCCCCCCTGTGTACACTCCTCCCCCTGTACACTCCTCCCCCTGTACACTCCTCCCCCTGTGTACACTCCTCCCCCTGTGTACACTCCTCCCCCCTGTGTACACTCCTCCCCCCTGTGTACACTCCTCCCCCTGTACACTCTTCCCCCTGTGTACACTCCTCCCCCTGTACACTCTTCCCCCCTGTGTACACTCCTCCCCCCTGTGTACACTCCTCCCCCTGTACACTCTTCCCCCTGTGTACACTCCTCCCCCCTGTGTACACTCCTCCCCCCTGTGTACACTCCTCCCCTCTGTGTACACTCCTCCCCCCTGTGTACACTCCTCCCCTCTGTGTACACTCCTCCCCCCTGTGTACACTCCTCCCCCTGTGTACACTCCTCCCCCCTGTGTACACTCACTACTTTACATTGTAGCAAAGTGTCATTTCTTCAGTGTTGTTACATGAATGTGACTGAGGGGTGTACTTACTTTTGTCACCTCCTGTATATTGTATAACCCGTGTATAGTGAGGACAGCGGCGGTGTATCCTCATCCCCGGCGCTCACGCGGCGCACATGGCCGGCTTTGTACACAAATACAGAATATGGAATTATTCCGCGTTTGTTTAGCAAATAAAACAGAAAAGGGCGGCGAGCGGCAGGAATCCATGGAAGTGAAACTTATCTTGCCTCAGAGGCCGGCCGGGGACAATGCAACGCGCAGATGGCGGTGCGGCCGGCGCCATTCGCCGCCAGTTTATATTTTGTTTACGCAGGCGAATCGGTAGCTTTATTTATTTATTTTCGGCTGAGAAGGTGTAATTCTTCTTCACGGACGGCGAGGAGAGCGGCTCAATATCCTATTTATTTTATTTAGAAAAGAATTTCAAAGGCTGAAAAGACGGCGTAATTGACTTACCGCCATGACACTTAAAGCCTGTAAATTTAATCTCATCCACTCAACTACGACGTATCTTGCTTACAAATTATCGGCGGGGAGCAGGCAGGTTCGCGCTCCCGGCTTAATCCAAATGGAAATGAAGCGCCTGTTATTATATTATCTGCCTTTACTATCAGCATTAATCCAGCTTTCCCCGCTTAATGATGCCACTTGTGGCGCCGCACAAGTCTATGAAGCGCTTCCATTAAAATGCAAATCTGACCCGTCGGGAGAGACGTGACACAAAAGTCGGGGGGGGATTGAGAGCCTCCCGCCGCCTCACACACGCTAATAACTGATGCTGCGATTATCATTCCGCCGCTGGATTTCACATGAATCACAAGTGCCTGACGCCGGGGCAGCCGCCAACCCGAGAGCCTTTTATTTTTTATTTTATTTGGTGTCAGGAAATGAACAAATAGTTATCAATGGAAGCGCCGGCTATCTGCCATCTCCCAGCCGCCTCTTCTGCCGCGATAGCGTTCCCGGCGCGCCGCGCAGGAAATGAAACATTTTTCTGGCCTTTTCATCGCCTGGCGCTATCGCGCCATCCGCTGCTAACAACCCCCGTTCCCATTGTGGAGGCGGCTTTCCAATCATCCGATTTGTATGTCAAAGGAACAAATTCCACCCGACCCCATGAAATCGGCGAATCGCACCTCTGATCCTCAACAATTACCCCAGAACATGACCCCAACCAATGATTGTCCATGTAATCCCAATCACTGAAATCTCCAAATTCACCCCACCCCCATACCTCTGTCATACCTCAACACCCCCATACCTCTGTCATACCACAACCCCCCAATACCTCTGTCATACCCCAACCCCCCAATACCTCTGTCATACCCCAATCCCCCTTCTACCTCTCTATTATACCGCAACCCCCCCCCAATACCTCTGTCATACCCCAACCCCCCCATACCTCTGTCATACCCCAACCCCCCAATACCTCTGTCATACCCCAATCCCCTTTCTACCTCTCTATTATACCGCAACCCCCCCCCCCCATACCTCTGTCATACGCCAACCCCCCCATACCTCTGTCATACCCCAACCCCCCAATACCTCAGTCATACCCCAATCCCCCTTCTATCTCTCTATTATACCCCAACCCCCCCCCATACCTCTGTCATACCCCAACCCCCCAATACCTCAGTCATACCCCAATCCCCCTTCTTTCTTTCTCATACATCACGGGACACAGAGCGGCATAGTCATTACTATGTGGGTTATATAGATACCTTCAGGTGCTGGCACTGGCAACTTCCAAAACCGGAAGTACCCTCCCCTATATAAGCCCCTCCCATCCGGGAGCACCTCAGTTTTTTGCCAGTGTCTAAGGTGTTGGCCAAGAAGAAACATGTGTTTTTCACTGAGCTTGCGTACAGGTTCTTTTGGGCCTCAGTAAGCTATTCCGGATCCGACCAAAAAAGCTTCATAGCTAAACGGTCGGTACCCGGGCCTTGCAGAGAAGAGCATGGTTTTGCCTGTAATGGTTCTCTTAGGAGAGCTGGACCCTGGGATCCAGAGCTCTGGTCATACCCACGACCAAGATGTTTTCTGTGCAGGGTGCTATACAGGTCCAGGGGAGTGGAATCCTTGGGAACCCGGTCCCTGAAGGTTTGATTACAATGCCTGCCGTGATAGGTGAAGTTTGGGCTTTTGTGGACCAAACAGAGTCCTGCGGCGGGGAAAAGGTAAGTGGGGGCCCCTCAGGAACTTGGTTCTATTGGGGGGACCCCCAAGCCTAATATGTCTTTCTGCCTGTTACCTAACGGTATTCCCGCTAAATATTTATGCATGCCTGTAACTACTGGAAAATGTAATATTTTTAATAGTGGTCAAGAAAAAAAATAAAAATATATAGACTGCGGTACCTGTGTTATTCCACTAGAGGCCGCTGTGGAACGTTTCTTGTGATGTGGACTAGTTTCTTTTCATCAGAGCAAGTCCAGGCAGATGGTGAGTTCTCTTGTGGGAAACTGCTTCCTCTGCCATGTTGCAATGCTCGTCCATCCCCCGGCCTGCGGCAAAAGGGGCCCTGTCTCTTGTCCCTAGTTTCCCTTTTCAAAAAAGAGCGCCGAAGGCACACGTGCCCGCGCACGTGCGCGTACACGTGCCTCTATACATAGAGGTGAGCTGGGAAAGGGGGCGGAGCTTGGGGGATGACGCTCTGTGCGCGCCGCAGCGCTTCTGCACATGTGCGGGCGTCCCAGCATGTTAAAAAGCACAATTATGTGTTGTGAGCTGGCTATGGAGTGCAGAGACAGAGCTGGCAACATTTAAAAAAAGGCATACAGCAAGCGGTTGATGCAGGCATCCCCATAGAAAGGCACATTAGTAGACACCAACTGGTTTTATAGCAGCATTTGTGCTAGATTATTGTCAGTAAGTGGTGTATTTTGGCTGGAATACCTCAGCTTTGGGCTTAGGAATAATGCCGTCTAAAAACTCCGGGACTAAAAATCCCAGGAAGCATAGGGGGTCTCCATTGGGCTCTGAGGATCTTGGGCATGCTTCGGCTGCACCAGTCTCCCCTGAAGAATCAGAGGTTAGTGACCGTAGAGCACCCTCAGGAGTACCTGGTACTGTGGCTGTCCTCAGTTCACCTGCTCCTGTGTATGTAACAGAGGAGGTTTTTTCCTCAGCTCTGGGAGGACTGGAAGAGAGATTGTCAGCATTGATCGCTGCCTCCCTGTCACAGGGAAAAAGAGCGCCCGATCTCCGTCTCCTCCCTCAGAGTGCCTGTTAGCGGAGCAACAGTCCCATACAGGGATCGACCTACCTGAGGGGGATCAGGATGAGGTCGATTCTGTTGTAGAGGAATCAACAGTGGAAGAGCCATTCTCAGCATCACATGCTGAAAGGTTATGGGTTCAGTCCCTGACTAATATGGTCCGATCAGCATTTAAAATGCCACTTGCGGAGCCATCATCCACTTCTGTCTCCTCATTGGGGTCGCTAAAAGCTCCCCAGACTGTTTGTTCCTTTCCAATCCATCCTTTACTGGAAGGGCTCATTTACCAGGATTGGGAGCATCCTGATAAAATATTTACTCCCCCCAAGAGATTTCCGGTGGTCTATCCCATGGAGGATAAGTTCATCAGAAAATGGAGGGTCCCTACAGTGGACGCAGCCATCTCTTGTGTGAATAAATCACTGACATGTCCAGTGGATAATGTCCAAATGTTCAAGGACCCAATAGATAAAAAATTGGAGTCCTTATTAAAATCTGCTTTTGCTACAGCAGGCTTGGTGACACAACCAGCAGTGGCAGCTATTGGGGTCTGCCAAGCAGTGAAGGATCAGTTGAAACAGGTCTTAAGGGACTTGACAGATCAGCAGGCTCTTGCCCTAGCTGATCTACCTAGAGCCTTATGCTTTGCGGTGGACGCCATAAAGGATTCAATCCATCAGGCCTCCCGCCTTACGCTGTCTGTAGTACATATGCGCAGGCTTCTATGGCTCAAGAACTGGTCTGCTGAAGCTCCCTGTAAAAAATTGCTGGTCAGCTTCCCATTTCATGGTGAGCGCTTATTCGGGGAAGACCTGGACAAATATATCCAGAAAATTTCCAGCGGTAAAAGTACACTTTTGCTGGTTAAAAACAGAGTTAGAGGTCCCTCTTTTAAGAGGCCTGCTTCTCCAGTCCCTAGGACATCTGCTGTGAAGCAGTTCCGACGGCCTCCTCGGTCAAATCCCGGAGGTAAAAATCAGGGACAATTGCAGGGTAACAAGAAGCCCTGGATCAGGAGAGGTACAAAACCTCCCCCAAAGTCAAATGCATGAAGGGTTGCCCCCACTCAATCGGGTGGGGGGAAGACTCCAGTTGTTCGCAGAGACCTGGCGGGACACGATCAGAGACAGATAGGTGCTCTCCGCAGTAAGTCTGGGATACAAATTGGAGTTAAAAGACTCTCCTCCTTCCCATTTTATAAGGTCGAACGTGCCAAGGGATCCCCGGAAGAGAGAGTCCCTCCTGTTGGCACTAGAACAACTATTGCTCCAAGGAGTAATTATGGAGGTTCCCCTGGAAGAATGGGGGTTCGGGTTTTACTCAAACCTCTTTACAGTCCCGAAGCCAAACGGGGACGTGAGGCCCATATTAAATATAAAAGGGCTAAACAAATTCCTACATATCAGGACTTTCCGGATGGAGTCGATCCGATCGGTGGCCACTGCCCTACAAGGGGAGGAATGGTTAGCCTCGATCGACATCAAAGATGCTTATTTGCACATTCCCATCTTTCCAGCCCACCAAAAATTTCTACGCTTTGCGGTAGAAGGGCGCCATTTTCAGTTCAGAGCCTTACCCTTCGGTCTGGCCACAGCACCACGAGTGTTCACAAAAATTCTGGCCCCATTATTGGCCAATCTAAGAACACGAGGTGTAACGATAATGGCATATCTAGACGACTTGTTGCTGATAGACCACTCAGTGGAAAAACTAGAAGTGGTTGTTCACGAGACAATCGAGTATCTGGAATCTCACGGTTGGATTATCAACCGAGACAAGTCAGCCCTAAAACCAGTCAAAAGTCTGGAATACTTGGGGCTAAGGCTGGATTCAGACCAGAGAAAAAATTTCTTGCCTCAAGAAAAGGGGTCGTCTTTGAGAGATTTGATCCACTTAGTGGGTACAAAAAGACAGCCATCCATACGCCTGTGCATGAGGCTGCTGGGAAAAATGGTGGCATCATTCGAACCAGTCTTGTTGGTTGGAGGGTAGACAGTGGAGGAGACCTTGCGTGGAGAGTGAAGAAGTTTCTGCTTTTGACTGCTGGGTTGCATTTTTGGTTATTTTTGGCTCTTTTTCCTTGCAGCTTTTTAACACCTTTTTCTGGCACATTTTAAACAGCCTTTTTTTTTCTCTTTTTTTCCTTCAGCCTACTAATTAAGGGGAGTGGTTAATTGGTCACAGGTGCTTGAGGCCTATATAAACTTCTGTAGAGCTCATTTAGAGCCTGCTCATTTTGAGTTGCTGGAACTCTGTCCAAGTGGAACTGGACTAAGTGGTGAGTTAAAATCAAGAGTTTAAAACAGGAGGTTAAAACAGGGGTCATAGTAGATGTGTAGTGTGAGTACCTGGGTGTTGTCTGAGTAGTGTGTGTGGATCGTTAGTACTTGTGTATTGTAGGTGCGCGCTGGTCTGCGGGTGCACGCGGGTCCATTGGTCTGCGAGTGCACGCGGGTCCGTTGGTCTGCGAGTGCACGCTGGTCTGCGAGTGCACGTGGGTCCGTTGGGCTGCGAGTGCACGCTGGTTTTGCGAGT
Organism: Rana muscosa; assembly: GCA_029206835.1. Classification (NCBI taxonomy): domain Eukaryota; kingdom Metazoa; phylum Chordata; class Amphibia; order Anura; family Ranidae; genus Rana; species Rana muscosa. The sequence continues at coordinate 498,302,714 of CM055127.1, forward strand.
GCACGCGGGTCCGTTGGTCTGCGAGTGCACGCTGGTCTGCGAGTGCACACGGGTCCGTTGGTCTGCGAGTGCACGCGGGTCCGTTGGTCTGCGAGTGCACGTTGGTCTGCGAGTGCACGCGGGTCCGTTGGTCTGCGAGTGCACGCTGGTCTGCGAGTGCACGCGGGTCCGTTGGTCTGCGAGTGCACGCTGGTCTGCGAGTGCACACGGGTCCGTTGGTCTGCGAGTGCACGCTGGTCTGCGAGTGCACGCGGGTCCGTTGGTCTGCGGGTGCACGCTGGTCTGCGAGTGCACGCGGGTCCGTTGGTCTGCGAGTGCACGCTGGTCTGCGAGTGCACACGGGTCCATTGGTCTGCGAGTGCACGCGGGTCCGTTGGTCTGCGAGTGCACGCGGGTCCGTTGGTCTGCGAGTGCACGCAGGTCCGCGAGTGCACGCGGGTCCATTGGTCTGCGAGTGCACGCTGGTCTGCGAGTGCACGCGGGTCCGTTGGTCTGCGGGTGCACGTGGGTCTGCGTGGTACCTGTGTATTGTCTTGTTGAGTACCTGTGTATTGTCTTGTTGAGTACCTGTGTATTGTCTTGTTGAGTACCTGTGTATTGTCTTGTTGAATAGTTGGGTCAGGAAGCTAGTGTTAGGTAATTTGGACAGGGTATAATCTCGAATCCTCATTAAATTAATAGGTACGATGCCCAGCGGGTGTGGCGAGGCGACTCGGTGTACATCTTGCAGCATGTATGCGTTCCTTGATCATCTGATCGAGGGCGATTACTGCTGTGCAAAATGTAAGACAACAAAACAATACTCCTGCGCTCTGATGTCTTGATGTATGCGGGGCGTGTCGATCATTCCTCAGTAAACAGGCAACACTTTAGGAATCTTGCAGCCCTCCTCAGAACTATGGGTGTTCATACAACTGTAAAAAAACAAAAAACAGGAGGGCGCACCGACCTAGTGTATTACCAGATAAAATCTTTATTAAAATGTATAAAAACAGCAATGGTCCTACTCACAAGCAGAGCGTTAAAATGAGCTTTTTCTAGTGACCAGCCTGAATCATAGGACGACTGAAGTTAAAACTCGATGACCAGGGAGATAGATGGTACCTCAAATGTGCTGGACGGCTGACGCGTTTCCGGGGCACACCCCTTTCTTCAGAGCCTACACAGCTTGTGGTATCCTATTCTCATGGATAACCCCACACATATAGATATACACACACTCATGTCCACCAAGGAGGCCCCGACCCATCGTCCCCACCCCAATAGGCCCCACCCCTACAAACTCCACCCCCAGAGGTGTGTCTCATGATTAACCCATAGGGGTGAATCAGAAATTAAATATAATTAGACATGCTATGTGACACCAATTGTGCACTAGAGTAAAACAAATCATTTCACATCATAGATACATATAAAATAGTGGTGGAGGATAGAGGTTCAAATACAAAGGACCAGTATGCCACTAATGATCAAAATACTCCTAGCAAACTTGTACCCAAACCCCCACTGATCCCGCATCACAGGGTGACCAGGTAGGCTAGTAGTAAGGCCAGGTAAATTCGAGAGAGACAGGCTAGATTATACTTCTGGACGGGAGTTCAATTGGAGGAGGGACAAGAATGCAGTACCCCCTGGAGAGGAAGAAGATGGGCCAATGGGGAGGGAGCGAGAGCATTCTGGGCAAGAATATAGGCCGGAAGTGAGAGAGAGGGAGTCCAGGAACCAAAATCATTATCACGATAGAACCAATGCTCACTTCAAGGAAAGAAATAAGAGTCATGAGAACGTAAATAGAAATAGGAATGGACGTTGGTATAAGAATAGGAATAGAAACAATAACAATAAAAATAAAAATAAAAACAGAAATATATATAAGAACATAAACAATACAAGGAAAACTAAGGATCACTCACCCAATACACCAACTTGGTCTAGTGTACATGAGGATTTCCCTCCTCCGTTGAAGCAAAGGAGTCCCTTGTTGGAACAAAATAAGATCCCTGTACAGGCGAAAGAGGGACAAGGAACTGATGGTCTTCAGATACGGAATGATGACCCGTCCAAGAATCAAATATCGGTCAGGGAATGTTCATTACGGGTCGAAACAACGGTTCCCCTAACGGAAGAGTATTCAATTCCTGGTGGTGCAGGGAAACAACAGGAGCACGACATTAATCTAGGGCCCAAGAACACAATGCAATCAGGAGATAAAAGTATGGGAAATGGAAACGTGGAACCTAATAAAGATGACTTTTCTTTTTTTGGGAAAGGAGCTGCGGGGACAACAAAACCCGCAGCGCCGAAAACTTTAACAACCAGATCTTTAACCCCCCCGAACACCAGAAGACTAAGAAACCAACAAGGAGAGGCCAGAGAGGTGGCAAGAAATCAAAGAAGAGAACAGAGATGATAGAAAATCATTCTACCATCAAAATATATAACCTCTCTAATTGCGTGTTCTCTGAAAAAGAGCTTGATTTGCTTAGAAGGGGCCTCAATTATGCCCCGGAAAGCCCTCCGAATTTGTTTGAACTGTTCATCGACCTGAATAAATTCATACGTAACCTCACGGTGAAGCGTCACTTCAGGCTCAAGGAAATCAATGGTCAAAGTACTGAGAACTTAGAAACAACAACTTCGACCTTTGGGGATATATCTGAGGATACAGGCATGTTGGAGATCCTAGAGGAATTATATGAAGAAGGCGGCTTGGAACCTCTAAATGAGTCGTTTGCCTTGCCGAGTGAGGAAGCTACTAGACATACAGACTTTAGACCAAAATCTAGCTTTTATCCACATTGGAGTAAGGGGAACTTCATCTCCACCTTCTATGAAGTTGTCATGCGTGAATTCAGAAAAATGTGTGGTGACAGAAGCCGCAAATACAATAAGGGCTATGAGGTTGGTATCGAAGCCCCCCTGAGTAGCCTGAAGAATAATCTTGAGATCATAATCAGGAAGGCAGACAAGGGAGGTGGCCTGGTTATACAGGATAGAGATCAATACCTGGAAGAAGCCCTTAGGTTGTTAGGGGATACTGACACCTACGAGAGACTACGTTGGGATCCAACGGTAGAGTACAATGGAGATTTGAAAAAACTTCTGGATAGGGCGTTATCGAGCAAGATTTTAACAAAGAATGAGTATGAATTTTTATACTCAAAACATCCGGTCGTCCCCCATTTCTACCATATTCCCAAGATTCACAAAGATATAGAAAAACCTCCAGGCAGACCCATTGTTGCGGGCATTGGCAGTCTAACCAGTAATCTGGGGAGCTACATTGATCACTTCCTACAAAATATAGTGATTAACTTACCATCATTCATCAAAGATTCAGGCCATGCTCTGGAGATACTAGCTAATTATAAGTGGGAGAAGGGCTATAGATGGCTATCATTGGATGTAGCATCTTTATATACATCTATCCAGCATCTATTTGGCCTTCGAGCCACCGAATACTATCTAGCGAAAGCCCACACGTTTAACCCACAACAGGCACAATTTATTTTTGAGTGCATTGAATTCACCTTGACTCATAATTACTTTACGTTCATGGACTGCTTCTACAGACAGGTGAGGGGTACGGCGATGGGGGCAAGGTTTGCACCAAGCTACGCAAATCTCTTTATGGGGTATTGGGAACTCCAATACATTTGGGCGAACAACCCCTTTGGGAAAAATTTAGTTTTGTACTCTCGGTATATAGATGATATCCTTATTATCTGGAATGGGAGTGATGAAGAACTCGATGGATTTCTGACACATTGTGCCAATAACCCTTTCGGAATTTCATTCACCCATGTAGTAGACGAAGAACTCCTAGTTTTCCTGGATCTGGAATTGAGGGCCGACGAATATGGTGTCATCTATTCAAGAACGCACTTTAAACCTAGCGCAGGCAATTCATACCTACATGCTCAGAGTCACCATCACCCAAGATGGATCCAGAATATTCCATTCGGTCAGTTCTGTCGGCTTAGGCGCACCTGTTCTCGAAAAAAGGACTATGAAGATCAAAGTCTGATTTTGAAGAATAAATTCAAAGAGAAGGGCTACGAGGAAGGACATATAGAGGAAGCCTTCCAAAAATTTCTACACTTGTATGGAGATATTGATGAAATAAAAACGAAACGGGAGAAAAATGAACCAGCGCAAACAAGGTTCTGCACGAGGTACAATAATAAAGTACCGACGATCCAAAAGATCTTCAAGAAGAACTGGAAAATTCTGGAATCAGATCCCTTTCTGAGTCTCCCGCCCCATCCCAATTTGGTATTTAGGAGACCGAGAGATTTGCGAAATACGATTGCCCCAAGTAGGGTCAAAAAGAACAACAAGAACAAAGGACTGAATAACACCTGGACCACTATCTTTGACCAGAAAGGTTCCTATAGATGTGGAAGTGGCATTTGCGGCAATTGTACACATATGTGCCACAGGAAGAAAGAGGTGATTGGAGTAGATGGGAGAAGTCATAAGATCAGACAGTTTATTAACTGTGGTACCCCATTTATCATCTATGGTCTAATCTGCCCTTGTGGCCTTATGTACATTGGCCGTACATGTCGACCAATGAGAACCAGGATGAACGAACACAGGAGTAGCATCACCACGGAAAAGGACAAGTGTTCAGTTCCGAGACATTTCAAGGAACTACACGACAGTAGCATAGATGGTCTGAAGGTTTTTGGCATAGAAGCTATACCTAGCAATTTAGATAGTGGCAAGAAATATCAGATTTTATGTAAGAGAGAAGCTTTCTGGATCTTCACCTTGGGGACTTTGGCCCCGCAGGGCCTCAACGAGGGAATTGAACTTCACACCATTAGTACAAGTTGATTGGTCGTGCATGCCAGGGTACATAAAGAGAATATTTCTAGTAGGCTTAGGATTTAGAAGAGAGAGTTTTAAGGCTTTTTTGGGTCCTTTGGGGTTTATATTTAATATTGGGAACATGATTATTATTGTTGATAATAATTAATAGAGGAAAGGAAAAACGTACCGCTCAAAAGCTTGAGAATTCACCAAATAGCTGCTTCCGCCCGGTCACTCACACAGGTGCTGGCTCTGCACTGATGCATGGGAGAAAAAGAAACCCTGGACTGCCGCACTCTGTATAGACAGTTATTTATTCCAAAATTTCAGGTAAAAAATCCAAATTCAAAATAAATCCATAAATCCAAAACAACAAATGCAGATGGTGTGCATGCAGGGAAGGGTGGCTAACGCGTTTCACGTCACAAATTGACGCTTACTCATAGCTCTGAGTAAGCGTCAATTCGTGACGTGAAACGCGTTAGCCACCCTTCCCTGCATGCACACCATCTGCATTTGTTGTTTTGGATTTATGGATTTATTTTGAATTTGGATTTTTTACCTGAAATTTTGGAATAAATAACTGTCTATACAGAGTGCGGCAGTCCAGGGTTTCTTTTTCTCCCATGATAATAATTAATAATAATAATTTGTTTTCTTTTTTGTTTATCATTTTTGCAATGCTATAATGCACATCATATTTACAGCTGGTTTATTCAGGTTTATGTGACATCTTCTGGACCTACTAGGGTCCACGCCACTGGCACCCTACACTATGTGGGTGCTTCTTGGTAGAGTGTAGTTCAAGGGTTGCTTGTTCAACTCCATTAACAATATTTATACGGCGTGGTTCATTTGGTAGGTCCAGCGTACAGTGGGTCCACCATGTATCATCTGTGGGAGTGTTTTGCATAAGTACATGTGGGGAGAGATTTACGTGTATCCCTTTTCCTCACGGCAAATAATTGTGGGGCAGTGGGGATAAATGGGACCTTTGTCCCACGAAGTTATTTTATCCATGGAGATAGTCCATCAATGTTGTTTCCCACAAATTCACTTTGGTGATGGGGGAATGTTTTTGGCAAAGAAACCAGGTAGGAGTTTTCCTATGTACTAGACCCACTGTACGTATCTGTGGATCCTTTGTATGGGTGTGCATGTGCGTGTGTGCATGGAGGAGGCTCCTCTCTCCCCCCCCCCTTTTTTTTTTTTCCTTGTCATTGGACAGGCCTCCTTTACACTCCGCCCCTAAGAGTGATAGGAGGAGCGGGTGTGTACACTGTGGTTTCACCGGAAATTGCGGGTGGAACGCAAACACACCCGCACTTCCAGTTTAGCATCCAGATCGAGGCCTGGTATTTGCCTAATCAGGCTGTGCTATAGACAAACAGGGACGCGACCGGAAGTGCGGGTAGACACGCTAGTGACACCCACACCTCTAGGCAATTGCGACCCATTCCATGCTTTGGACAAGCCTCCTCTGCACTCCGCCCCTAGGAGTGATAGGAGGGGCGAGCGCATTCACTGTAGTGCTACCGGAAGTTGCGGGTGGAACGCGAACACACCCGCACTTCCGACTCGGCATCCAGATCGAGGCCTGGCATTCGCCCAATCAGGCCGCACCACTGACAAACAGGAAGTGCGGGTGGAAAAGTTTGTAACACCCGCACTTCTAGTCCAAAGCTCCGAATGTGCCTCTCTCCCTTAATAGAAGGTTAGGTATAGGATGCAGTGAGTGGAATCCTAGATGCATCTCTCCCACTGGCAGATCATTGGACACCTTTGCATCTACTGTTGGCCCCTGCTGCATACGGTAAGCGGTTCGTTCGGGCACAATTAGATGCTTGTTACATATCTGTTGTATACTACTAGCCTACCTGGTCACCCTGTGATGCGGGATCAGTGGGGGTTTGGGTACAAGTTTGCTAGGAGTATTTTGATCATTAGTGGCATACTGGTCCTTTGTATTTGAACCTCTATCCTCCACCACTATTTTATATGTATCTATGATGTGAAATGATTTGTTTTACTCTAGTGCACAATTGGTGTCACATAGCATGTCTAATTATATTTAATTTCTGATTCACCCCTATGGGTTAATCATGAGACACACCTCTGGGGGTGGAGTTTGTAGGGGTGGGGCCTATTGGGGTGGGGACGATGGGTCGGGGCCTCCTTGGTGGACATGAGTGTGTGTATATCTATATGTGTGGGGTTATCCATGAGAATAGGATACCACAAGCTGTGTAGGCTCTGAAGAAAGGGGTGCGCCCCGGAAACGCGTCAGCCGTCCAGCACATTTGAGGTACCATCTATCTCCCTGGTCATCGAGTTTTAACTTCAGTCGTCCTATGATTCAGGCTGGTCACTAGAAAAAGCTCATTTTAACGCTCTGCTTGTGAGTAGGACCATTGCTGTTTTTATACATTTTAATAAAGATTTTATCTGGTAATACACTAGGTCGGTGCGCCCTCCTGTTTTTTGTTTTTTTTTTGTTTTTTGTGCAAAATGTAAGCACATTGTTTCCCTGGAAGCCCAGGTTCTGAATCTAGGGAAGCAACTGTCAGCACTGGGAAGTCCCTCCACACTAAAGGAGAGCTGGATACGTACCCGGCAGGTGATGGCAGGGGCCAGCACAGAGGTGGGTGGAGTCAAAGAGGTGCAGGCACTAGAAAATAGTAGATGGGTGACAGTCATGAAGGGTAGAGGGCGAAGTGCCAGGGAGGCCGATCCAGGGCTGGAGCATCCCAATAAGTATGCTCCATTGAGTGACATTGGTGAAACCAGTCATGGACCAGCACTGCTGGAGCTGAGGGACTCTCCTAGCTGCCGGGGGAAGAACTCCTCCAGTAAGAGTGGGGGGGGGAAGCGAAGGGAAAGGAAAGACAGATTCTGGTGGTAGGGGACTCAATTCTTAGAAGGACAGAGAGGGCAATCTGTAACAAAGACCTGAACTGAACTGTATGTTGTCTACCGGGCGCTCGGGTTCGGCACATCACGGATCTGGTGGACAGATTACTGGGAGAGGTTGGGGGAAGACCCAGCTGTCATGGTGCACGTTGGCACCAATGACAAAGTCAGAGGCAGATGGAGTGTCCTAAAGAACGATTTTAGGGACTTGGGAGCTAAATTGAGGAAAAGGACCTCCAAGGTAGTATTCTCGGGAATACTACCGGTACATCGAGCCACACCAGAAAGGCAGAGGGAGATTAGGGAAGTGAACAAGTGGCTGAAGAGCTGGTGTAGTAAGGAGGGGTTTGGGTTCCTGGAGGACTGGGCCGACTTCTCAGTCGATAACCAGTACTATAGAAGGGACGGACTGCACCTAAATGAGGAGGGTGCAGATCAGCTGGGAATAAGGATGGCCAAAAAGTTAGAGGGGTTTTTAAACTAGGTGACAGGGGGGAGGGTCCAGAGATAGTGAGAGTCAGCGGGGAACATATTCTAAAGGGTAGTATTAGGGGCATTAGTGGTAGGGTAACCAAAGAACATAAACCCAAGGTAAGTATAGTAGCAAGTCCTAGTTGCAATCTGGGAACACCCAAGAGGATAGTATGTGACCGGTCAAATAATATTAATGCATTAAAGTGTCTGTTCACCAACGCCAGAAGTCTGCCAAGCAAAATAGGAGAATTGGAAGCTCTGGTGCATGAGGAGAGCTATGATGTAATCGGTATTGCTGAAACTTGGCTTCATTCCTCACATGACTGGGCTATTAATATTCCTGGCTATGCACTCTTTCGGAAAGACAGGTTAAAAAGGAAGGGTGGAGGGGTCTGTCTCTATGTGAGAAGTGATCTCAAAGCGAGTGTGAAAGAGGACCTGGTGGATGGAGAGTGGGAGGAGTCTGAAGCATTATGGGTGGAACTGCATACAGATGTGCGTAGTTCAAAGTTAATCATTGGAGTTTGTTATAGACCACCCAATGTTAATGAGGAGTTAGAGACTCAGCTCCTTGCACAGATGGAAAGGGCTGGGACGGTGCTAATAATGGGGGATTTTAACTACCCAGAAATTGACTGGAGTAATGGAACTGCTGGGACAGTTAAAGGGCAAAAATTTATAAACCTATTGCAGGACAATTTCATGGTCCAGTTTATTGAGGCCCCAACTAGGAATGATGCTCTGTTGGACCTGGTAATCTCAAACCATGCAGAGCGTATTACTAATGTTCAGATAAAGGAACACCTGGGTAGCAGTGACCATAACATGATTTCATTTGATGTTAGCTGTAAGCAAAAATCACATACGGGAAAGATAAAAACACTTAATTTCAAGAGAGCAATTTTTCCAAGGATGAGCGCTGCTCTCCAGGACTTAGACTGGGAAGGAATATTGGCATCAATGGGCACAGAACAGAAATGGGAATTCTTCAAAAAGACTGTTTGTGAACTCACTGCAAAGTATATTCCCATGGGCAATAAGTTTAAAAGGCTAAAAATAAAACCTATGTGGCTCACGGCCAAAGTTAAAAAAGCTATAAACTATAAGAAAAGAGCTTTTAAAAAATATAAAAATGAGGGAACACTAGTGTCGTTTAAATGTTACAAAGAATATAACAGGATATGTAAAAAGGAAATCAAGGATGCAAAAATTCAAAATGAACGACAGATTGCAAAAGATAGGACAAACCCCAAAAAATTCTTCAAATATATTAATAGTAAAAAGGTCAAGTCTGAGCATGTAGGCCCTTTACAAAATAATCTAGAGTGGGTGACTGGGGACAAAGAGAAGGCTAATTTATTAAATACTTTCTTCAGTTCTGTGTATACAAAGGAGCATGGGGGAGCTCATGTCCAAAATGGGGGTGGTAGTGACACAGCCCCAAATCCACAATGGCTCAAAAGTGATATGGTCCAGAAATATTTAGATGGAATAAAGGTGGATAAAGCACCTGGACCAGATGGCATACACCCACGGATCCTAAAAGAATTGAGCTCTGTAATTTCAAAGCCATTGTATTTAATTTTTAGGGACTCATTAATGACAGGAATAGTACCACTGGATTGGCGCAGGGCCAATGTGGTGCCTATATTTAAAAAGGAAATTAAGTGTTTACCAAGTAACTATAGACCTGTTAGTTTAACTTCTATAGTTGGGAAAATACTGGAGAGATTAATAAAAGACACATAGATGAGTTCTTGCTGGAAAAAAACTATTTAAGCAACAGACAGCATGGATTCATGAAAGACAGAAGTTGTCAGACAAACCTGATTTCTTTTTATGAAGAGGTAAGTAAGACCTTGGACAGAGGGGTGGCAGTGGACGTGGTATACTTGGACAGAGGGGTGGCAGTGGACGTGGTATACTTGGATTTTGCAAAAGTGTTTGATACACACGGCTCATGTGTAAGGTAAAGTCTACAGGATTGGAAATATCAGTTTGTAAATGGATAGAAAACTGTCTAAAAGACAGAATTCAGAGAGTAGTGGTTAATGATTCTTACTCTGAATGGTCCAAGGTTATCAGTGGTGTACCCCAAGGTTCAGTGCTGGGACCCTTACTTTTTAATATCTTTATAAATGATATTGGGTCTGAGATCAAAAGTAACATTTCTGTCTTTGCAGATGACACTAAGCTATGCAGTGGAATAACGTCCTTACAGGATGTCGCCAATTTACAAGCCGACCTCAATGCTCTGTCTAATTGGGCGACTATGTGGCAGATGAGGTTTAATGTTGATAAATGTAAAGTTATGCACTTGGGGGCTAATAATATGAATGCATCATACATACTAGGGGGAGTACAACTGGGGGGATCCGTAGTGGAGAAGGATCTGGGGGTTTTGGTAGATCATAAGCTCAATAATAACATGCAATGCCAAGCTGCGGTTTCCAAAGCAAGCAAAGTCCTTTCTTGTATTAAGAGAGGTATGGTCTCCAGAGAGAGAGATATCATTTTGCCCCTGTTCAAATCATTAGTAAGACCTCATCTGGAATATGCAGTTCAGTTTTGGGCCCCAGTTCTCAAAAAGGATATTGGGGAACTGGAGAAAGTGCAGAGAAGGGCAACCAAACTGATAAGAGGCATGGAGGAGCTCAGCTATGAGGAGAGATTAGAGGAACTGAATTTATTCTCTCTTGAGAAGAGGAGATTAAGGGGGGATATGATCACCATGTACAAATATATAAGGGGTCCATATAGGGAACTTGGTGTTGAGTTATTCACTTTACGGTCATCACAGAGGACAAGGGGGCACTCTTTGCGTCTAGAGGAAAAGAGATTTCACCTCCAAATACGGAAAGGTTTTTTCACAGTAATGCCGCGTACACACGATCGATTTTCTCGACGGTGAAAACACCGTCAAGAAAATAGACGGGAAAAACGAGGGAACGGCTTGTTCCCCTACACACGGCCGTAATGACTATGCCGCTCTGTGTCCCGTGATGTACGAGAAAGAAAAAGGGATTTTTATAACAGCTTACCTGTAAAATCCTTTTCTTGGAGTACATCACGGGACACAGAGCTCCCACCCCTCTTTGGGGACACTTATTGCTTTGCTATAAAACTGAGGTGCTCCCGGATGGGAGGGGCTTATATAGGGGAGGGTACTTCCGGTTTTGGACGTTGCCAGTGCCAGCACCTGAAGGTATCTATATAACCCACATAGTAATGACTATGCCGCTCTGTGTCCCGTGATGTACTCCAAGAAAAGGATTTTACAGGTAAGCTGTTATAAAAATCCTATTATCTCTCTATTATACCCCAACCCCCCCCATACCTCTGTCATACCCCAACCCCCCAATACCTCAGTCATACCCCAATCCCCCTTCTATCTCTCTATTATACCGCAACCCCCCCATACCTCTGTCATACCCCAACCCCCTCGTTCCTCTGTCATACCCCAACCCCCAATACCTCTGTCATACCCTAACCCCCCCCATACCTCTGTCATACCCCAACCCCCCCATACCTCTGTCATACCCCAACCCCCCCATACCTCAGTCATACCCCAACCCCCCCGTACCTCTGTCATACCCCAACCCCCCAATACCTCAGTCATACTCCAATCCCCCTTCTATCTCTCTATTATACCGCAACCCCCCATACCTCTGTCATACCCCAACCCCCCCATACCTCTGTCATACCCCAACCCCCCCCATACCTCAGTCATACCCCCCATACCTCTGTCATACCCCTATCCCCCTCTGTCCTTCTATTATACCCCAATCCCCCCTCTGTTCTTCTATTATACCCCAATCCCCCCCTCTGTCCTTCTATTATACCCCAATCCCCCCTCTGTCCTTCTATTACACCCCAATCCTCCCCTCTGTCCTTCTATTATACCCCAATCCTCCCCCTGTCCTTCTATTATACCCCAATCCTCCCTCTGTCCCTCTATTATACCCCAATCCCCCTTCTGTCCTTCTATTATACCCCAATCCTCCCTCTGTCCCTCTATTATATCCCAGTCTCCTCCCTGTCCTTCTATTATATCCCAATCCCCCCTCTGCCCTTCTATTATACCCCAATACCCCCTCTGTCCTTCTATTATACCCCAATCCTCCCTCTGTCCTTCTATTATATCCCAATCTCCTCTCTGTCCGTCTATTATATCCCAATCCCCCCTCTGTCCTTCTATTATACCCCAATCCCCCCTCTGTCCTTCTATTATACCCCAATCCCCCCTCTGTCCCTCTATTATACCCCAATCCTCCCTCTGTCCTTCTATTATACCCCAATCCCCCCTTTGTCCTTCTATTATACCCCAATCCTCCCTCTGTCCTTCTATTATACCCCAATCCTCCCTCTGTCCTTCTATTATACCCCAATCCCCCCTCTGTCCCTCTATTATACCCCCAATCCCCCCTCTGTCCTTCTATTATACCCCAATCCTCCCTCTGTCCTTCTATTATACCCCAATCCCCCCTCTGTCCCTCTATTATACCCCCAATCCCCCCTCTGTCCCTCTATTATACCCCCAATCCCCCCTTCTGTCCCTCTATTATACCCCAATCCCCCCTCTGTCCTTCTATTATACCCCAATCTCCCCTCTGTCCCTCTATTATACCCCAATCCCCCTCTGTCCTTCTATTATACTCCAATCCCCCCTCTGTCCCTCTATTATACCCCAATCCTCCCTCTGTCCTTCTATTATACCCCAATCCCCCCTCTGTCCTTCTATTATACCCCAATCCCCCCTCTGTCCTTCTATTATACCTCAATCCCCCCTCTGTCCTTCTATTATACCCCAATCCTCCCTCTGTCCTTCTATTATACCCCAATCCCCCCTCTGTCCTATTATACCCCAATCCCCCCTTCTGTCCCTCTATTATACCCCAATCCCCCCTCTGTCCTTCTATTATACCCCAATCCTCCCTCTGTCCTTCTATTATACCCCAATCCCCCCTCTGTCCTTCTATTATACCCCAATCCCCCCTCTGTCCTTCTATTATACCTCAATCCCCCCTCTGTCCTTCTATTATACCCCAATCCCCCCTCTGTCCTTCTATTATACCCCAATCCTCCCTCTGTCCTTCTATTATACCCCAATCCTCCCTCTGTCCTTCTATTATACCCCAATCCCCCCTCTGTCCTTCTATTATACCCCAATCCCCCCTTCTGTCCCTCTATTATACCCAAAATCCTCCCTCTGTCCTTCTATTATACCCCAATCCCCCCTCTGTCCTTCTATTATACCCCAATCCCCCCTCTGTCCTTCTATTATACCCCAATCCCCCCTCTGTCCTTCTATTATACCCCAATCCCCCCTCTGTCCCTCTATTATACCCCAATCCCCCCCTCTGTCCTTCTATTATACCCCAATCCTCCCTCTGTTCTTCTATTATACCCCAATCCTCCCTCTCTCCTTCTATTATACCCCAATCCTCCCTCTCTCCTTCTATTATACCCCAATCCTCCCTCTGTCCTTCTATTATACCCCTAATCCTCCCTCTGTCCTTCTATTATACCCCAATCCCCCCTCTGTCCTTCTATTATACCCCAATCCCCCCTCTGTCCTTCTATTATACCCCAATCCCCCCTCTGTCCTTCTATTATACCCCAATCCCCCCTCTGTCCTTCTATTATACCCCAATCCCCCCTCTGTCCTTCTATTATACCCCAATCCCCCCTCTGTCCCTCTATTATACCCCAATCCCCCCCCTCTGTCCTTCTATTATACCCCAATCCTCCCTCTGTCCTTCTATTATACCCCAATCCCCCCTCTGTCCTTCTATTATACCCCAATCCCCCCTCTGTCCTTCTATTATATCCCAATCCTCCCTCTGTCCTTCTATTATACCCCAATCCCCCCCTCTGTCCTTCTATTATACCCCAATCCCCCCTCTGTCCTTCTATTATACCCCAATCCTCCCTCTGTCCCTCTATTATACCCCAATCCTCCCTCTATTATACCCCAATCCCCCCTCTGTCCTTCTATTATACCCCAATCCTCCCTCTGTCCTTCTATTATACCCCAATCCCCCCTCTGTCCTTCTATTATACCCCAATCCTCCCTCTGTCCTTCTATTATACCCCAATCCCCCCTCTGTCCTTCTATTATACCCCAATCCCCCCTCTGTCCCTCTATTATACCCCAATCCTCCCTCTGTCCTTCTATTATACCCCAATCCCCCCTCTGTCCTTCTATTATACCCCAATCCTCCCCTCTGTCCTTCTATTATACCCCAATCCCCCCTCTGTCCTTCTATTATACCCCAATCCTCCCTCTGTCCTTCTATTATACCCCAATCCCCCCTCTGTCCTTCTATTATATCCCAATCCCCCCTGCCCTTCTATTATACCCCAATCCTCCCTCTGTCCTTCTATTATACCCCAATCCCCCCTCTGTCCCTCTATTATACCCCAATCCTCCCTCTGTCCTTCTATTATACCCCAATCCCCCCTCTGTCCTTCTATTATACCCCAATCCCCCCTCTGTCCTTCTATTATACCCCAATCCCCCCTCTGTCCTTCTATTATACCCCAATCCTCCCTCTGTCCTATTATACCCCAATCTCCCTCTGTCCTTCTATTATACCCCAATCCCCCCTCTGTCCTTCTATTATACCCCAATCCTCCCTCTGTCCTTCTATTATACCCCAATCCTCCCTCTGTCCTATTATACCCCAATCCCCCTCTGTCCTTCTATTATACCCCAATCCCCCTCTGTCCTTCTATTATACCCCAATCCTCCCTCTGTCCTTCTATTATACCCCAATCCCCCTCTGTCCTTCTATTATACCCCAATCCCCCTCTGTCCTTCTATTATACCCCAATCCTCCCTCTGTCCCTCTATTATACCCCAATCCTCCCTCTGTCCCTCTATTATACCCCAATCCCCCCTCTGTCCTTCTATTATACCCCAATCCCCCTCTGTCCTTCTATTATACCCCAATCCCCCTCTGTCCTTCTATTATACCCCAATCCTCCCCTCTGTCCTTCTATTATACCCCAATCCCCCTCTGTCCTTCTATTATACCCCAATCCCCCCTCTGTCCTTCTATTATACCCCAATCCCCCCTCTGTCCTTCTATTATACCCCAATCCTCCCTCTGTCCTTCTATTATACCCCAATCCTCCCTCTGTCCTTCTATTATACCCCAATCCCCCCTCTGTCCCTCTATTATACCCCAATCCTCCCTCTGTCCTTCTATTATACCCCCAATCCTCCCCTCTGTCCTTCTATTATACCCCAATCCCCCCTCTGTCCTTCTATTATACCCCAATCCTCCCCTCTGTCCTTCTATTATACCCCAATCCCCCCTCTGTCCGTCTATTATACCCCAATCCTCCCTCTGTCCTTCTATTATACCCCAATCCCCCCTCTGTCCTTCTATTATATCCCAATCCCCCCTGCCCTTCTATTATACCCCAATCCTCCCTCTGTCCTTCTATTATACCCCAATCCCCCCTATGTCCTTCTATTATACCCCAATCCTCCCTCTGTCCTTCTATTATACCCCAATCCTCCCTCTGTCCTTCTATTACACCCCAATCCTCCCTCTGTCCTTCTATTATACCCCAATCCTCCCTCTGTCCTTCTATTATACCCCAATCCTCCCTCTGCCCTTCTATTATACCCCAATCCTCCCTCTGCCCTTCTATTATACCCCAATCCTCCCTCTGTCCTTCTATTATACCCCAATCCCCCCTCTGCCCTTCTATTATACCCCAATCCCCCCTCTGTCCTTCTATTATACCCCAATCCCCCTCTGTCCTTCTATTATACTCCAATCCCCCCTCTGTCCCTCTATTATACCCCAATCCTCCCTCTGTCCTTCTATTATACCCCAATCCCCCCTCTGTCCTTCTATTATACCCCAATCCCCCCTCTGTCCTTCTATTATACCTCAATCCCCCCTCTGTCCTTCTATTATACCCCAATCCTCCCTCTGTCCTTCTATTATACCCCAATCCCCCCTCTGTCCTATTATACCCCAATCCCCCTTCTGTCCCTCTATTATACCCCAATCCCCCCTCTGTCCTTCTATTATACCCCAATCCCCCCTCTGTCCTTCTATTATACCCCAATCCTCCCTCTGTCCTTCTATTATACCCCAATCCCCCCTCTGTCCTTCTATTATACCCCAATCCCCCCTCTGTCCTTCTATTATACCTCAATCCCCCCTCTGTCCTTCTATTATACCCCAATCCCCCCTCTGTCCTTCTATTATACCCCAATCCTCCCTCTGTCCTTCTATTATACCCCAATCCTCCCTCTGTCCTTCTATTATACCCCAATCCCCCCTCTGTCCTTCTATTATACCCCAATCCCCCCTTCTGTCCCTCTATTATACCCCAATCCCCCCTCTGTCCTTCTATTATACCCCAATCCCCCCTCTGTCCTTCTATTATACCCCAATCCTCCTCTGTCCTTCTATTATACCCCAATCCCCCCTCTGTCCTTCTATTATACCCCAATCCCCCCTCTGTCCTTCTATTATACCCCAATCCCCTCTCTGTCCTTCTATTATATCCCAATCCCCCCTCTGCCCTTCTATTATACCCCAATCCCCCCCTCTGTCCCTCTATTATACCCCAATCCCGCCTCTGTCCTTCTATTATACCTCAATCCCCCATCTGTCCTTCTATTATACCCCAATCCTCCCTCTATTATACCCCAATCCCCCCTCTGTCCTTCTATTATACCCCAATCCTCCCTCTGTCCTTCTATTATACCCCTAATCCTCCCTCTGTCCTTCTATTATACCCCAATCCCCCCTCTGTCCTTCTATTATACCCCAATTCCCCCTCTGTCCTTCTATTATACCCCAATCCCCCCTCTGTCCTTCTATTATACCCCAATCCCCCCTCTGTCCTTCTATTATACCCCAATCTCCCCTCTGTCCTTCTATTATACCCCAATCCCCCCTCTGTCCTTCTATTATACCCCAATCCCCCCTCTGTCCCTCTATTATACCCCAATCCCCCCCTCTGTCCTTCTATTATACCCCAATCCTCCCTCTGTTCTTCTATTATACCCCAATCCTCCCTCTCTCCTTCTATTATACCCCAATCCTCCCTCTCTCCTTCTATTATACCCCAATCCCCCCTCTGTCCTATTATACCCCAATCCTCCCTCTGTCCTTCTATTATACCCCAATCCTCCCTCTGTCCTTCTATTATACCCCAATCCCCCCTCTGTCCTTCTATTATACCCCAATCCCCCCTCTGTCCCTCTATTATACCCCAATCCCCCCTCTGTCCTTCTATTATACCCCAATCCTCCCTCTGTCCTATTATACCCCAATCCCCCTCTGTCCTTCTATTATACCCCAATCCTCCCTCTGTCCTTCTATTATACCCCAATCCTCCCTCTGTCCTTCTATTATACCCCAATCCCCCCTCTGTCCTTCTATTATACCCCAATCCCCCCTCTGTCCTTCTATTATATCCCAATCCTCCCTCTGTCCTTCTATTATACCCCAATCCTCCCCTCTGTCCTTCTATTATACCCCAATCCCCCCTCTGTCCTTCTATTATACCCCAATCCTCCCTCTGTCCCTCTATTATACCCCAATCCTCCCTCTATTATACCCCAATCCCCCCTCTGTCCTTCTATTATACCCCAATCCTCCCTCTGTCCTTCTATTATACCCCAATCCCCCCTCTGTCCTTCTATTATACCCCAATCCTCCCTCTGTCCTTCTATTATACCCCAATCCCCCCTCTGTCCTTCTATTATACCCCAATCCCCCCTCTGTCCTTCTATTATACCCCAATCCCCCCTCTGTCCCTCTATTATACCCCAATCCTCCCTCTGTCCTTCTATTATACCCCAATCCCCCCTCTGTCCTTCTATTATACCCCAATCCCCCCTCTGTCCTTCTATTATACCCCAATCCCCCCTCTGTCCTTCTATTATACCCCAATCCTCCCTCTGTCCTATTATACCCCAATCCCCCTCTGTCCTTCTATTATACCCCAATCCCCCCTCTGTCCTTCTATTATACCCCAATCCTCCCTCTGTCCTTCTATTATACCCCAATCCCCCCTCTGTCCTTCTATTATACCCCAATCCCCCCTCTGTCCTTCTATTATACCCCAATCCTCCCTCTGTCCCTCTATTATACCCCAATCCTCCCTCTGTCCCTCTATTATACCCCAATCCCCCCTCTGTCCTATTATACCCCAATCCCCCTCTGTCCTTCTATTATACCCCAATCCCCCTCTGTCCTTCTATTATACCCCAATCCTCCCCTCTGTCCTTCTATTATACCCCAATCCCCCTCTGTCCTTCTATTATACCCCAATCCCCCCTCTGTCCTTCTATTATACCCCAATCCCCCCTCTGTCCTTCTATTATACCTCAATCCCCCCTCTGTCCTTCTATTATACCCCAATCCCCCCTCTGTCCTTCTATTATACCCCAATCCTCCCTCTGTCCTTCTATTATACCCCAATCCTCCCTCTGTCCTTCTATTATACCCCAATCCCCCCTCTGTCCTTCTATTATACCCCAATCCCCCCTTCTGTCCCTCTATTATACCCCAATCCCCCCTCTGTCCTTCTATTATACCCCAATCCCCCCTCTGTCCTTCTATTATACCCCAATCCTCCCTCTGTCCTTCTATTATACCCCAATCCCCCCTCTGTCCTTCTATTATACCCCAATCCCCCCTCTGTCCTTCTATTATACCCCAATCCCCTCTCTGTCCTTCTATTATATCCCAATCCCCCCTCTGCCCTTCTATTATACCCCAATCCCCCCCTCTGTCCCTCTATTATACCCCAATCCCGCCTCTGTCCTTCTATTATACCTCAATCCCCCATCTGTCCTTCTATTATACCCCAATCCTCCCTCTATTATACCCCAATCCCCCCTCTGTCCTTCTATTATACCCCAATCCTCCCTCTGTCCTTCTATTATACCCCTAATCCTCCCTCTGTCCTTCTATTATACCCCAATCCCCCCTCTGTCCTTCTATTATACCCCAATTCCCCCTCTGTCCTTCTATTATACCCCAATCCCCCCTCTGTCCTTCTATTATACCCCAATCCCCCCTCTGTCCTTCTATTATACCCCAATCTCCCCTCTGTCCTTCTATTATACCCCAATCCCCCCTCTGTCCTTCTATTATACCCCAATCCCCCCTCTGTCCCTCTATTATACCCCAATCCCCCCCCTCTGTCCTTCTATTATACCCCAATCCTCCCTCTGTTCTTCTATTATACCCCAATCCTCCCTCTCTCCTTCTATTATACCCCAATCCTCCCTCTCTCCTTCTATTATACCCCAATCCCCCCTCTGTCCTATTATACCCCAATCCTCCCTCTGTCCTTCTATTATACCCCAATCCTCCCTCTGTCCTTCTATTATACCCCAATCCCCCCTCTGTCCTTCTATTATACCCCAATCCCCCCTCTGTCCCTCTATTATACCCCAATCCCCCCTCTGTCCTTCTATTATACCCCAATCCTCCCTCTGTCCTATTATACCCCAATCCCCCTCTGTCCTTCTATTATACCCCAATCCTCCCTCTGTCCTTCTATTATACCCCAATCCTCCCTCTGTCCTTCTATTATACCCCAATCCCCCCTCTGTCCTTCTATTATACCCCAATCCCCCCTCTGTCCTTCTATTATATCCCAATCCTCCCTCTGTCCTTCTATTATACCCCAATCCTCCCCTCTGTCCTTCTATTATACCCCAATCCCCCCTCTGTCCTTCTATTATACCCCAATCCTCCCTCTGTCCCTCTATTATACCCCAATCCTCCCTCTATTATACCCCAATCCCCCCTCTGTCCTTCTATTATACCCCAATCCTCCCTCTGTCCTTCTATTATACCCCAATCCCCCCTCTGTCCTTCTATTATACCCCAATCCTCCCTCTGTCCTTCTATTATACCCCAATCCCCCCTCTGTCCTTCTATTATACCCCAATCCCCCCCTCTGTCCTTCTATTATACCCCAATCCCCCCTCTGTCCCTCTATTATACCCCAATCCTCCCTCTGTCCTTCTATTATACCCCAATCCCCCCTCTGTCCTTCTATTATACCCCAATCCCCCCTCTGTCCTTCTATTATACCCCAATCCCCCCTCTGTCCTTCTATTATACCCCAATCCTCCCTCTGTCCTATTATACCCCAATCCCCCTCTGTCCTTCTATTATACCCCAATCCCCCCTCTGTCCTTCTATTATACCCCAATCCTCCCTCTGTCCTTCTATTATACCCCAATCCCCCCTCTGTCCTTCTATTATACCCCAATCCCCCCTCTGTCCTTCTATTATACCCCAATCCTCCCTCTGTCCCTCTATTATACCCCAATCCTCCCTCTGTCCCTCTATTATACCCCAATCCCCCCTCTGTCCTATTATACCCCAATCCCCCTCTGTCCTTCTATTATACCCCAATCCCCCTCTGTCCTTCTATTATACCCCAATCCTCCCCTCTGTCCTTCTATTATACCCCAATCCCCCTCTGTCCTTCTATTATACCCCAATCCCCCCTCTGTCCTTCTATTATACCCCAATCCCCCCTCTGTCCTTCTATTATACCCCAATCCTCCCTCTGTGCTTCTATTATACCCCAATCCTCCCTCTGTCCTTCTATTATACCCCAATCCCCCCTCTGTCCCTCTATTATACCCCAATCCTCCCTCTGTCCTTCTATTATACCCCAATCCTCCCCTCTGTCCTTCTATTATACCCCAATCCCCCCTCTGTCCTTCTATTATACCCCAATCCTCCCCTCTGTCCTTCTATTATACCCCAATCCCCCCTCTGTCCTTCTATTATACCCCAATCCTCCCTCTGTCCTTCTATTATACCCCAATCCCCCCTCTGTCCTTCTATTATATCCCAATCCCCCTGCCCTTCTATTATACCCCAATCCTCCCTCTGTCCTTCTATTATACCCCAATCCCCCCTCTGTCCTTCTATTATACCCCAATCCTCCCTCTGTCCTTCTATTATACCCCAATCCTCCCTCTGTCCTTCTATTACACCCCAATCCTCCCTCTGTCCTTCTATTATACCCCAATCCTCCCTCTGTCCTTCTATTATACCCCAATCCTCCCTCTGCCCTTCTATTATACCCCAATCCTCCCTCTGCCCTTCTATTATACCCCAATCCTCCCTCTGTCCTTCTATTATACCCCGATCCCCCCTCTGCCCTTCTATTATACCCCAATCCCCCCTCTGTCCTTCTATTATACCCCAATCCTCCCTCTATTATACCCCAATCCCCCCTCTGTCCTTCTATTATACCCCAATCCCCCCTCTGTCCTCCTATTATACTCCATTCCCCCCCTCTGTCCTTCTATTATACCCCAATCCTCCCTCTGTCCCTCTATTATACCCCAATCCCCCCTCTGTCCTTCTATTATACCCCAATCCTCCCTCTGTCCTTCTATTATACCCCAATCCCCCCTCTGTCCTTCTATTATATCCCAATCCTCCCTCTGTCCTTCTATTATACCCCAATCCCCCCTCTGTCCTTCTATTATACCCCAATCCCCCCTCTGTCCTTCTATTATACCCCAATCCCCCCTCTGTCCTTCTATTATACTCCAATCCTCCCTCTGATCTTCTATTATACCCTAATCCCCCCTCTGTCCTTCTATTACACCCCAATCCCCCTCTGTCCTTCTATTATACCCCAATCCTCCCTCTGTCCTTCTATTATGCCCCAATCCTCCCTCTGTTCTTCTATTATACCCCAATCCTCCCTCTGTCCTTCTATTATACCCCAATCCCCCCTCTGTCCTTCTATTAATCCCCAATCCCCCCTCTGTCCTTCTATTATACCCCAATCCCCCCTCTGTCCTTCTATTATACCCCAATCCCCCCTCTGTCCCTCTATTATACCCCAATCCTCCCTCTGTCCTTCTATTATACCCCAATCCCCCCTCTGTCCTTCTATTATACCCCAATCCCCCCCTGTCCTTCTATTATACCCCAATCCCCCCTCTGTCCTTCTATTATACCCCAATCCCCCCCCTGTCCTTCTATTATACCCCAATCCCCCCTCTGTCCTTCTATTATACCCCAATCCCCCCTCTGTCCTTCTATTATACCCCAATCCTCCCTCTGTCCTTCTATTATACCCCAATCCTCCCTCTGCCCTTCTATTATACCCCAATCCTCCCTCTGCCCTTCTATTATACCCCAATCCTCCCTCTGTCCTTCTATTATACCCCGATCCCCCCTCTGCCCTTCTATTATACCCCAATCCCCCCTCTGTCCTTCTATTATACCCCAATCCTCCCTCTATTATACCCCAATCCCCCCTCTGTCCTTCTATTATACCCCAATCCCCCCTCTGTCCTCCTATTATACTCCATTCCCCCCCTCTGTCCTTCTATTATACCCCAATCCTCCCTCTGTCCCTCTATTATACCCCAATCCCCCCTCTGTCCTTCTATTATACCCCAATCCTCCCTCTGTCCTTCTATTATACCCCAATCCCCCCTCTGTCCTTCTATTATATCCCAATCCTCCCTCTGTCCTTCTATTATACCCCAATCCCCCCTCTGTCCTTCTATTATACCCCAATCCCCCCTCTGTCCTTCTATTATACCCCAATCCCCCCTCTGTCCTTCTATTATACTCCAATCCTCCCTCTGATCTTCTATTATACCCTAATCCCCCCTCTGTCCTTCTATTACACCCCAATCCCCCTCTGTCCTTCTATTATACCCCAATCCTCCCTCTGTCCTTCTATTATGCCCCAATCCTCCCTCTGTTCTTCTATTATACCCCAATCCTCCCTCTGTCCTTCTATTATACCCCAATCCCCCCTCTGTCCTTCTATTAATCCCCAATCCCCCCTCTGTCCTTCTATTATACCCCAATCCCCCCTCTGTCCTTCTATTATACCCCAATCCCCCCTCTGTCCCTCTATTATACCCCAATCCTCCCTCTGTCCTTCTATTATACCCCAATCCCCCCTCTGTCCTTCTATTATACCCCAATCCCCCCCTGTCCTTCTATTATACCCCAATCCCCCCTCTGTCCTTCTATTATACCCCAATCCCCCCCCTGTCCTTCTATTATACCCCAATCCCCCCTCTGTCCTTCTATTATACCCCAATCCCCCCTCTGTCCTTCTATTATACCCCAATCCCCCCCGTCCTTCTATTATACCCCAATCCCCCCTCTGTCCTTCTATTATACCCCAATCCCCCCTCTGTCCTTCTATTATACCCCAATCCCCCCTCTGTCCTTCTATTATACCCCAATCCTCCCTCTGTCCTTTTATTATACCCCAATCCTCCCTCTGTCCTTCTATTATACCCCAATCCCCCCTCTGTCCTTCTATTATACCCCAATCCCCCCTCTATCCTTCTATTATACCCCAATCCCCCCTCTGCCCTTCTATTATACCCTAATCCCCCCTCTGTCCTTCTATTATACCCCAATCCCCCTTCTGTCCCTCTATTATACCCCAATCCCCCCCAGCGTCTGCCTCAAGGAGTAGAATGCAGCCTGGCCAGTTTGTACTCATATGGGGAGGTTTGCACGAAGGATGATGTGTCCCTGTACTTTCCTTACTCCTCCGGAACCTTTCCCTGACACTAAGCACTGTCCCTGACAGACAAGTATCCTGTCCCATCACAACCACTCTCAAAATATGCGCCAAACCCAGGAGACAGGGTCCTAAATAGATTCTAACCGACCCAAGATGGCTGCATAAGTCACATGGGGTGCCAGCATCCAAGTATCTGATCAGAGGCTGCCCCTCTGTGACTGAGAATACTATAGAGGAGCTAGGTTCCTATCAACTTCACCTCCTCCACCTGTATTACCGCTGTGGATGAGCGCAACCTGCAGTGGAGAAATAGACTGCACATGCCTACACCCTTTCCATTAAAATGGCCTTTTGCTGGGAAAATAGATGGACAGATATCACGTCTGCTCCTTCCTGTCCTCAGTAATGATGGTATATTTTCCAAGCAGTGATGAAGCAGACAGACATGACACCAAGAAACCCGAGTCCATGAAAACCCACAGAGTTCCAGCCACATGTACAACGCGGCACAGATTGCCCCGAGGCCTCCTGGTGATGTGAGATGGCGCAGGGCTCCCGCCACAAGCACGGTGCAGCACAGATTGCCCCGAGGCCTCCTGGTGACGTAAGATTTCGCAGAGTTCCCGCCACATATACAGCACGGCACAGATTGACCTGAATAAGTACTGTTGAAAGTGTGAAACGCGTCAGTTCTTGTATTCTGTTGTTTGCTGTAGCTTGTATTTTTGGATTATCATCTTTTTTTAAATGAAGGCATTGATTTTGAGTGCGGCTGTCCAGAACCTTTTTCCTTATCAGATGGTGCAGGGTTCCCGCCATATGTACAGCGCGGCACAGATTGCCCCGAGGCCTCCTGGTGACATGAGATGGCGCAGAGTTCCCGCCACATGCGTGGCACGGCACAGATTGCCCCGAGGCCTGCTGGTGACGTGAAATGGCGCAGAGTTCCCGCCACATGCGTGGCACGGCACAGATTGCCCAAAGGCCTCCTGATGACGTGAGATTGTGCAGAGTTCCCGCCACATGCACAGCGTGGCACAGATTGCTATGAATAAGCACTGTTGAAAGTGTGAAATGCGTCAGCTCTTGTATTCCGTTGTTTGCTGTGGCTTGTATTTTTGGATTATCATCTTGTTTAAAATGTGGCCATTGATTTTGAGTGCGGCTGTCCAGAACCTTTTTCCTTACCAGATGGTGCAGGGTTCCCGCCACATGTACAGCGCGGCACAGATTGCCCCGAGGCCTCCTGGTGACATGAGATTGCACAGAGTTCCCGCCACATGTGTGTACATTATGGGGGGCTGTGTGTACACTATGGGGGGCTGTGTGTACACTATGGGGTGCTGTGTGTACATTATGGGGAGCTGTGTGTACATTATGGGGGACTGTGTGTACATTATGGGGAGCTGTGTGTACATTATGGGGGGCTGTGTGTACATTATGGGGTGCTGTGTGTACATTATGGGGGGCTGTGTGTACATTATGGGGGGCTGTGTGTACATTATGGGGAGCTGTGTGTACATTATGGGGTGCTGTGTGTACATTATGGGGGGCTGTGTGTACACTATGGGGTGCTGTGTGTACATTATGGGGAGCTGTGTGTACATTATGGGGGACTGTGTGTACATTATGGGGTGCTGTGTGTACATTATGGGGTGCTGTGTGTACATTATGGGGTGCTGTGTGTAC
The DNA here is from genome assembly GCA_029206835.1 of Rana muscosa. Classification (NCBI taxonomy): domain Eukaryota; kingdom Metazoa; phylum Chordata; class Amphibia; order Anura; family Ranidae; genus Rana; species Rana muscosa. Next base: position 498,328,142 of record CM055127.1, read on the forward strand.
ATTATGGGGGACTGTGTGTACATTATGGGGAGCTGTGTGTACATTATGGGTTGCTGTGTGTACATTATGGAGTGCTGTGTGTACATTATACGGGGTGCTGTGTGTACATTATGGGGTGCTGTGTGTACATTATGGAGTGCTGTGTGTACATTATGGGGGGCTGTGTGTACATTATGGGGGGCTGTGTGTACATTATGGGGTGCTGTGTGTACATTATGGGGGGCTGTGTGTACATTATGGGGGGCTGTGTGTACATTATGGGGTGCTGTGTGTACATTATGGGGGGCTGTGTGTACACTATGGGGGGCTGTGTGTACACTATGGGGTGCTGTGTGTACATTATGGGGAGCTGTGTGTACATTATGGGGAGCTGTGTGTACATTATGGGGGACTGTGTGTACATTATGGGGAGCTGTGTGTACATTATGGGGTGCTGTGTGTACATTATGGGGGGCTGTGTGTACATTATGGGGTGCTGTGTGTACATTATGGGGGGCTGTGTGTACATTATGGGGAGCTGTGTGTACATTATGGGGTGCTGTGTGTACATTATGGGGGGCTGTGTGTACACTATGGGGTGCTGTGTGTACATTATGGGGAGCTGTGTGTACATTATGGGGAGCTGTGTGTACATTATGGGGGACTGTGTGTACATTATGGGGAGCTGTGTGTACATTATGGGGTGCTGTGTGTACATTATGGAGTGCTGTGTGTACATTATACGGCGAGCTGTGTGTACATTATGTGGTGCTGTGTGTACATTATGGGGTGCTGTGTGTACATTATGGGGTGCTGTGTGTACATTATGGAGTGCTGTGTGTACATTATGGGGGGCTGTGTGTACATTATGGGGTGCTGTGTGTACATTATGGGGAGCTGTGTGTACATTATGGGGGGCTGTGTGTACATTATGGGGTGCTGTGTGTACATTATGGGGAGCTGTGTGTACATTATGGGGGGCTGTGTGTACATTATGGGGGGCTGTGTCTTCATTATGGGGAGCTGTGTGTACACTATGGGGTGCTGTGTGTACACTATGGGGGGCTGTGTGTACACTATGGGGTGCTGTGTGTACATTATGGGGTGCTGTGTGTACACTATGGGGGGCTGTGTGTACATTATGGGGTGCTGTGTGTATATTATGGGGTGCTGTGTGTACATTATGGGGTGCTGTGTGTACATTATGGGGAGCTGTGTGTACATTATGGGGGGCTGTGTGTACATTATGGGGTGCTGTGTGTACATTATGGGGGCCTGTGTGTACACTATGGGGGGCTGTGTGTACATTATGGGGGGCTGTGTGTACATTATGGGGAGCTGTGTGTACACTATGGGGTGCTGTGTGTACACTATGGGGTGCTGTGTGTACATTATGGGGTGCTGTGTGTACACTATGGGGTGCTGTGTGTACATTATGGGGTGCTGTGTGTATATTATGGGGTGCTGTGTGTACATTATGGGGTGCTGTGTGTACATTATGGGGAGCTGTGTGTACATTATGGGGTGCTGTGTGTACATTATGGGGTGCTGTGTGTACATTATGGGGGCTGTGTGTACATTATGGGGAGCTGTGTGTACATTATGGGGGGCTGTGTGTACATTATGGGGTGCTGTGTGTACATTATGGGGTGCTGTGTGTACATTATGGGGGCCTTTGTGTACACTATGGGGGGCTGTGTGTACATTATGGGGTGCTGTGTGTACACTATGGGGGGCTGTGTGTACATTATGGGGTGCTGTGTGTACATTATGGGGTGCTGTGTGTACATTAATGAGGGGAAAATGATTTTAGCAAATGGCTGCAATATAACAAAGAGTGAGAAATGTAAGGGGTCTGAATACTTTCCTTACCCACTGTATTTAAACCATAATGTATAAAAAAAAAAATTTATATTTGTATTTCTTTATTATTCACATTCCATATTGGACATTAACCACCTCAATACCGGGCACTTTTACCCCCTTCCTGCCCAGGCCAATTTTCAGCTTTCAGCGCTGTCACACTTTGAATGACAATTACGCGGTCATGTAACACTGTACACATATGAGATTTTTATAATTTTCATCACACATAGAACTTTATTTTGGTGATATTTAATCACTGCTGGGATTTAAAAAAAATTTTTTTTTAAAAAGACCGAAATTGTTGAAAAGTTTCTGTCAGTAAATTTTGTAAATAAGTAATTTTTCTCCTTCACTGATGAGTCTGCGCTCATGGGCACTTATTAGGTGGCACTGATGAGGAGGCACTAATATGCTGCACTGATATGCGGCACTTATGAGCACTAATAGGTGGCAGTGGTGGACAATGATGGGCAGCACTGGTGAGCACTAATAGGTGGCAGTGGTGGACAATGATGGGCAGCACTGGTGAGCACTGATAGGTGGCAGTGGTGGACAATGATGGGCAGCACTGGTGAGCACTGATAGGTGGCAGTGGTGGACAATAATGGGCAGCACTGGTGGGCACTGATAGATGGCAGTGGTGGAGAATGATGGGCAGCACTGGTGAGCACTGATAGGTGGCAGTGGTGGACAATGGGCAGCACTGGTGGGCACTGGTAGGTGGCACTGATGGGCATTGATGGACAGCACTGATGGGAGGCACTGACTGGCTTCACTTATGGGCACTGATTGGTAGCACTGCTGGGGCTTTCCTGTAATCAGGGAACTGATGATCAGTGCCCTGATTACCTGCCCTGGTCTCCCCTGCGAGGAGATGCTGCTGATCGGCTCTGTCAGTGTGAGGCGATGAGGGCCGATTCACGCCACTTCCTTGTTTACATGTGACCAGCTGTGATTGGACACTTCTGATCACATGGGTAAAGGGGCACGGCTCTTTACAGAGATCGGGGTCACGCCATATCCTAGCATCATGGCCTGGCCACGGGCGTGCAATATCGGCTGTTCTGGGACGCCGTCATATGATGTCCTCCCAGAATGAGAGCCGCACCGCCCCTCCATCATCTGACGGTGGACGGGCGGCAAGCGGTTAAAAAACTGAATATAAACTACATTTAGAGAAAAATAAGAAGATATGCATAGATGTATAGTGCCATATAACACACAGTGATTATCATAGCAGCAGAAGTAGATGCTGTGAACCAAGCACTAATATATTTTTTCTCGGCGCGTTTCGTGAAACAGAGGTCACTTCTTCAGGAGTCAAACAGAATTCAAGCTGATAAGCAACATCTGCGGAGAGATCATTGATATATTTTTATTCTTGTCTAAATGTAATTGTTATTCTGTTTTTTAATGTCCAATATGGAATGTGAATAAGAAAAAGGTACTAATTATTACATCTGTTTTGGTGTGACTCCATCCCAAGGGCGCTGGTCTGTTTTGGTGTGACTCCGTCCCTTGGGCGCTGGTCTTTTTTGGTGTGACTCGGTCCCCCGGGCGCTGGTCTGTTTTGGTGTGACTCCGTCCCAAGGGCGCTGGTCTGTTTTGGTGGGACTCCGTCCCCTGGGCGCTGGTCTGCTTTGGTGTGACTCGGTCCCCCGGGCACTGGTCTGTTTTGAGGTGACTCCATCCCCCGCCTGGCACTGGTCTGTTTTGGTGTGACTCTGTCCCCCGGGCACTGGTCTGTTTTGGTGTGACTCCATCCCCCGCCTGGCACTGGTCTGTTTTGGTGTGACTCTGTCCCCCGGGCACTGGTCTGTTTTGGTGTGACTCGGTCCCCCGGGCTCTGGTCTGTTTTGGTGTGACTCGGTCCCCCGGGCACTGGTCTGTTTTGGTGTGACTCCGTCCCCCGGGCGCTGGCCTGTTTTGGTGTGACTCTGTCCCCCGGGCGCTGGTCTGTTTTGGTGTGACTCCGCCCCTCAGGCACTGGTCTGTTTTGGTGTGACTCCTTTCCCCGGGCACTGGTCTGTTTTGGTGTGACTCCGTCCCCCGGGCACTGGTCTCTTTTGGTGTGACTCCGTTCCCCAGGCCCTGGTCTGTTTTGGTGTGACTCCGCCCCCCGGGTGCTGTTCTGTTTTGGTGTGACTCCGTCCCTCAGGCACTGGTCTGTTTTGAGGTGACTCCATCCCCCGCCGGGCACTGGTCTGTTTTGGTGTGACTCCGTCCCCCGGGCACTGGTCTGTTTTGGTGTGACTCCGTCCCCCGGGTGCTGGTCTGTTTTGGTGTGACTCCGTCCCCCGGGCACTGGTCTGTTTTGGTGTGACTCCGTCCCCCGGGCACTGGTCTGTTTTGGTGTGACTCCATCCCTCGGGCACTGGTCTGTTTTGGTGTGACTCCGTCCCCTGGGCACTGGTCTGTTTTGGTGTGACTCTGTCCCCCGGGCACTGGTCTGTTTTGGTGTGACTCTGTCCCTCGGGCACTGGTCTGTTTTGGTGTGACTCCGTCCCCCGGGCACTGGTCTGTTTTGGTGTGACTCCATCCCTCGGGCACTGGTCTGTTTTGGTGTGACTCCATCCCTCGGGCACTGGTCTGTTTTGGTGTGACTCCGTCCCCTGGGCACTGGTCTGTTTTGGTGTGACTCTGTCCCCCGGGCACTGGTCTGTTTTGGTGTGACTCTGTCCCTTGGGCACTGGTCTGTTTTGGTGTGACTCCGTCCCTCGGGCACTGGTCTGTTTTGGTGTGACTCTGTCCCCCGGGCACTGGTCTGTTTTGGTGTGATTCCGTCCCTCGGGCACTGGTCTGTTTTGGTGTGACTCTGTCCCTCGGGCACTGGTCTGTTTTGGTGTGACTCTGTCCCCCGGGCACTGGTCTGTTTTGGTGTGACTCCGCCCCCCCGGGTGCTGTTCTGTTTTGGTGTGACTCCGTCCCTCAGGCACTGGTCTGTTTTGAGGTGACTCCATCCCCCGCCGGGCACTGGTCTGTTTTGGTGTGACTCCGTCCCCCGGGCACTGGTCTGTTTTGGTGTGACTCCGTCCCCCGGGTGCTGGTCTGTTTTGGTGTGACTCCGTCCCCCGGGCACTGGTCTGTTTTGGTGTGACTCCGTCCCCCGGGCACTGGTCTGTTTTGGTGTGACTCCATCCCTCGGGCACTGGTCTGTTTTGGTGTGACTCCGTCCCCTGGGCACTGGTCTGTTTTGGTGTGACTCTGTCCCCCGGGCACTGGTCTGTTTTGGTGTGACTCTGTCCCTCGGGCACTGGTCTGTTTTGGTGTGACTCCGTCCCCCGGGCACTGGTCTGTTTTGGTGTGACTCCATCCCTCGGGCACTGGTCTGTTTTGGTGTGACTCCATCCCTCGGGCACTGGTCTGTTTTGGTGTGACTCTGTCCCTCGGGCACTGGTCTGTTTTGGTGTGACTCCGTCCCCCGGGCACTGGTCTGTTTTGGTGTGACTCCGTCCCCCGGGCACTGGTCTGTTTTGGTGTGACTCCATCCCTCGGGCACTGGTCTGTTTTGGTGTGACTCTGTCCTCGGGCACTGGTCTGTTTTGGTGTGACTCCGTCCCCTGGGCACTGGTCTGTTTTGGTGTGACTCTGTCCCCCGGGCACTGGTCTGTTTTGGTGTGACTCTGTCCCTTGTGCACTGGTCTGTTTTGGTGTGACTCCGTCCCTCGGGCACTGGTCTGTTTTGGTGTGACTCTGTCCCTCGGGCACTGGTCTGTTTTGGTGTGACTCTGTCCCTCGGGCACTGGTCTGTTTTGGTGTGACTCTGTCCCCCGGGCACTGGTCTGTTTTGGTGTGACTCTGTCCCTCGGGCACTGGTCTGTTTTGGTGTGACTCTGTCCCTCGGGCACTGGTCTGTTTTGGTGTGACTCTGTCCCTTGGGCACTGGTCTGTTTTGGTGTGACTCCGTCCCTCGGGCACTGGTCTGTTTTGGTGTGACTCTGTCCCCCGGGCACTGGTCTGTTTTGGTGTGACTCTGTCCCCCGGGCACTGGTCTGTTTTGGTGTGACTCTGTCCCCCGGGCACTGGTCTGTTTTGGTGTGACTCATCTGGCATTTTTGACATGATGGCAGAAAGTAATACCAAGCCATGGTCAATGGATGATCACGCTATCCACTCCAAATTCTAAATTCATTGGAGCCTTTATTGGAGAGTATGGAGACGAGAAGTGGCACTAAAGAGGCTGCAGGAGATCAGCAGCACTGAGATGTAATAAAGGAAGAAGAAAATAAAGCCAAATGTTTTATTTGTTTATGAAATGACAGTTTATGACACACAGCAGACCAAGTGTCATCCAGTTCAGGTTTACGACAACGTTTACCCTTCACGTGCCAGCCTCAGCCTTCATCTTCCCGGATTAGAGGCTTTGTAGGGTGAGGCTGTAATGATGGATCTCGGCGTTCTCTGTAATATCTCTGTGATAAAAGACGCACACCGCCTGGAACGCTTTGTCCTCCGCTGCTGAAAAACAACTAATTACTAAAAGAGTCCATTTAGATGCCATGGGTGTCGGGCTACAGTGCGTTTGGGGGGGGGGGGTGAAGAATGTGATATTTCAGGTAAAGGTGGAGTCTGGAGTCACCTGCTCGTGTTTTATGGTGATTGCACCGCTGTGTGGATATTTCTGGAGCTGGGTCTACCTGCCAGGAAGTCTCACTCTTTTTGTTACAGGTAAAAAATCCAGCAGGTAGAGTTGGAGCTCCGCCATAATGTCCAAGGCAGGTGTGCAGAGTGCAGTCTCCTCCACTGCTAAAGTCCCTGAGGGACCTCAAAATCTATCAGGTGATGGGGTGGATTGGGCCTGGTATATATATTCAGCCACCGTGATTGGTGCCCCTGAGAGGGTCATGTTCCTTGCACTGAAATAATGTGGAGGATGTAGGAAGTGAGTCACTTCATCAGAGATTCTGGACAGTGAAGACAGAAGATCATTGAGGAAAATAAAACAAATCCCCTCCATTTCCTAAGCACCAAGTTGTCGTTGGTTTGGTTGTCAAGGGATAAGTTGTCTGGGCTTGGTTCCCAAGAACTTGGTCCCCGGGGATCAGTTCTCAGGGGCTCTGTCCTCAGGGCCCTTTTCTTCAGGGCATGGTCCCCTTAGAGCTTGGTCCTTGGAAGATCAGTCCTCTGGTCTTGGTCCTTAGGGGATAGGAGTTGCCTACCTATAAAATTTCTGGAACAGTCTATAAGGCCTGGTTTCTGGGAGGTCCTCAGGGGCTCTGTCCTCAGAGCTTTATCCTTAGGGGATTAGTCCTCAGGGGCTTGGTCATCAGGGGTCTGGTCCTCTAGGCTTCATTCTTGATAACTTGTACCTTAGTCCTTGGGGCCTTGGTCAGGAGGGCTTGGTCCCTGAGGGGTTGGTCTTTAGAAAGTCAGTCCTCTGAGGCTTGGTCCTCAGGGGTTTGGTCCTTATGGCATTGGTCCTCAAGGGCTTGGTCTTTAGGAGATCAGTCCTCAGGGCCTTGGTCCTTATGGGATTGGTCCTCAGGGGCTTGGTCCTCTGGGGCTTGGTCCTCAAGAGCTCTGCCCTCAGTTCTTGATCCTTGGGGCTTTGTCCTCGGGTGCTTGGTCCTAAGAGGCTTAAGAGTCATCGGGGGATTGGTCCTCTGGGCTTTATTCCTGATAACTTGTACCTTAGACCTTGGGGGCTCTGTCCTTGGGGCCTTGGTCAGGAGGGCTTGGTCCCTGAGGGGTTGGTCTTTAGAAAATCAGTCCTGAGGCTTGGTCCTCAGGGGCTTGGTCCTTATGGGATTGGTCCTCAAGGGCTTGGTCTTTAGGAGATCAGTCCTCAGGGGCTTGGTCCTCAGGGGCTCTGTCCTCAGTTCTTGATCCTTGGGGGCTTGGTCCTCAGGTGCTTTGTCCTAAGAGGCTTGGTCATCAGGGGATCGGTCCTCTGGGCTTTATTCCTGATAACTGGGTCCTTAGGGAACCAGTCCTCAGGGGTTCTGTTCTTGGGGCCTTGGTCATCAGGGCTTGGTCCCTGGGAGGTTGGTCTTTAGAGGATGAGTCCTCTGAGGCTTGGTCCTCTGGGGTTCTGTCCTGAGAGGCTTGATCCTTAGGGGTTTAGTCTTTGGGAGCTTTGTCCTCAGGGGCTGTGTCTTCAGGGGACTTGGTTCTTGGGGACAATCCATTTGGATAACCGATCTTTAGGTGACCTTATAAATAACTTAATTGTAGGTATTTTCTTATAGTTTTCTATGGGAGGAACGGGGGGGGGGGGGGGGCGGGGGGCCCTGTCTGTCCAATCATCCAGCAGCTATATTTCACCATTGTTTCCACAGTCCACAAATCCAGCCCGGTTCTGAACATTCATTTTAGAGCTGAAGTGACAATTACTACAAATCCCGGATATCTCTACACACCCCGGTCTGCACACCCAGTGGCAGCTCTTATGATTGTGCGTTTTGTGATCACATTGGACATTATCCAGCCAATTAGCGGGAACTGGAGTAGCAAAATAATCGAAATCCTTCAGATGCCGGTCTGCAGCGTATAACGATCAGTGCGGGTACTGAGGGTCAGTTGGTTGCGTTTTGGGCAAAAAATGCCTTTCGGTGATTTTGTGGAAGAGAAGGAACTCTAAAGAAGGACGGAGGAAGCCTGGAATCTTCTCTGAGGTTGTGAGGTTGGGAGAAGTGGGAATTCCCGGGAATTTTGGTATTCTCTGGAGGCCACCTACCATGGGCAGACTACTTGGCAGTAGGTGGGACCCTCGCAGCGAATCTAGTTCTGGTTACCTATCACAGAAGAAGCCGGAACATCCAACGGCTTTCCTTATCTTCTAATTGCGTCGTCTTTGCACATTCGCCATCGGTAGATAATTGTATTGGCTCTGCCGCTGTGTGTGGTGGGGGATGGGTTAATGGTGGATTCATTTTACAAGACCGACCTTTGTGCAGTGATAATTCATCTCTTGTGTTACCTGCATTCACGGCCGACTCCGCGCAGGGATTTACGTCTGGTTGGGTTTAAAGGGGAGCTGTGAACGGACACGGTTTATTTTACGGGCAGAGCCTTGCGGTCAGCGAGAATTAGTAGAAATATGAGGCGTGTAACGCCGCGCAGGCGAAACTGAGACTCCTAACGTAAGCTGAGCTTCGAATGTCGTCTCTGCGGAACCACCCAGGCCGCCATTAATAACAGGCGCTCTTCGAGGTGAGATTTACGGGCCACATCAAACGCTGACACGCACAATGTGACGGACATTCTGGAAACATAAAACCCATCGTTCTCATACCCGCGTGCAAGCGGCAAATTAGCGGAGAGGCCCGATTATACGCCCCGTGTCCCCAGCTAATGAATCTCAGCGTTTTATGTCTCCAGCAAGGAAGCGGGTCATGTGACGGCGAGGATGTCACAGCGAAGCAGATAACGACAAGTGGCTGAATAAAACTCTCCACTACAAACTGGAAAAACGTTCATCGTCTGCCTCTGATTGGGAATCGCAGTGGGAGGCGACCCCGTGGGTCAGTTCTACAGGCTGGATGTGGGCAGCAACTCAATCTTCTCTGGGATAAATTGGGGTTACACATAGAGGAGGAGCAAGGACCACAGCATGCAGAATCTGCAGTGACCAATAGAAATCCACCTCTCATTATCTCTCAGGGGGCAGAACCATAGAAGGTGATTGCTAATTGGCTGTTCTGGGTTATGACCCTCCCATTGCACAGAGCAGAGGGACAGGTCCACTTCTTTGCGTTGTCCTTTTCTGCTATGTGTCTCCCCCGCCGATAGTGGAAAGGCCGTAGATTTCGTGCACGCTTTCCTTCCCCTCCTGCCCCCCGCCGGGGGCTCAGACCCGGGAAAGATGGTTCTGATTTGGTCTGGCTGGAATGCGTTCTCTTGTGTGGAATTTGGCGGCCTCGATCTCGTCTGGTCCTGCGGTGAGGAATGATGTACTGGAGAAGAGCTGATTGAAATCCTTCCATCTTCCAGAAACGATGAATTTACCGCTAAACGGAAACATGTGCGCCAGGCACTGCGCCGCATTAACCTATCCATTGCTGATGGGGCCACCACCGGTCACATGATCTGCTGACTGCCGAATGAGATCTCTGATGGGGTCACATGACCTTGGAGAGTCCTGCCTTTCATTAAACTATTGACAGAGGAACTATGGGGAGGAGCTAATTGTCACATGATCAAAGAGTGTGCAGCGCTACATTACAGGTGACCACTCACAGTCCACTCACCTTCTATGGTTCCTGATGTGGCCCCATGTCACTCCGGCATTGCACCGTCCATCAGGTGACACGGAGTCTGTGAGGTGCCATCCGTATGACAATCCTTCATCTTAAAAGAAATTAGATGTGGGTGCCCCTCCCCCCATATATATATATATATTTTTTTTTTTTTTTCAAATATTATTTTATTAAATTTTTTCAGGAATAAACAGTGTATACATACTATAACAGTGTTTACAAAATAAGGAATCCTAGTCTCCTATAAATAATAAACATATATTACAGAGATTCTTATCATAGATTACATTTATACACCCAAAAAGCGAAGTATCCCCCTATCTCACTGCTACAGTGGTCTGGGTCCCCGCTTCTTACCACCTTCTATAACAGAACACCCCCGATTCATTCCATATACTTTCATTTAAAAATTCTAAATAGAGGACAAGAGGAGATCTACCATAAAAAAATAAAAAAAGGGAGAGGGGAGAAAAATAAATGGGAACAAATTCCGAAAATGGAGCCTGGGGTCTTCTCTTAAATCCCTCGTCCATCTTATCTCATGACCCAAACCCAACATCCGTGTATCATAGCCCTAGTAGGGAACTACCCTCTTCAGAGCTGACAAACAGATTCCAAGAGGTCCATGTCTTTCTATATACAGTCAGGTCCATAAATATTGGGACATGGACACAATTCTCATCTTTTTGTCTCTATACACCACAATGGATTTGAAATGAAACAAACAAGATGTGCTTTAAAGGGGCTGTAAAGGTTTGTTTTTTATTTTCTAAATAGGTTCCTTTAACCACTTAAGCCCCGGACCATTTGGTAGCTAAAGGACCAGAGGTGAATTCAGAATTTTGCACTGCGCTGCTTTAACTGTAAATTGTGCGGACATGCAATGTTGTACCCAAACGAAAGTTGCGTCCTTTTCTTCCCACAAATAGAGCTTTCTTTTAATGGTATTTGATTGCCTCTGCGATTTTTATTTTTTGCGATATAAACGGAAAAAGACCGAAAATTTTGAAAAAAAATGATATTTTCTACTTTTTGTTATAAGAAAAATCGAATAAACTCAATTGTAGTCATACATTTAGGCCAAAATGTATTCAGCCACATGTCTTTAGTAAAAAAAAATGTCAATAAGCGTATATTTATTGGTTTGCGCAAAAGTTATAGCGTCTACAAACTAGGGTACATTTTCTGGAATTTACACAGCTTTTAATTTATGACTGCCTATCATTTCTTGAGGTGCTAAAATGGCAGGGCAGTACAAAACACCCCCAAATGACCCCATTTTGGAAAGTAGACACCCCAAGGAAATTGCTGAGAGGCATGTTGAGCCCATTGAATATTTTTTTTTTTGTCCCAAGTGATTGAATAATGACAAAAAAAAAAAAAATACAAAAAGTTGTCACTAAATGATATATTGCTCACACATGCCATGGTTATATGTGGAATTGCACCCCAAAATACATTCTGCTGCTTCTCCTGAGTACGGGGATACCACATGTGTGGGACTTTTTAGGAGCCTAGACACGTACGGGACCCCGGAAACCAAGCACCGCCTTCAGGATTTCTAAGGGCGCAAATTTTTGATTTCACTCCTCACTACCTATCACAGTTTTGAAGGCCATAAAATGCCAAAATCGCCCAAAACCCCCCCAAATGACCCCATTTTGGAAAGTAGACACCCCAAGCTGTTTGCTGAGAGGCATGGTGAGTATTTTACAGCTCTCATTTGTTTTTGAAAATGAAGAAAGACATATTTTTTTTTTTTTTTTTCAATTTTTAAAACTTTGTGACAAAAAGCGAGATCTGCAAAATACTCACAATACCTCTCAGCAAATAGCTTGGGGTGTCTACTTTCCAAAATGGGGTCATTTGGGGGGGTTTTGTGCCATCTGGGCATTCCATGGCCTCCGAAACTGTGATAGGCAGTGAGAAGTGAAATCAAAAATTTACACCCATAGAAATCCTGAAGGCGGTGCTTGGTTTTTGGGGTCCCGTACGCGGCTAGGCTCCCAAAATGTCTCACACATGTGGTATCCCCGTACTCAGGAGAAGCAACAGAATGTATTTTGGGGTGCAATTCCACATATAACCATGGCATGTGTGAGCAATATATAAATTTAGTGACAACTTTTTGTAATTTTTTCTTTTTTTTTCTTTTTGTCATTATTCAATCACTTGTGTCAACATATAAAATATTCCATGGACTCGACATGCCTCTCAGTATATAGCTTGGGGTGTCTACTTTCCAAAATTGGGTCATTTGGGGGGGTTTTGAACTGTTCTGGCATTTTATACACAACATTAGGAAGCTTACATCCACTCTTCTAACCACTTGAAGACAAAGCCCTTTCTGACACTTTTTGTTTACATGAAAACATTTTTTTTTGCAAGAAAATTATGTTGAACCCCCAAACATTATATATATTTTTAAAGCAAAGGCCCTACAGATTAAAATAGTGGGTGTTGCATTTTTTTTTCCACACAGTATTTGCGCAGCGATTTTTCAAACGCATTTTTTGGGGGAAAAACACACTTTTTTTATTTTTAATGCACTAAAAAACACTATATTGCCCAAATGTTTGATGAAATAAAAAAGATGATCTTAGGCCGAGTACATGGATACCAAACACGACATGCTTTAAAATTTCGCACAAACGCGCATTGGCGACAAACTACATACATTTTTAAAAGCCTTTAAAAGCCTTTACAGGTTACCACGTTAGATTTACAGAGGAGGTCTACTGCTAAAATTACTGCCCTCGATCTGACCTTCGTGGTGATACCTCACATGCATGGTGCAATTGCTGTTTACATATGACGCCAGACCGACGCTTGCGTTCGCCTTTGCGCAAGAGCAGGGGGGGACAGGGGTGCTTTTTTTTTTTCTTTATTATTTATTTTGCTTTTTTATTTTATTTTTAAATTGTTCCTTCCATATTTTTTTTTTTTTATCATTTTTATTGTTATCTCAGGGAATGTAAATATCCCCTATGATAGCAATAAGTAGTGACAGGTACTCTTTTTTTGAAAAAAAATGGGGGGTTAGACCCTAGATCTTTCCTCTGCCCTCAAAGCATCTGACCACACCAAGATCGGTGTGATAAAATGCTTTCCCAATTTCCCAATGGCGCTGTTTATATCCGGGGGGGGGGGGGGCATTCCCTCCCACTGCTTGTAAAAGCAGTCCAGAGGCTAATTAGCCACTAGGATTGCTTTTACATGAAAGCCGGCCGCTGGCTGAAAAGAATGATACCAAGATGATACCTAAACCCGCAGGCATCAATCTGGTATAACCATTCAAAGTCCAGCAACATACCAGTACATTGCTGGTCCTTGCTGGACATGTATTGTAATCTTTTTTTTTCATGCAGCCAGGTGGCTGAACGAAAAAAAGAGATTGATCGGTGGGTATGCCCACCATTAGAATACCGCCCTTCATCCACCCACTTCTAATGATGGGCATATATGCCAAAGCATGGGGGCATCCTCCCGCAAAAAAGTTATGCCGCGTACACACGGTCTGACTTTTCCACGGGCAAGCCTCCGTCGGAATTTCGACCATATGTACGCGGCATTAGGAGCAAAATCGCTCCTCCGCCCCTGCTGCCCCCAATGCTTTGGCATATATGCTTTTTTTTTTAACTGTGGTGGTGAAATCACCTCCTACAGCACTGGAGTCACGGCTTTATGTATCGTGGGAGCAAACGCTGTTGCTGTCAAGATAAATAATTCCGCGCTGCAGTTGAATGGCGCAGCTGAAAACAAAAAATTACATACCTGAAAAGCAAGCATGATAAAACATTGCAGAATGGAATACAGTAAAAAAGAGCAGAACAATAGAGAGAAAATAGAGAGAGAGAGAGAACAATAAAACGACAACTATTTTTGGTTTTTTTATTTTATATTTTTTTTGTGTTTTGTTTTTTACGTTTTTTTTTTCTTTTTTACACTTTTTTTTGTAACTTTACAACTGTAATGGTTCGGGTCTCTCAAAATGTAATGGCATCTTGGGAGACCCTGTGTAAGTGTGTCCTTGTCTGTGAAATGCTGTACCCTACGCTAAAACTTCACTTTTGAGTGGTAGCGTTCAAAACATTCACCTTGGCAAAGACCAGGCTTGTCAGGACAGAGTGGACAAAAACTACGGGTGTCACGCCTAAATCCGCGCTTGCTACAGACACGACATCTTTTTTGGGGGTGGCTTTGGGTAGGGGTACTCGGGAGGACATACGAATAATGCCTCTCATGCAGCCGGCTTACTGCATTTGGTTGGGGATGGTGAGGTGCAGAACCGCCTGGATACAGGAGGGCTGTGACTATCTCATTCTGGAATTTTAGAAGAGATAACGTCCCGCCTGAAGCTCTGTATAGCACATGAGCGTTCAGCAAAGCCAATTGGAATAAGGATAGAGACACTTTTTTGTACCAGCGTCTCGCCTTACGGTCAATTAGATACGGCGCCATCAACTGGTCGTTGAGGTCCACCCCTCCCATATTTTGGTTATATTCGTGGACACAGAGGGGTTTCTCCACAACACCAGTCGCCGTAGGAATTTGGACTGTCGTGTCTGCATGAAGGGAGGTAAGAAGGAAAACATTCTTATTGTCCCTCCACTTCATAGCGAGCAAGTTATTACACTTCAAGCAGGCTCTCTCCCCCAGCCTAAGACGGGCATCTACAAGCCGCTGGGGAAAGCCCTGGCGATTAGGTCGCACGGTGCCACATGCTCCAATCTTATGATCAAACAAGTGACTAAACAGTGGCACGCTCGTGTAATAATTGTCCACATACAAGTGGTACCCCTTTCCGAATAAGGGTGACACCAAGTTCCACACTATCTTGCCAGCGCTCCCTATGTAATCCGGGCAGTTGACCGACTCAATCTGACTGTCTTTTCCCTCATAAACCGTAAAGTTCACTACATAGCCTGTTGCCCTGTCACAGAACTTGTAGAGCTTGACCCCGTATCTGGCACGCTTGCTGGGAAGGTACTGCTTGAAAGACAAGCAGACAGAAAATTTAATCAGGGACTCATCAACGCAGACAACTTGATCAGGAGTAAACAAGGCTGCAAAACGTTCGTTGAAGTGGTTTATGAGGGGCCGAATTTTATAGAGCCGGTCGTATTCAGGGTCCCCACGTGGACGACAAAGTTCATTGTCGTTGAAGTGCATGAACCGCAAAATCTGCTCGTATCGTTTCCTGGGCATGGAGGCAGAGAACACGGGCATGTGGTCAATTGGGTGCGTGGACCAATAAGCACGCAATGATGGGAATTTATGTGTGCCCATGTTGAGGGAAAGGCCCAGAAAGGTCTTAAATTCGGAAACTGTAATTGGTTTCCAATCTTTGGCAATGGAAAGCAACTGGGGGTTAGCGGCGATAAATTGACCAGCATATAAATTACTCTGGTCCACAATAGATCTATAGAGATCTTCCGTGAAAAACAGCGAATAATAATCAATTGGCATAAAATCAGCTGTTTCCACCTGAATACCGGGTTGGGCAGTGAATGGGGGAAGTACAGGTTCTGCAGAAGTGGTGGGGACCCAATCAGGATAGGCGAATTCTGCAGGAAGGGCACTATGGGCACGACGGGCCTGCCTTTGTCTTCTTGGTGGCAGCGGGACACTACTTGTGCTTGCCACCTCGCCAGCTTGAACTGCACTTATGGGACTCGCCACGTCACCACGTGATACTGCAGTGCTGGATGTACGCCCAGGCTGTACTAGGCCGCTGGTGCTTGCCAATTCACCAGAAGGAATAGCGGCGCTAGTACTACTCTGCTCCATGATACGAGAGCCCTGCGGTTCTTGCTCCTCAACAACCTCAGAAGATCGGGATCGGGTACACCTGACCTTAGCAGGGACCTCACCTTCGTTGTCAGAGCTATCTGACGTGGGGCCGCTGACGTCACTTCTACGGGAAGATATTCTGAGCCTGAATCTGACAGATACGTGACCTCCTCTTCACTATCTGTCATGCTCAGAATCTCGTAGGCCTCTTTACTAGTGTACCTTCGACTTGCCATTTTGGGCTCTAAATTTAGGGGTACACTAGTAAGATTCACAGGAAAAAAAGCACCTGACTGTCGTCAGCAAATATATCAAACGCTACAAAAAAACTGTTAGCGGTCGCAGGGATCAGGCCTGTCTCTGCGAACGCTGCAGTTATGTGTGTTGTGTTTGGTAAGTGACAGTGATCGATCGATACTGCACTTGGGTGGGCTGGGCTGGGCTGGGCGGAGGGGCTAAACGCAGGTACTAGCAGGTATCTGGGCTGATCCCGCTAACACTGCGTTTTTGGGAACCCTAAACCGCTGGGGATGCTAGTATAGATCTGATCAAATACTATACCACTAAGGGGGGTGTATGCTTTGCGCGTGGGTGTTAGCGTTACTGGCACTAACCTAACACTGCCTGGGGCGACGCAGACCCTCTCTGGCGCTAAAACCTAATTGATCTCACCCGCCGGGCGATCAGGGGGTTAAACCTTTATTGGGTTATATACGGCGGGTGCCCTGATGCTATAAAAAGCAAACTAACCAACCAGCGTCACCCGTAACCTTTATATGGTGATCACTGGTGAAAGGGTTAACTAGGGGCAATCAGGGGGTTAAAACCTTTATTAGGTTAAATATGGGGGTACCCGACGCTATATAAAAACCTGACGGGTTACCTAAATAACTAACTGGGTAACCAGTGTCACCAGTGACGCTTATACGGTGATCATTGGTGAAAGGGTTAACTCTAGGGGCAATCAGGGGGTTAAAATAATATATGGGGGTACCTGACACTAATAAAAACCTGAGGCGAACCTAAAAATAATTAACTGGCTATCTAGGGCACCACCGGCACTAAATACAGCGATCGAAAATACGATCGCTTAGTGACGCTGGCGTTAGGGGGTGAAAGGGTTACCTGGGGGGCAATCAAGGGGTTAAACCTTTATTAGGGGGGGTTAGGGGGCTACCCTGGACCTAAAGGGGCCTAATCCTAACTGCCCTGCAACTTTTTATTATCACAGATGACACTAAATGCAGTGATCAGTAAAATAAATGATCACTGCAATCAGTGACACTGTGATTGGGGGCTGGGGGGTGATCTGGGGGTGACTGGGGGGTGATTTGTGTGCCTATGTGTACCTATGTGTCAGTGGACTGTTGGTGCACTAACCTGCTTCTTCTCTCCTCGGCGCCGGAAGCGAAAAGACCGCCGCGAGGGAGATGACATCACTTCCTCCTGCCTGTGTTTACATCACATGGCAGAGGAAGCATTTTCATTGGTCGGGAGCGATCGCGAGGGGGTGGCCGAAATCGAATGGTCACCCCCTCATCTCCGAACGCTCCCCCACGATTAACGGCCGCTCACTGTATAGGAGGGGGGTCCGATCGGACCCCCCAACTATACAAAGGCGATCACGTATGCTCTACGTGATTGTGCCTGTCGGTGCCATTCTGCCGACGTATATATACAGTGAGCGGTCGTTAAGTGCTTAAGCTTGTGCATTGTTGGTTCACTTACTTTTTCCTTCCATTTCCCTTCTAAATTATTTTTTTCTTTGTCTGAATTTCTCACTTCCTGTTCCTCCTCAGTAAGCTGTTCTGGATGACTCCACACCACTCGGATGATGGTGTGAAGTTTACTGAGGAGAAACAGGAAGTGAGAAATTCAGACAAAGAAAAAAAAACATTTAGAAGGGAAATAGAAGGAAAAGGTAAGTGAACCAACAATGCACGAGCTTAAAGGAACCTATTTAGAGAATTAAAAATGAACCTTTACAGCCCCTTTACCTGCAGACTTTCAGCTTTAATTTGAGGGAGTTTACATCCAAATCAGGTGAACGGTGTAGGAATTACAACAGTTTGTATATGTGATCCCTCCCACTATTTAAGGGACCAAAAGTAATGGGACAATTGGCTGCTCCGCTGTTCCATGGCCAGGTGTGTGTTATTCCCGCATTATCCCATTTACAAGGAGCAGATAAAAGGTCCAGAGTTCATTTCAAGTGTGCTATTTGCATTTGGAATCTGTTGCTGTCAACTCTCAATATGAGATCCAAAGAGCTGTCACTATCAGTGAAGCAAGCCATCATTAGGGTGAAAAAACAAAACAAACCCATCAGAGAGATAGCAGAAACATTAGGTGTGGCCAAATCAACTGTTTGGAACATCCATAAAAAGAAAGAACACACCGGTGAGCTCAGCAACACCAAAAGAGCCGGAAGACCACAGAAAACAACTGTGGTGGATGAGCGAAGAATTCTTTCCCTGGTGAAGAAAACACCCTTCCCAACAGTTGGCCAGATGAAGAACACTCTCCAGGAGGTAGGTGTATGTGTGTCAGATGAAGAACACTCTCCGGGAGGTAGGTGTATGTGTGTCAGATGAAGGACACTCTCCGGGAGGTAGGTGTATGTGTGTCAGATGAAGAACACTCTCCAGGAGGTAGGTGTATGTGTGTCAGATGAAGAACACTCTCCAGGAGGTAGGTGTATGTGTGACAGATGAAGAACACTCTCCAGGAGGTAGGTGTATGTGTGTCAGATGAAGAACACTCTCCAGGAGGTAGGTGTATGTGTGTCAGATGAAGAACACTCTCCGGGAGGTAGGTGTATGTGTGTCAGATGAAGAACACTCTCCGGGAGGTAGGTGTATGTGTGTCAGATGAAGAACACTCTCCGGGAGGTAGGTGTATGTGTGTCAGATGAAAAACACTCTCCAGGAGGTAGGTGTGTCAGATGAAGAACACTCTCCAGGAGGTAGGTGTATGTGTGTCAGATGAAGAACACTCTCCAGGAGGTAGGTGTATGTGTGTCAGACGAAGAACACTCTCCGGGAGGTAGGTGTATGTGTGTCAGATGAAGAACACTCTCCGGGAGGTTGGTGTATGTGTGTCAGATGAAGAACACTCTCCGGGAGGTAGGTGTATGTGTGTCAGATGAAGAACACTCTCCAGGAGGTAGGTGTATGTGTGTCAGATGAAGAACACTCTCCGGGAGGTAGGGGTATGTGTGTCAGATGAAGAACACTCTCCGGGAGGTAGGTGTATGTGTGTCAGATGAAGAACACTCTCCGGGAGGTAGGTGTATGTGTGTCAGATGAAAAACACTCTCCGGGAGGTAGGTGTATGTGTGTCAGATGAAGAACACTCTCCGGGAGGTAGGTGTATGTGTGTCAGATGAAGAACACTCTCCGGGAGGTAGGTGTATGTGTGTCAGATGAAGGACACTCTCCGGGAGGTAGGTGTATGTGTGTCAGATGAAGAACACTCTCCAGGAGGTAGGTGTATGTGTGACAGATGAAGAACACTCACCAGGAGGTAGGTGTATGTGTGTCAGATGAAGAACACTCTCCGGGAGGTAGGTGTATGTGTGTCAGATGAAGAACACTCTCCGGGAGGTAGGTGTATGTGTGTCAGATGAAGAACACTCTCCAGGAGGTAGGTGTATGTGTGTCAGATGAAGAACACTCTCCAGGAGGTAGGTGTATGTGTGTCAGATGAAGAACACTCTCCAGGAGGTAGGTGTATGTGTGTCAGATGAAGAACACTCTCCAGGAGGTAGGTGTATGTGTGTCAGATGAAGAACACTCTCCAGGAGGTAGGTGTATGTGTGTCAGATGAAGAACACTCTCCAGGAGGTAGGTGTATGTGTGTCAGATGAAGAACACTCTCCAGGAGGTAGGTGTATGTGTGTCAGATGAAGAACACTCTCCAGGAGGTAGGTGTATGTGTGTCAGATGAAGAACACTCTCCAGGAGGTAGGTGTATGTGTGTCAGATGAAGAACACTCTCCAGGAGGTAGGTGTATGTGTGTCAGATGAAGAACACGCTCCAGGAGGTAGGTGTATGTGTGTCAGATGAAGAACACTCTCCAGGAGGTAGGTGTATGTGTGTCAGATGAAGAACACTCTCCAGGAGGTAGGTGTGTCAGATGAAGAACACTCTCCAGGAGGTAGGTGTATGTGTGTCAGATGAAGAACACTCTCCAGGAGGTAGGTGTATGTGTGTCAGATGAAGAACACTCTCCAGGAGGTAGGTGTATGTGTGTCAGATGAAGAACACTCTCCAGGAGGTAGGTGTATGTGTGTCAGATGAAGAACACGCTCCAGGAGGTAGGTGTATGTGTGTCAGATGAAGAACACTCTCCAGGAGGTAGGTGTATGTGTGTCAGATGAAGAACACTCTCCAGGAGGTAGGTGTATGTGTGTCAGATGAAGAACACTCTCCGGGAGGTAGGTGTATGTGTGTCAGATGAAGAACACTCTCCGGGAGGTAGGTGTATGTGTGTCAGATGAAGGACACTCTCCGGGAGGTAGGTGTATGTGTGTCAGATGAAGAACACTCTCCAGGAGGTAGGTGTATGTGTGTCAGATGAAGAACACTCTCCAGGAGGTAGGTGTATGTGTGACAGATGAAGAACACTCTCCAGGAGGTAGGTGTATGTGTGTCAGACGAAGAACACTCTCCAGGAGGTAGGTGTATGTGTGTCAGATGAAGAACACTCTCCAGGAGGTAGGTGTATGTGTGTCAGATGAAGAACACTCTCCGGGAGGTAGGTGTATGTGTGTCAGATGAAGAACACTCTCCGGGAGGTAGGTGTATGTGTGTCAGATGAAGAACACTCTCCAGGAGGTAGGTGTATGTGTGTCAGATGAAAAACACTCTCCAGGAGGTAGGTGTGTCAGATGAAGAACACTCTCCAGGAGGTAGGTGTATGTGTGTCAGATGAAGAACACTCTCCAGGAGGTAGGTGTATGTGTGTCAGATGAAGAACACTCTCCAGGAGGTAGGTGTATGTGTGTCAGATGAAGAACACTCTCCGGGAGGTAGGTGTATGTGTGTCAGATGAAGAACACTCTCCAGGAGGTAGGTGTATGTGTGTCAGATGAAGAACACTCTCCAGGAGGTAGGTGTATGTGTGTCAGATGAAGAACACTCTCCGGGAGGTAGGTGTATGTGTGTCAGATGAAGAACACTCTCCGGGAGGTAGGTGTATGTGTGTCAGATGAAAAACACTCTCCAGGAGGTAGGTGTGTCAGATGAAGAACACTCTCCAGGAGGTAGGTGTATGTGTGTCAGATGAAAAACACTCTCCAGGAGGTAGGTGTGTCAGATGAAGAACACTCTCCAGGAGGTAGGTGTATGTGTGTCAGATGAAGAACACTCTCCAGGAGGTAGGTGTATGTGTGACAGATGAAGAACACTCTCCAGGAGGTATGTGTATGTGTGTCTGATGAAGAACACTCTCCGGGAGGTAGGTGTATGTGTGTCAGATGAAGAACACTCTCCGGGAGGTAGGTGTATGTGTGTCAGATGAAGAACACTCTCCGGGAGGTAGGTGTATGTGTGTCAGATGAAGAACACTCTCCGGGAGGAAGGTGTATGTGTGTCAGATGAAGAACACTCTCCGGGAGGTAGGTGTATGTGTGTCAGATGAAGAACACTCTCCGGGAGGTAGGTGTATATGTGTCAGATGAAGAACACTCTCCGGGAGGTAGGTGTATGTGTGTCAGATGAAGAACACTCTCCGGGAGGTAGGTGGATGTGTGTCAGATGAAGAACACTCTCCGGGAGGTAGGTGGATGTGTGTCAGATGAAGAACACTCTCCGGGAGGTAGGTGGATGTGTGAGTACAGAGGGTTCACCACAAGATGGAAACCATTGGTGAGTAGGGATGAGCTTCGTGTTCGAGTCGAACATACGTTCGACTCGAACATCGGCTGTTCGATCGTTCGACGAAGATCGAACGATTTGGGCCGTTCGCGCCAAATTCGAGTGACGCGAACGGCCCACAATGCACTACGCCATCGCAGTGTCATCCAGGCGCTGTGATTGGCCAAGCATGCACTGTGACCCCGCATGCTTGGCCAATCACAGCGCCGGCAGCGAGGAGAGCAATGATTGGCCACAGGCAGGATGCCTGTGGCCAATTATTGCTGAGGGTGTTTAGTACACGCCCCACACTATAAAAGGCCGCCAGCACGGCGGCCTAGTGTAGTGTGTTCCGGAGCAGGGATAGAGCAGCATAGGCAGGGACAGTGACATTTATTTCTTTCTTGCTTAACCTGGATTCCTTTAGTTTAGGGAAAGAGAAGGATAGGTAGGGAGAGTGTCAGTGTGTTTTGTGCTTGTGCTATACTGTGCTTAAAAAAAACATTTTTTCTAGGGACAGAAAACTGTAGGTAGGGAGAGTGTGTCAGTTTCTTTCACTGTCAAAGTCCTTGTTTCCAGGGACCTGGAAGGACAGTGAGTGAATTCTCCTTGTGCTATATTGTGCTTAAAAAAAACATTTTTTCTAGGGACAGAAAACTGTAGGTAGGGAGAGTGTGTCAGTTTCTTTCACTGTCAAAGTCCTTGTTTCCAGGGACCTGGAAGGACAGTGAGTGAATTCTCCTTGTGCTAAATTGTGCTTAAAAAAAACATTTTTTCTAGGGACAGAAAACTGTAGGTAGGGAGAGTGTGTCAGTTTCTTTCACTGTCAAAGTCCTTGTTTCCAGGGACCTGGAAGGACAGTGAGTGAATTCTCCTTGTGCTAAATTGTGCTTAAAAAAAACATTTTTTCTAGGGACAGAAAACTGTAGGTAGGGAGAGTGTGTCAGTTTCTTTCACTGTCAAAGTCCTTGTTTCCAGGGACCTGGAAGGACAGTGAGTGAATTCTCCTTGTGCTAAATTGTGCTTAAAAAAAACATTTTTTCTAGGGACAGAAAACTGTAGGTAGGGAGAGTGTGTCAGTTTCTTTCACTGTCAAAGTCCTTGTTTCCAGGGACCTGGAAGGACAGTGAGTGAATTCTCCTTGTGCTAAATTGTGCTTAAAAAAAACATTTTTTCTAGGGACAGAAAACTGTAGGTAGGGAGAGTGTGTCAGTTTCTTTCACTGTCAAAGTCCTTGTTTCCAGGGACCTGGAAGGACAGTGAGTGAATTCTCCTTGTGCTAAATTGTGCTTAAAAAAAACATTTTTTCTAGGGACAGAAAACTGTAGGTAGGGAGAGTGTGTCAGTTTCTTTCACTGTCAAAGTCCTTGTTTCCAGGGACCTGGAAGGACAGTGAGTGAATTCTCCTTGTGCTAAATTGTGCTTAAAAAAAACATTTTTTCTAGGGACAGAAAACTGTAGGTAGGGAGAGTGTGTCAGTTTCTTTCACTGTCAAAGTCCTTGTTTCCAGGGACCTGGAAGGACAGTGAGTGAATTCTCCTTGTGCTAAATTGTGCTTAAAAAAAACATTTTTTCTAGGGACAGAAAACTGTAGGTAGGGAGAGTGTGTCAGTTTCTTTCACTGTCAAAGTCCTTGTTTCCAGGGACCTGGAAGGACAGTGAGTGAATTCTCCTTGTGCTAAATTGTGCTTAAAAAAAACATTTTTTCTAGGGACAGAAAACTGTAGGTAGGGAGAGTGTGTCAGTTTCTTTCACTGTCAAAGTCCTTGTTTCCAGGGACCTGGAAGGACAGTGAGTGAATTCTCCTTGTGCTAAATTGTGCTTAAAAAAAACATTTTTTCTAGGGACAGAAAACTGTAGGTAGGGAGAGTGTGTCAGTTTCTTTCACTGTCAAAGTCCTTGTTTCCAGGGACCTGGAAGGACAGTGAGTGAATTCTCCTTGTGCTAAATTGT
Source organism: Rana muscosa (assembly GCA_029206835.1). NCBI lineage: Eukaryota > Metazoa > Chordata > Amphibia > Anura > Ranidae > Rana > Rana muscosa. The sequence goes on from CM055127.1 coordinate 498,351,790, forward strand.
GCTTAAAAAAAACATTTTTTCTAGGGACAGAAAACTGTAGGTAGGGAGAGTGTGTCAGTTTCTTTCACTGTCAAAGTCCTTGTTTCCAGGGACCTGGAAGGACAGTGAGTGAATTCTCCTTGTGCTAAATTGTGCTTAAAAAAAACATTTTTTCTAGGGACAGAAAACTGTAGGTAGGGAGAGTGTGTCAGTTTCTTTCACTGTCAAAGTCCTTGTTTCCAGGGACCTGGAAGGACAGTGAGTGAATTCTCCTTGTGCTAAATTGTGCTTAAAAAAAACATTTTTTCTAGGGACAGAAAACTGTAGGTAGGGAGAGTGTGTCAGTTTCTTTCACTGTCAAAGTCCTTGTTTCCAGGCACCTGGAAGGACAGTGAGTGAATTCTCCTTGTGCTAAATTGTGCTTAAAAAAAACATTTTTTCTAGGGACAGAAAACTGTAGGTAGGGAGAGTGTGTCAGTTTCTTTCACTGTCAAAGTCCTTGTTTCCAGGGACCTGGAAGGACAGTGAGTGAATTCTCCTTGTGCTAAATTGTGCTTAAAAAAAACATTTTTTCTAGGGACAGAAAACTGTAGGTAGGGAGAGTGTGTCAGTTTCTTTCACTGTCAAAGTCCTTGTTTCCAGGGACCTGGAAGGACAGTGAGTGAATTCTCCTTGTGCTAAATTGTGCTTAAAAAAAACATTTTTTCTAGGGACAGAAAACTGTAGGTAGGGAGAGTGTGTCAGTTTCTTTCACTGTCAAAGTCCTTGTTTCCAGGGACCTGGAAGGACAGTGAGTGAATTCTCCTTGTGCTAAATTGTGCTTAAAAAAAACATTTTTTCTAGGGACAGAAAACTGTAGGTAGGGAGAGTGTGTCAGTTTCTTTCACTGTCAAAGTCCTTGTTTCCAGGGACCTGGAAGGACAGTGAGTGAATTCTCCTTGTGCTAAATTGTGCTTAAAAAAAACATTTTTTCTAGGGACAGAAAACTGTAGGTAGGGAGAGTGTGTCAGTTTCTTTCACTGTCAAAGTCCTTGTTTCCAGGGACCTGGAAGGACAGTGAGTGAATTCTCCTTGTGCTAAATTGTGCTTAAAAAAAACATTTTTTCTAGGGACAGAAAACTGTAGGTAGGGAGAGTGTGTCAGTTTCTTTCACTGTCAAAGTCCTTGTTTCCAGGGACCTGGAAGGACAGTGAGTGAATTCTCCTTGTGCTAAATTGTGCTTAAAAAAAACATTTTTTCTAGGGACAGAAAACTGTAGGTAGGGAGAGTGTGTCAGTTTCTTTCACTGTCAAAGTCCTTGTTTCCAGGGACCTGGAAGGACAGTGAGTGAATTCTCCTTGTGCTAAATTGTGCTTAAAAAAAACATTTTTTCTAGGGACAGAAAACTGTAGGTAGGGAGAGTGTGTCAGTTTCTTTCACTGTCAAAGTCCTTGTTTCCAGGGACCTGGAAGGTCAGTGAGTGAATTCTCCTTGTGCTAAATTGTGCTTAAAAAAAACATTTTTTCTAGGGACAGAAAACTGTAGGTAGGGAGAGTGTGTCAGTTTCTTTCACTGTCAAAGTCCTTGTTTCCAGGGACCTGGAAGGACAGTGAGTGAATTCTCCTTGTGCTAAATTGTGCTTAAAAAAAACATTTTTTCTAGGGACAGAAAACTGTAGGTAGGGAGAGTGTGTCAGTTTCTTTCACTGTCAAAGTCCTTGTTTCCAGGGACCTGGAAGGACAGTGAGTGAATTCTCCTTGTGCTAAATTGTGCTTAAAAAAAACATTTTTTCTAGGGACAGAAAACTGTAGGTAGGGAGAGTGTGTCAGTTTCTTTCACTGTCAAAGTCCTTGTTTCCAGGGACCTGGAAGGACAGTGAGTGAATTCTCCTTGTGCTAAATTGTGCTTAAAAAAAACATTTTTTCTAGGGACAGAAAACTGTAGGTAGGGAGAGTGTGTCAGTTTCTTTCACTGTCAAAGTCCTTGTTTCCAGGGACCTGGAAGGACAGTGAGTGAATTCTCCTTGTGCTAAATTGTGCTTAAAAAAAACATTTTTTCTAGGGACAGAAAACTGTAGGTAGGGAGAGTGTGTCAGTTTCTTTCACTGTCAAAGTCCTTGTTTCAAGGGACAGAGAAGGACACCTGAAGGTAGCCCTTATTGCTTTTTTCCCATCTCCCTGCAGGCCATCTATTAGAATGTCTGGAAGGCAAACAAGGAGAGGCAGACAGTCAGGAGGCAATAAAAGAGGGCAAGCAGGCTCTGTGTCTGGGGGCAACAGTGCTGGTCGTGGACGCGGTGCATTGTCATCAGCACATGGCCATGGGACACGCTTGTCCTTCTTTTCGGCAGCTGGACATGTTGAGCCACATCATGCCGAAGACTTGGTAGAGTGGATGACCAAGCCCTCCTCCTCCTCCTCATCCTCTCTCACCCAGGCTCAGGGTACTGGAAAAGCAGCTGCCAAAGCGTCCTCTTCCCTGGTATCAATGTCAGACTCATCATCAGTCACTCCTTCCCTAGACCCACCATGTCCTCCTCCTGAGGAGTCCCCCGAACTGTTTCAGCACAGTGTTGGGTACATGCTCCAGGAGGATGCCCAGCGTTTCGAAGGGTCTGATGATGAAACCCAGCTAGAGGAAGGCAGTAGCGTGAGAGCAGACAGAGGGGATGCTCAAGAAGGACACCAATCTGGCAGTCATGTTCCAGCAGCTGCAGCATACTGCCAGATTGGCTCCAGTGATGAGGAGGGAGGTGATGATGAGGTCACTGACTCCACGTGGGTGCCTAATAGGAGAGAGGAGGAGGAGGAGGATGAGGAGGAGGCACATCTCCAACGAGGCAGGATGCCCTTTGGTGGCCAACGTAAGGGCAGTACACCGACGGAATCACACCGCAGAGCTCCGCCTGTGCAGGGCGCTGCCTCTGCCCGTCATTCAAAAAGTTCTTTGGTGTGGGCCTTTTTTGAGGCTAGTGCATCAGATCGCACAGCTGCTGTTTGCAACATATGTCTCAAGCGTATATCGCGTGGCCAAAACATCAGCCGCTTGGGTACCACATGCCTGACCAGACATATGTTGACCTGCCATGCAGCTCGTTGGCAAGCCTACCTGAAAGACCCACACCAAAGAACAAAGCGGACCTCTCCTTGCACCGCATCAGCTGGGATCTCCAACCCCACTATAACTTCAGTCCTCTCTGAAACATGCACTGAGAGGAATGAAGGTGTAGAATTAGGTGTGTCACAGCCAAGTACTTGCGGCCACTCTGCTAGCAGTACACCGACGTCCGATTCTAGCAGGCAAATTTCCCTGCCCCAGCTGCTGGACCGTCGAAAGAAGTTCACTCCCAGCCATCCACATGCCCAGCGGTTGAATGCTAGCTTGGCTAAATTGCTAGCGCTTCAACTGCTGCCTTTTCAGTTGGTAGACTCGGCCCCCTTCCGTGAGTTTGTGCAATGTGCGGTTCCTCAGTGGCAGGTTCCCAAACGCCACTTTTTCTCACGGAAGGCTATTCCGGCTCTCTACCGGCATGTGGAAGGCAATGTCTTGGCCTCGCTGGACAGGGCGGTCAGCGGTAAGGTGCATATTACCGCTGACTCATGGTCCAGCAGGCATGGACAGGGACGTTACCTTTCTTTCACGGCCCATTGGGTCACTCTTTTGGCAGCTGGGAAGGATGCAGGACAAGGTGCAGTAGTGTTGGAGGTTGTCCCACCGCCACGCCTCCAAAATGCTACTACTGGTTGTGACACACCTCTCTCCTCCACCCCCTCCTCTTCTTCTTCCTCCATGGCCTCTTCCTGTGGTTTGTCCTATGAACCAGCGGTGCTCCGTAGCCGTTCACGGGGCTACGCAAGTACGCAGGCAAAAAGATGCCATGCCGTGCTTGCGCTGGTGTGTTTGGGGGACAGAAGCCACACTGGGGCAGAGGTCCTGTCTGCTCTGCAGGGCCAGGCCGAGAGGTGGTTGACGCCACGCCAGCTTAAGCCAGGAATGGTGGTTTGCGACAATGGCACCAACCTCCTCTCCGCCCTCCGACAGGGACAACTGACCCATGTGCCCTGTGTGGCTCACGTCCTTAACCTGGTGGTGCAGCGGTTCTTGGGCAGGTACCCGGGCTTACAGGATGTCCTGAGGCAGGCCAGGAAAGTCTGTGTGCATTTCCGCAGATCTTATAATGCCAGTGCTCGCCTGGCTGAGCTGCAAAAGGAGTTGAACCTGCCCAAGAACCGCCTTATATGTGACATGCCCACCAGGTGGAACTCAACGTTGGCCATGCTGCAGCGGCTGCACACGCAGCAGAGGGCCATCAATGAGTACCTGTGCGACTACAGCACCAGGACAGGGTCAGGGGAGCTTGGTTTTTTTTCTCCACGCCAGTGGGGCATGATCAGGGATGCATGCACTGTCCTGGCACCATTTGAGGAGGCCACGAGGATGGTGAGCAGTGACAGTGCATGCATCAGTGACACTGTACCTCTTGTCCACCTGTTGGAGCACACGCTGCGTGGAATAATGGACAGGGCACTTGAGGCAGAACAGAGGCAGGAAGAGGAGGACTTCCTTGCCTCTCAAGGCCCCCTTTACCCAGACAGTGTTCCTTCTGTCCCACCCATCGCACAGGAAGAGGAGGAGGAGGAGGAGGAGGAGGAGGATTGTGTCAGCATGGAGGTGGAGGCTGGCACTCAGCATCATCAGCAGCAGTCTTTTAGGGATGATTTACAGTCCCAAGAAACCAGTGGACTTGTACGTGGCTGGGAGGAGGTGACTGCGGATCATGTCGTCCTTAGTGACCCAGAGGACTCCGGAGCGAATGCCTCAGCAAACCTACGCTGCATGGCCTCCCTGATCCTGCAAAGTCTGCGGAAGGATCCTCGTATTCTTCGGATCAAGGAGAGGGACCATTACTGGCTGGCCACTCTCCTTGATCCACGGTACAAGGGTAAGGTTGCGGACCTTATGTTACCGTCGCAGAGGGAGCAGAGGATGAGACAACTCCGGGAGGCCTTGCAGAAAGGTCTGTGCAACGCGTTCCCAGAGACTGGGAGGTTACAAACTCCTGGTCCTGGACAACGAGTTGCTGAGGCTTCGGCCAGTCAAAGAAGGAGCGGTGGGGAAGGTGGCCGTCTGACCGATGCGTTCAGACAATTCTTTAGTCCGCAGCCCCAAAGTATGATCGGTTCCAGCAACCATCGCCAGCGTCTGATAAACATGGTGCAGGAATATCTAGGGGCAAGGTCAGACTTGGACACCTTCCCCACCGAAAATCCTCTGGCTTACTGGGTCTTGAGGATGGATCACTGGCCAGAGCTTGCACAGTATGCAATTGAGCTACTGGCCTGTCCTGCATCCAGCGTTCTTTCGGAACGCACATTCAGTGCTGCTGGAGGATTTGTCACGGATCACAGGGTGCGCCTGTCCACCGACTCGGTTGATCGACTGACTTTCATCAAGATGAACCAGTCTTGGATCACCACCAGCTACCACACACCTGATGCTGATATAACATACTAATTGATTTTAACATGTCACATCCCTTCAAGACTGATGCTGATGCTGAGTGCCTGTGCTGTTATGTTGACTGGCTATCCTCCTCCTCCGAGTCCTCAATGATACGATTGATGATGATAGCTTGGAAGATCATTTTTGTTTATGGGTGCCGCCACCAGTGGCTAAGGCCCAATTTTTCAGCCCCTGTTTTACAGGGGCGTGTAATTACAATTTTTTTAGCAATAATTTGCCATAGGGCTCATTGCTGTGCTCCAAGTACAGTATCTGTGAGGGGTTGGAGTGTTGTGGCACCAGTGCCTAAGGCCCAATTTTTCAGCCCCTGTTTAACAGGGGCGTGTCATTACAATTTTTGAAGCAATACTTTGCAACAGGGCTCATTGCTGTGCTCCAAGTACAGTATCTGTGAGGGGTTGTAGTGTTGTGCCACCAGTGCCTAAGGCCCAATTTTTCAGCCCCTGTTCAACAGGGGCATGCAATTACAATTCTTGATCTAATAATTCACAGCAGGGTCCATTGCTGCACCCACCAAGAGTAACTCTGAGGGCTTACAGTCTTGTGGCAACGCCACCACCACCACCACCACGAAAGGCCCAATTTTTCAGCCCCTGTTCAAAAGGGGCATGTAATTACAATTCTTGATCTAATAATTCACAGCAGGGCCCATTGCTGCACCCACCAAGAGTAACTGTCAGGGCTTACAGTGTTGTGGCACCAGCACCACCATCAAAGCCCCAATTTTTACTACCACTGTTCAACAATTATATGTAATTAAAATTCCTGATATAATAGTTGACAGCAGGGCGTTCCAGCACCAACCAAGAGTAACTGAGTGCTTACAGTGTTGTGCCAACACCAACACCTAAGGGGCCTATTTCTGCAGAGTATATACGGCAGGTCCCTACTTTCAAACATCCAACTTACAAACGACTCCTACTTGCAAACGAAAGAAGACAACAGGAAGTGAGAGGAAATCTACCCCTAGAAAGGAAAATTCTCTCCTGTAAGAATAAATATGGGAGAAAGGTGTCTCCTCTGTACTGATGCTTTATCAGCAATCCTTGTTTCAAGAAAAACACCACATTTCAAAAACAGTTGTCATTGGGACGGAAAGTGAGGTGAAATGTTCTGAACAGGGGCACAGACAGCAAAACAAATGTTACAGGGGTGATAACCCTTACCTATGTTTCCCAAAAAGTTTAAAAATAGATTTTTGGGCTGGAGCTACACTTCAACAATGTACCTGTTCAAAATTACAAACAGATTCTACATAAGAACAAACCTACAGTCCCTGTCTTGTATGCACCGCCTGTATACGGCTGTTCAGAGTATATAGGGCCTTTTTTATTTTATGTGCGGGGTTCCCCTTAATATCCATACAAGACCCAAAGGGGCTGGTAATGGGCTGGGGTAGGGGGGGGGGGGGGGGTCATGGGGTAGCTATGCCATTTTTCTTAAAGAATTTCATCCATATTACCGGGACCAGACATTACATTAAAGCCGCAAGCAGTTTTAAATGGCTTTTTTTTCCTTTAGAAGTGTCATTTTGTGCAGGGACAGTTCTAAACACGGGAAACACGTGGCACTTCACAGGCATACTTTAGACACCCCCCAGGTACGATATTTAAAGGAATATTTGACTTTTTTTTTTCACTTTATGCATCATTAAAATGACTGCTCCCGAAAAACCACTGTTTTTAAAACTTCTTTTTGCATTGATACATGTCCCCTGGTGCAGAACCCGGGTTCCCAAACCTTATTTATGACAATAACATGCATAATAGTTGTTATAATTAGCACTTTAGAATTCGAACGTTCGCATCCATTGTATTTAATAGGGTTCTAATGTTCGTTCGAACTTTCGGTCCGTTCGCGGGTTCTGGTGCGAACCGAACCCGGGGGTGTTCGGCTCATCACTATTGGTGAGCCTCAAAAACAGGAAGGCCAGATTAGAGTTTGCCAAACAACATCTAAAAAAAGCCTTCACAGTTCTGGAACAACATCCTTTGGACAGATGAGACCAACTTGTACCAGAGAAGTGTATGGAGAAGGAAAGGAACTGCTCATGATCCAAAGCATACCACCTCATCTGTGAAGCATGGTGGTGGTAGTGTCATGGTGTGGGCATGTATGGCTGCCAATGGAAGTGCTTCTCTTGTATTTATTGATGATGTGACTGATGACAAAAGCAGCAGGAAGAATTCTGAAGTGTTTCGGGGAATATTATTATCGGCTCATATTCAGCCAAATTCTTCAGATCTCATTGGACGGCGCTTCACAGTGCAGATGGACAATGACCCGAAGCATACTGCCAAAGCAACCAAAGAGTTTTTTAAGGGAAAGAAGTGGAATATTATGTAATGGCCAAGTCAATCACCTGACCTGAATCCGATTGAGCATGAATTTCACTTGCTGAAGACAAAACTGAAGGGAAAATGCCCCAAGAACAAGCAGGAACTGAAGACAGTTGCAGTAGAGGCCTGGCAGAGCATCACCAGGGATGAAACCAGCGTCTGGTGACGTCATTGCGTTCCACACTTCAGCGTCTGGTGACGTCATTGCGTTCCACACTTCAGCGTCTGGTGATGTCATCGCGTTCCACACTTCAGCCTGTAATTGACTGCAAAGGATTTGCAACCAAGTATTAAAAAGTGAAAGTTTGATTGATGATTGTTAATCTGTCCCATTACTTTTGGTCCCTTAAAAAGTGGGAGGGGCACATCTAGAAACTGTTGTAATTCCTACACCGTTCACCTGATTTGGAAGTAAATTCCCTCAATTTAAAGCTGAGAGTCTGCAGGTAAAGCACATTGTGTTCCTTTCATTTCACATCCATTGTGGTGGTGTATAGAGCCAAAAAGATTAGAATTGTGTCCATGTCCCAATATTTATGGACCTGACTGTATCTCCTGTCTATCAGTCGCTGTCAATATCAAATCCTCCATCTTTCTGATATCTTCCACCTTCCTCATCCACAGTGCCGTGGTCAGTGGGTTCTGCTGTTTCCACATCAGAGGTATAGAGGATTTAGCTGCATTTAGTAGATGACATAAGACGGATTTTTTATAAGTTTTAATTGGCATGGTGGAAATATGTAATAAGAAAAAGGCCATTGTCCAGAAGGCAGTTCCCCCCATAGATTTTATTCCATCCACCATAGACTAAATCCGCATTAAATTCTGAATATATATATTTTTAGCTGGATAGAGTTTATCTATATGGGGCAGATATGTGATGGGGGGGGGGGGTGTCTCTGGTCACATGACCCAGAAGGCTGGGCAGAACATTGGGGGACATTGGGCTCAGCAGTCACATGATTGCGCTCTGTCAGCCTGTTCTCCACCAGCCCCCCATGACTAGTGTCCTGATCCTCCCATGGTGCTATCAGGCCTTGGTGAGATGTGGGGGGACCACCCAATCTATTCCCCAATACTGAGCCTGGGCTCCTCAGCTGCCATCTTGGTCTACAATACCTGAGGGAAGAGCCGTCATCAGTAGTAACAAGTGGAACTGTGAGATGTGGAGAGCAGCCAGAGGATGAGGATCCTCCCAAGTGACCCAATGGACACCACAGTCCTTTATCCACCCTAATTATCATTACCTTCACCAGTCTGCTCCAGCAATCTCAGCACCACATGGTCACCCTTCCAATCCCATTACTGGCCTCCAGCTAGGAAAGGGTCAATGCAAAGTCACCATCATACAGCACGGAGCAGGCCAAATATTCTCTGACCGGCCCCCTCTGCTGGCTGGGCAGAGACAATAACAGCAGCTCAATCATTTATAATCAGAGAGGTGCAGGCTGGAGAGGCTACGCAGATGTGGTTGAGCTGATGGGGGCCTTTGTGGTGGGTGTCTGAGGCCTGTCTAGGCCTGGATAGCCCTGCAGAACCTTTCTAGCGAGGTGATCTTCAGGGTTTGGCTCAGTCTAGTCATTGCTAGATTTGTCCTGACGTAAGAAATCACTGTACAGAGGCACCTAGATGTGGTGTGCAACCTCCACATGTAACTGCAGCAGAGAGACCTCTGCTTTCCATAGAATGTTACAAAGTCTGAGTGCTGGGAAATGTGAATTGTGTATGGTTTCGGCTGACATTTATTTCTCCACTCCATGTATAGCTCTGGTCAGAGGCACACTCTGGGCTACAGCTGCACATTTCAGGATGTCACTGACAGTGCTACAGCCACCTATACACAGCCAATGCTGCAGCCACCTATACACAGCCAGTGCTGCAGCCACCCATACACAGCCCCACCCATACACAGCCAGTGCTGCAGCCACCTATACACAGCCAGTGCTGCAGCCACCTATGCACGGCCAGTGCTGCAGCCACCCATACACAGCCCCACCCATACACAGCCAGTGCTGCAGCCACCTATACACAGCCAGTGCTGCAGCCACCTATGCACGGCCAGTGCTGCAGCCACCCATACACAGTCCCACCCATACACAGCCAGTGCCGCAGCCACCTATACACAGCCAGTGCTGCAGCCACCTATACACAGCCAGTGCTGCAGCCACCTATACACAGCCAATGCTGCAGCCACCTATACACAGCCAGTGCTGCAGCCACCCATACACAGTCCCACCCATACACAGCCAGTGCTGCAGCCACCTATACACAGCCAGTGCTGCAGCCACCTATACACAGCCAATGCTGCAGCCACCTATACACAGCCAGTGCTGCAGCCACCCATACACAGTCCCACCCATACACAGCCAGTGCTGCAGCCACCTATACACAGCCAGTGCTGCAGCCACCTATACACAGCCAGTGCTGCAGCCACCTATGCACAGCCAGTGCTAATACCTGTGTAATACCTGGCCTGGGGATTCCACCTGTGTAATACCCGGCCTGGGGATTCCACCTGTGTAATACCTGGCCTGGGGATTCCACCTGTGTAATACCCGGCCTGGGGATTCCACCTGTGTAATACCCGGCCTGGGGAGTCCATCTGTGTAATACCCGGCCTGGGGAGTTCACCTGTGTAATACCTGGCCTGGGTAGTCCACCTGTGTAATATGCAGCCTGGGGGGTTCACCTGTGTAATACCCGGCATGGGGAGTTCACATGTGTAATACACGGCCTGGGGAGTCCGCCTGTGTAATACCCGGCCTGGGGAGTTCACCTGTGTAATACCCGGCCTGGGGAGTCCACCTGTGTAATACCGGGCCTGGGGAGTCCACCTGTGTAATACCCGGCCTAGGGAGTTCACCTGTGTAATACCGGGCCTGTGGATTCCACCTGCCTAATACCCGGCCTGGGGTGTTCACCTGTATAATACCTGGCCTAGGGAGTTCACCTGTGTAATACCCGGCCTGGGGAGTCCGCCTGTGTAATACCCGGCCTATGGAGTCCACCTGTATAATACCTGGCCTGTGGATTCCACCTGTGTAATACCCGGCCTGGGAAGTTCACCTGTGTAATACCTAGCCTGGGGAGTCCGCCTGTGTAATACCCGGTCTGGGGAGTTCACCTGCATAATAACCCGGCCTGGGGAGTCCACCTGTGTAATACCCGGTCTGGGGAGTTCACCTGTGTAATACCTGGCCTGGGGATTCCACCTGTGTAATACCCGGCCTGGGGATTCCACCTGTGTAATACCCGGCCTGGGGAGTTCACCTGTGTAATACCTGGCCTGGGGATTCCACCTGTGTAATACCCGGCCTGGGGATTCCACCTGTGTAATACCCGGCATGGGGAGTTCTCCTGTGTAATACCCGGCCTGGGGATTCCACCTGTGTAATACCCAGCATGGGGAGTTCTCCTGTGTAATACCCGGCCTGGGGAGTCCATCTGTGTAATACCCAGCCTGGGGAGTTCACCTGTGTAATGCCTGGCCTGGGTAGTCCACCTGTGTAATATGCAGCCTGGGGGGTTCACCTGTGTAACACCCGGCATGGGGAGTTCTCCTGTGTAATACCCGGCCTGGGGAGTTCACCTGTGTAATACCCGGCCTGGGGAGTCCACCTGTGTAATACCTGGCCTGGGTAGTCCACCTGTGTAATATGCAGCCTGGGGGGTTCACCTGTGTAATACCCGGCATAGGGAGTTCTCCTGTGTAATACCCGGCCTGGGGAGTTCACCTGTATAATACCTGGCCTGAGGAGTCCGTCTGTGTAATATGCAGCCTGGGGAGTTCACCTGTGTAATACCCAGGCCTGTGTAATACCCGGCCTGGAGAGTCCACCTGTGTAATATGCAGCCTGGGGGGTTCACCTTTGTAATACCGGGCCTGGGGAGTCCGCCTGTGTAATACTGGGCCTGTGGATTCCACCTGCGTAATACCCGGCCTGGGGAGTTCGGCCTGGGGAGCTCACCTGTGCAATACCCAGCCTGGGGAGTTCACCTGTGCAACATCCGGTCTGGGGAGTTCACCTGTGCAATACCCGGCCTGGGGAGCTCACCTGTGGAATACTGGGGGTACTGAAATATTATATATTGGGGTACTATAGTACAAGTCAATGATATACCAGATCCAGCCAGGGGGTCAGTGACATTGGGGTGCTGGGTACTGAGGTACGGGGTTCTTTGGGGCTCTCACTGGGATAGTAGTCACTACAATACTCAGATGCTAGTGAGATGGTAATCATGGGGTACTAGTTCCTTAGATACTGCAGTACTAGTGAGTGGAAGATTAAATCCTGAGGTGGCAGTCATTAAGCTCCTGTGGTCCTGAGCTGAGGTTCTGCAGTACTAGTCGGTGGAATGGAGTTAGTAGTCAGTTGGTAGTAGTCGAGGGAGGGGAGGGGGCTGTAATAGGCGGTAGCTGGGGGCCAGCTGCGTTTGGCGAGCTGTGACATTGGCGAGTCTCCATAGCCGGCTTCGCTCAGCTGGGAGTGCAATGTGACTGATTGAACGCAGCGGGGCCCCTCGCTCTCACCCGCTCTTCCATGACGCTCCGTCCCGGGCGGAGGGAGTAAAATCGGGAATTGATGATAAAATCAGAATCTGATTAAATCTCAGACAGAGAAATTCCAATATGAAAATATCCAATTACAGCACAGATCTCCGACGCCGCGAAATGAGGCAAGATTTATGTATCCTAATAATCAGCGTTACCACCGCCGTCTACTAGTCCTCACCACCTACTGAACCCCGATAGATACCGAGCCCATTCCTGGCCCCGACCACCCAACTACAACCAGCAGATGCACAGTGTGAGAGCCCATTCCTGACCCCGACCACCCAACTACGACCATCAGGTGCACAGTGTGAGAGCCCATTCCTGGCCCCGACCACCCAACTACGACCATCAGGTGCACAGTGTGAGAGCCCATTCCTGCCCCGACCACCCAACTACGACCAGCAGGTGCCCAGTGTGAGAGCCCATTCCTGACCCCAACCACCCAACTACGACCATCAGGTGCACAGTGTGATAGCCCATTCCTGCCCCGACCACCCAACTATGACCAGCAGGTGCCCAGTGTGAGAGCCCATTCCTGACCCCAACCACCCAACTACGACCATCAGGTGCCCAGTGTGAGAGCCCATTCCTGGCCCAACCATCCAACGTCAAACAGCAGGTGCCCAGTGTGAAAGCCCATTCCTGGCCCTGACCACCCAACTACGACCATCAGGTGCACAGTGTGAGAACCCATTCCTGGCCCAGACCACCCAACTACGACCATCAGGTGCACAGTGTGAGAGGCCATTCCTGACCCTGACCATCCAACTATGACCAGCAGCTGCCCAGTGTGAGAGCCCATTCCTGACCCTGACCACCCAACTACAAGCAGCAGGTGCACAGTGTGAGAGCCCATTCCTGACCCCGACCACCCAACTACGACAATCAGGTGCACAGTGTGAGAACCCATTCCTGGCCCCGACCACCCAACTACGACCATCAGGTGCACAGTGTGAGAGCCCATTCCTGGCCCCGACCACCCAACTATGACCATCAGGTGCACAGTGTGAGAGCCCATTCCTGGCCCCGACCACCCAACTACGACCATCAGGTGCACAGTGTGAGAGCCCATTCCTGCCCGGACCACCCAACTACGACCAGCAGGTGCCCAGTGTGAGAGCCCATTCCTGACCCCGACCACCCAACTACGACCATCAGGTGCACAGTGTGAGAACCCATTCCTGGCCCAACCATCCAACTACGACCATCAGGTGCACAGTGTGAGAGCCCATTCCTGCCCCGACCACCCAACTACGACCAGCAGGTGCCCAGTGTGAGAGCCCATTCCTGACCCCAACCACCCAACTACGACCATCAGGTGCACAGTGTGAGAGCCCATTCCTGGCCCAACCATCCAACTACAACCAGCAGGTGCCCAGTGTGAGAGCCCATTCCTGGCCCTGACCACCCAACTACAACCAGCAGGTGCACAGTGTAAGAGCCCATTCCTGACCCCGACCACACAACTACGACCATCAGGTGCACAGTGTGAGAGGCCATTCCTGACCCTGACCATCCAACTATGACCAGCAGCTGCCCAGTGTGAGAGCCCATTCCTGACCCTGACCACCCAACTACAAGCAGCAGGTGCACAGTGTGAGAGCCCATTCCTGACTCCGACCACCCAACTACAACCAGCAGGTGCCCAGTGTGTGAGCCCATTCCTGACCCCAACCACCCAACTACGACCATCAGGTGCACAGTGTGAGAGCCCATTCCTGGCCCTGACCACCCAACTATGACCAGCAGGTGCACAGTGTGGGAGCCCATTCCTGACCCTGACCATCCAACTACGACCAGCAGGTGCACAGTGTGGGAGCCCATTCCTGACCCTGACCACCCAACTACGACCAGCAGGTGCACAGTGTGAGAGCCCATTCCTGACCCCGACCATCCAACTACACGCAGCAGGTGCACAGTGTGAAAGCCCATTCCTGGTCCTGACCATCCAACTACAACCAGCAGGTGCCCAGTGTGAGAGCCCATTCCTGACCCTGACCACCCAACTACGACCAGCAGGTGCACAGTGTGAGAGCTCATTCCTGGCCCCGACCATCCAACTACAACCAGCAGGTGCCCAGTGTGAGAGCCCATTCCTGGCCCCGACCATCCAACTACAACCAGCAGGTGCCCAGTGTGAGAGCCCATTCCTGACCCTGACCACCCAACTACAACCAGCAGGTGCACAGTGTGAAAGCCCATTCCTGGTCCTGACCATCCAACTACGACCAGCAGGTGCACAGTGTGAGAGCCCATTCCTGACCCCGACCACCCAACTACAACCAGCAGGTGCACAGTGTGAAAGCCCATTCCTGGCCCCGACCTTCCAACTGATACCAGCAGGTGCACAGTGTGAGAGCTCATTCCTGGCCCCGACCACCCAACTACAAGCAGCAGGTGCACAGTGTGAGAGCTCATTCCTGACCCTGACCACCCAACTACAAGCAGCAGGTGCACAGTGTGAGAGCCCATTCCTGGCCCCGACCACCCAACTACGACCAGCAGGTTCACAGTGTGAGAGCCCATTCCTGGCCCCGACCACCCAACTACGACCAGCAGGTGCACAGTGTGAGAGCCCATTCCTGGCCCCGACCACCCAACTACGACCAGCAGGTGCCCAGTGTGAGAGCCCATTCCTGACCCCGACCATCCAACTATGACCAGCAGGTGCCCAGTGTGAGAGCCCATTCCTGGGCCTGACCATCCAACTACGATCAGCAGGTGCACAGTGTGAGAGCCCATTCCTGACCCCGACCACCCAACTACGACAATCAGGTGCACAGTGTGAGAACCCATTCCTGGCCCCGACCACCCAACTACGACCATCAGGTGCACAGTGTGAGAGCCCATTCCTGGCCCCGACCACCCAACTATGACCATCAGGTGCACAGTGTGAGAGCCCATTCCTGGCCCCGACCACCCAACTACGACCATCAGGTGCACAGTGTGAGAGCCCATTCCTGCCCGGACCACCCAACTACGACCAGCAGGTGCCCAGTGTGAGAGCCCATTCCTGACCCCGACCACCCAACTACGACCATCAGGTGCACAGTGTGAGAACCCATTCCTGGCCCAACCATCCAACTACGACCATCAGGTGCACAGTGTGAGAGCCCATTCCTGCCCCGACCACCCAACTACGACCAGCAGGTGCCCAGTGTGAGAGCCCATTCCTGACCCCAACCACCCAACTACGACCATCAGGTGCACAGTGTGAGAGCCCATTCCTGGCCCAACCATCCAACTACAACCAGCAGGTGCCCAGTGTGAGAGCCCATTCCTGGCCCTGACCACCCAACTACAACCAGCAGGTGCACAGTGTAAGAGCCCATTCCTGACCCCGACCACACAACTACGACCATCAGGTGCACAGTGTGAGAGGCCATTCCTGACCCTGACCATCCAACTATGACCAGCAGCTGCCCAGTGTGAGAGCCCATTCCTGACCCTGACCACCCAACTACAAGCAGCAGGTGCACAGTGTGAGAGCCCATTCCTGACTCCGACCACCCAACTACAACCAGCAGGTGCCCAGTGTGAGAGCCCATTCCTGACCCCAACCACCCAACTATGACCATCAGGTGCACAGTGTGAGAGCCCATTCCTGGCCCTGACCACCCAACTATGACCAGCAGGTGCACAGTGTGGGAGCCCATTCCTGACCCTGACCATCCAACTACGACCAGCAGGTGCACAGTGTGGGAGCCCATTCCTGACCCTGACCACCCAACTACGACCAGCAGGTGCACAGTGTGAGAGCCCATTCCTGACCCCGACCATCCAACTACACGCAGCAGGTGCACAGTGTGAAAGCCCATTCCTGGTCCTGACCATCCAACTACAACCAGCAGGTGCCCAGTGTGAGAGCCCATTCCTGACCCTGACCACCCAACTACGACCAGCAGGTGCACAGTGTGAGAGCTCATTCCTGGCCCCGACCATCCAACTACAACCAGCAGGTGCCCAGTGTGAGAGCCCATTCCTGGCCCCGACCATCCAACTACAACCAGCAGGTGCCCAGTGTGAGAGCCCATTCCTGACCCTGACCACCCAACTACAACCAGCAGGTGCACAGTGTGAAAGCCCATTCCTGGTCCTGACCATCCAACTACGACCAGCAGGTGCACAGTGTGAGAGCCCATTCCTGACCCCGACCACCCAACTACAACCAGCAGGTGCACAGTGTGAAAGCCCATTCCTGGCCCCGACCTTCCAACTGATACCAGCAGGTGCACAGTGTGAGAGCTCATTCCTGGCCCCGACCACCCAACTACAAGCAGCAGGTGCACAGTGTGAGAGCTCATTCCTGACCCTGACCACCCAACTACAAGCAGCAGGTGCACAGTGTGAGAGCCCATTCCTGGCCCCGACCACCCAACTACGACCAGCAGGTTCACAGTGTGAGAGCCCATTCCTGGCCCCGACCACCCAACTACGACCAGCAGGTGCACAGTGTGAGAGCCCATTCCTGGCCCCGACCACCCAACTACGACCAGCAGGTGCCCAGTGTGAGAGCCCATTCCTGACCCCGACCATCCAACTATGACCAGCAGGTGCCCAGTGTGAGAGCCCATTCCTGGGCCTGACCATCCAACTACGATCAGCAGGTGCACAGTGTGAGAGCCCATTCCTGACCTGACCATCCAACTATGACCAGCAGGTGCACAGTGTGAGAGCCCATTCCTGACCCTGACCACCCAACTACGACCAGCAGGTGCACAGTGTGAGAGCTCATTCCTGGCCCCGACCATCCAACTACAACCAGCAGGTGCACAGTGTGAGAGCCCATTCCTGGCCTGACCATCCAACTACAACCAGCAGGTGCACAGTGTGAGAGCCCATTCCTGACCCTGACCACCCAACTACAACCAGCAGGTGCACAGTGTGAGAGCCCATTCCTGGCCCCGACCATCCAACTACAACCAGCAGGTGCACAGTGTGAGAGCCCATTCCTGACCCCGACCATCCAACTATGACCAGCAGGTGCCCAGTGTGAGAGCCCATTCCTGGCCCCGACCATCCAACTACAACCAGCAGGTGCCCAGTGTGAGAGGCCATTCCTGGCCCCGACCACCCAATTACAACCAGCAGGTGCCCAGTGTGAGAGCCCATTCCTGGCCCCGACCACCCAACTACAACCAGCAGGTGCCCAGTGTGAGAGCCCATTCCTGACCCCGACCACCCAACTACAACCAGCAGGTGCATAGTGTGAGAGCCCATTCCTGACCCCGACCACCCAACTATAACCAGCAGGTGCCCAGTGTGAGAGTCCATTCCTGACCCCAACCACCCAACTACAACCAGCAGGTGCCCAGTGTGAGAGCCCATTCCTGACCCCAACCATCCAACTATGACCAGCAGGTGCACAGTGTGAGAGCCCATTCCTGACCCTGACCATCCAACTATGACCAGCAGGTGCACAGTGTGAGAGCCCATTCCTGACCCCAACCATCCAACTATGACCATCAGGTGCACAGTGTGAGAGCCCATTCCTGACCCCGACCACCCAACTACAAACAGCAGGTGCACAGTGTGAGAGCCCATTCCTGGCCCCGACCACCCAACTACAAACAGCAGGTGCACAGTGTGAGAGCCCATTCCTGACCCCGACCACCCAACTACAAACAGCAGGTGCACAGTGTGAGAGCCCATTCCTGGCCCCGACCATCCAACTACAACCAGCAGGTGCACAGTGTGAGAGCCCATTCCTGACCCCGACCATCCAACTACGACCAGCAGGTGCACAGTGTGAGAGCCAATTCCTGGCCCCGACCACCCAACTACGACCAGAAGGTGCACAGTGTGAGAGCCCATTCCTGACCCCGACCATCCAACTACAACCAGCAGGTGCACAGTGTGAGAGCCCATTCCTGGCCCCGACCACCCAACTACAACCAGCAGGTGCGCAGTGTGAGAGCCCATTCCTGACCCCGACCACCCAACTACAACCAGCAGGTGCACAGTGTGAGAGCCCATTCCTGACCCCGACCATCCAACTATGACCAGCAGGTGCCCAGTGTGAGAGCCCATTCCTGACCCTGACCATCCAACTACAACCAGCAGGTGCACAGTGTGAGAGCCCATTCCTGACCCCGACCACCCAACTACAACCAGCAGGTGCACAGTGTGAGAGCCCATTCCTGACCCCGAGCATCCAACTACGACCAGCAGGTGCCCAGTGTGAGAGCCAATTCCTGGCCCGACCACCCAACTACGACCAGCAGGTGCACAGTGTGAGAGCCCATTCCTGGCCCCGACCATCCAACTACGACCAGCAGGTGCACAGTGTGAGAGCCCATTCCTGGCCCCGACCATCCAACTACAACCAGCAGGTGCACAGTGTGAGAGCCCATTCCTGGCCCTGACCATCCAACTACAACCAGCAGGTGCCCAGTGTGAGAGCCCATTCCTGGCCCCGACCATCCAACTACAACCAGCAGGTGCACAGTGTGAGAGCCCATTCCTGGCCCCGACCACCCAACTACAACCAGCAGGTGCACAGTGTGAGAGCCCATTCCTGACCCTGACCATCCAACTACAACCAGCAGGTGCACAGTGTAAGAGCCCATTCCTGGTCCTGACCATCCAACTATAACCAGCAGGTGCACAGTGTGAGAGCCCATTCCTGACCCCGACCATCCAACTATGACCAGCATGTGCACAGTGTGAGAGCCCATTCCTGACCCTGACCACCCAACTACAACCAGCAGGTGCCCAGTGTGAGAGCCTATTCCTGGCCCCGACCATCCAACTAAAACCAGCAGGTGCCTAGTGTGAGAGCCCATTCCTGGCCCCGACCACCCAACTACTACCAGCAGGTGCACAGTGTGAGAGCCCATTCCGGGCCCGACCATCCAACTACAACCAGCAGGTGCACAGTGTGAGAGCCCATTCCTGGCCCCGACCACCCATCTACAACCAGCAGGTGCACAGTGTGAGAGCCCATTCCGGGCCCGACCATCCAACTACAACCAGCAGGTGCACAGTGTGAGAGCCCATTCCTGACCCCAACCATCCAACTACAACCAGCAGGTGCACAGTGTGAGAGCCCATTCCTGGCCCCGACCATCCAACTACATCCAGCAGGTGCCCAGTGTGAGAGCCCATTCCTGACCCTGACCACCCAACTACAACCAGCAGGTGCCCAGTGTGAGAGCCCATTCCTGGCTCCAAACACCCAACTACGACCAGCAGGTTCACAGTGTGAGAGCCCATTCCTGGCCCTGACCATCCAACTATGATCAGCAGGTGCACAGTGTGAGAGCCCATTCCTGACCCCAACCACCCAACTACAACCAGCAGGTGCACAGTGTGAGAGCCCATTCCTGACCCCGACCATCCAACTACAACCAGCAGGTGCACAGTGTGAGAGCCCATTCCTGACCCCGACCACCCAACTACAACCAGCAGGTGCCCAGTGTGAGAGCCTATTCCTGGCCCGACCATCTAACTATGACCAGCAGGTGCCCAGTGTGAGAGCCCATTCCTGGCCCGACCATCCAACTATGACCAGCAGGTGCCCAGTGTGAGAGCCCATTCCTGGTCCTGACCATCCAACTACAACCAGCAGGTGCCCAGTGTGAGAGCCCATTCCTGGCCCCGACCACCCAACTACGACCAGCAGGTGCCCAATGTGAGAGCCCATTCCTGACCCCGACCATCCAACTATGACCAGCAGGTGTACAGTGTGAGAACCCATTCCTGACCCCAACCACCCAACTACGACCATCAGGTGCACAGTGTGAGAGCCCATTTCTGACCCCGACCACCCAACTACGACCATCAGGTGCACAGTGTGAGAACCCATTCCTGGCCCCGACCACCCAACTACGACCATCAGGTGCACAGTGTGAGAGCCCATTCCTGACCCCAACCACCCAACTACGACCATCAGGTGCACAGTGTGAGAGCCCATTTCTGACCCCGACCACCCAACTACGACCATCAGGTGCACAGTGTGAGAACCCATTCCTGGCCCCGACCACCCAACTACGACCATCAGGTGCACAGTGTGAGAGCCCATTCCTGACCCCGACCATCCAACTATGACCAGCAGGTGTACAGTGTGAGAACCCATTCCTGACCCCAACCACCCAACTACGACCATCAGGTGCACAGTGTGAGAGCCCATTTCTGACCCCGACCACCCAACTACGACCATCAGGTGCACAGTGTGAGAACCCATTCCTGGCCCCGACCACCCAACTACGACCATCAGGTGCACAGTGTGAGAGCCCATTCCTGACCCCAACCACCCAACTACGACCATCAGGTGCACAGTGTGAGAGCCCATTTCTGACCCCGACCACCCAACTACGACCATCAGGTGCACAGTGTGAGAACCCATTCCTGGCCCCGACCACCCAACTACGACCATCAGGTGCACAGTGTGAGAGCCCATTCCTGACCCCGACCACCCAACTACAACCAGCAGGTGCACAGTGTGAGAACCCATTCCTGGCCCCGACCACCCAACTATGACCAGCAGGTGCACAGTGTGAGAGCCCATTCCTGACCCCGACCATCCAACTACAACCAACAGGTGCACAGTGTGAGAGCCCATTCCTGGCCCTGACCATCCAAATACAACCAGCAGGTGCACAGTGTGAGAGCCCATTCCTGGCCCTGACCATCCAACTACAACCAGCAGGTGCACAGTGTGAGAGCCCATTCCTGGCCCTGACCATCCAAATACAACCAGCAGGTGCACAGTGTGAGAGCCCATTCCTGGCCCCAACCACCCATCTACAACCAGCAGGTGCACAGTGTGAGAGCCCATTCCTGACCCTGACCACCCAACTACAACCAGCAGGTGCCCAGTGTGAGAGCCCATTCCTGGCCCCGACCATCCAACTACAACCAGCAGGTGCACAGTGTGAGAGCCCATTCCTGGCCCCGACCACCGAACTACGACCAGCAGGTGCACAGTGTGAGAGCCCATTCCTGACCCCGACCACCCAACTACGACCAGCAGGTGCACAGTGTGAGAGCCCATTCCTGGCCCTGACCATCCAACTACAACCAGCAGGTGCACAGTGTGAGAGCCCATTCCTGACCCCGATCACCCAACTACAACCAGCAGGTTCACAGTGTGAGAGCCCATTCCTGATCCCGACCACCCAACTACAACCAACAGGTTCACAGTGTGAGAGCCCATTCCTGACCATGACCATCCAACTACAACCAGCAGGTTCACAGTGTGAGAGCCCATTCCTGGCCCCGACCACCCAACTACGACCAGCAGGTGCACAGTGTGAGAGCCCATTCCTGACCCCGACCACCCAACTACGACCAGCAGGTGCACAGTGTGAGAGCCCATTCCTGGCCCTGACTATCCAACTACAACCAGCAGGTGCACAGTGTGAGAGCCCATTCCTGACCCCGATCATCCAACTACAACCAGCAGATGCACAGTGTGAGAGCCCATTCCTGGCCCCGACCATCCAACTACAACCAGCAGGTGCACAGTGTGAGAGCCCATTCCTGACCCTGACCACCCAACTACAACCAGCAGGTGCACAGTGTGAGAGCCCATTCCTGACCCTGACCATCCAACTACGACCAGCAGGTGCACAGTGTGAGAGCCCATTCCTGACCCCGACCATCCAACTACAACCAGCAGGTGCACAGTGTGAGAGCCCATTCCTGGCCCAACCATCCAGCTACAACCAGCAGGTTCACAGTGTGAGAGCCCATTCCTGGCCCCGACCACCCAACTACGACCAGCAGGTGCACAGTGTGAGAGCCCATTCCTGGCCCAACCCTCCAACTACAACCAGCAGGTTCACAGTGTGAGAGCCCATTCCTGGCCCCGACCACCCAACTACAACCAGCAGGTGCACAGTGTGAGGGCCCATTCCTGACCCCGACCACCCAACTACGACCAGCAGGTGCACAGTGTGAGAGCCCATTCCTGGCCCTGACTATCCAACTACAACCAGCAGGTTCACAGTGTGAGAGCCCATTCCTGATCCCGACCACCCAACTACAACCAGCAGGTTCACAGTGTGAGAGCCCATTCCTGGTCCTGACCATCCAACTACAACCAGCAGGTGCCCAGTGTGAGAGCCCATTCCTGATCCCGACCACCCAACTACGACCAGCAGGTTCACAGTGTGAGAGCCCATTCCTGACCCTGACCATCCAACTACAACCAGCAGGTGCCCAGTGTGAGAGCCCATTCCTGGCCCGACCACCCAACTAAGACCAGCAGGTGCCCAGTGTGAGAGCCCATTCCTGACCCCGACCACCCAACTACAACCAGCAGGTTCACAGTGTGAGAGCCCATTCCTGACCCTGACCATCCAACTACAACCAGCAGGTGCCCAGTGTGAGAGCCCATTCCTGGCCCGACCACCCAACTAAGACCAGCAGGTGCCCAGTGTGAGAGGCCATTCCTGACCCCGACCACCCAACTACAACCAGCAGGTGCACAGTGTGAGAGCCCATTCCTGATCCCAACCACCCAACTACAACCAGCAGGTTCATAGTGTGAGAGCCCATTCCTGACCCTGACCATCCAACTACAACCAGCAGGTGCCCAGTGTGAGAGCCCATTCCTGGCCCCGACCACCCAACTTCGACCAGCAGGTGCACAGTGTGAGAGCCCATTCCTGACCCCGACCACCCAACTAAGACCAGCAGGTGCACAGTGTGAGAGCCCATTCCTGACCCCGACTATCCAACTACAACCAGCAGGTGCCCAGTGTGAGAGCCCATTCGTGACCCCGACCACCCAACTACAACCAGCAGGTGCCCAGTGTGAGAGCCCATTCCTGACCCCGACCACCCAACTACAACCAGCAGGTGCCCAGTGTGAGAGCCCATTCCTGGCCCCGACCACCCAACTACAACCAGCAGGTGCCCAGTGTGAGAGCCCATTCCTGGCCCCGACCACCCAACTACAACCAGCAGGTGCCCAGTGTGAGAGCCCATTCCTGGCCCCGACCACCCAACTACAACCAGCAGGTGCACAGTGTGAGAGCCCATTACTGGCCCCGACCATCCAACTACAACCAGCAGGTGCACAGTGTGAGAGCCCATTCCTGACCCCAACCACCCTTCTATAACCATCAGGTGCACAGTGTGAGAGCCCATTCCTGGCCCCGACCATCCAACTACAACCAGCAGGTGCACAGTGTGAGAGCCCATTCCTGACCCCAACCACCCTTCTATAACCAGCAGGTGCACAGTGTGAGAGCCCATTCCTGGCCCCGACCATCCAACTACAACCAGCAGGTGCACAGTGTGAGAGCCCATTCCTGACCCCGACCACCCAACTACGACCAGCAGGTGCACAGTGTGAGAGCCCATTCCTGGCCCCGACCACCCATCTATAACCAGCAGGTGCACAGTGTGAGAGCCCATTCCTGACCCCGACCATCCAACTACAACCAGCAGGTGCACAGTGTGAGAGCCCATTCCTGACCCCGACCACCCTTCTATAACCAGCAGGTGCACAGTGTGAGAGCCCATTCCTGGCCCGACCACCCAACTACGACCAGCAGGTGCACAGTGTGAGAGCCCATTCCTGGCCCGACCATCCAACTATGATCAGCAGGTGCCCAGTGTGAGAGCCCATTCCTGACCCTGACCACCCAACTACGACCAGCAGGTGCACAGTGTGAGAGCCCATTCCTGGCCCCGACCACCCAACTACAACCAGCAGGTGCACAGTGTGAGAGCCCATTCCTGACCCCGACCACCCAACTCTATCTGTGAGCTCAGAGGGCCGTTATATGAGCTGCTGTGACATCACCAGCTCCGCCCCTGTGTCCCCCATTCTAGTGAAGCTCCTCCCCCAATGTTCTTATTTGTGGCACATGATGGGGGTTGGGGCCCGTTTACATGGAGGTGCGTTGTTTTGTTGGGAAGATGCGCTGTCATGCGTCAGTGTGCGTTTCTTCCGTGCATTGTCATGGATTTCTGCCGCCATGTGACGTGCGTTTCCTGTGTGGATTTGGAGCGGATCGATTGATTGAAGCTTTTTAATTCCGTCCGCTAAGGCAGAAAAATACGCCGGATTTTCTTTGGCGTCGGCGGGTCTCTCAATGCAGGAGAAATCGGACGCATCGTATTTATCAAAGTGTGCCGCGCTGAGACTCCATATTTATCATGGGAAGGCAGACGCAGGATAGTGACGCAACGTGTGCGGGAAAATGAAGCCGTGTCATTGGTCCTTGAGGACAATCAGCTCTCATTATAAATCCACAAACATAATGATACACCATTGAGAAGAGCGCAGAGACCGTGAATGGGGGGGGGAACCCCTCAAAGGTCTGAGACCCCCAGAATCCCACCAATCGGAACAGAAGCCTTCACAGAACTAGAGGAAAATTTTCCTGTCTGGGGTTTTCGGTCTGGTTGGGAGGGGGTGAGCCTTATAATATTGTGGGTGTGGCTATTCCCCTGAGTCTTAGGGGGTGATTGGATGAAGTATTGGGGGGGGGGGGTAGCTGATTGGATCCTATTATATGTATAACATTTGAGGAAATATCAGATTATCCGACAATTACAATGTTACAATTTCCTTCTCGGATAAATTTCCGGGATTCTTCCTCCCATATTCCCTCATTGATTGTCAGCTCTGCGGGCCAGACTCATAAATATTGTGTGATGAGGAATTGAATCCTCCAGATAGTGGCAAGGAAGGCGGGGCCTCGGAGAGCGCGGTCCAGAAAGACACAGAATGATGATGGCCCCCGAGAGGCATTTCTTGCTCTTCCCACATCTGGACGCGCGGCGTTGTCACGGTGTGAGAGGGATCTGCCCCTCCCCCCCTCTCCGAATTCCCGTATCTGGGAAAATCTTTTTTGTGCTTTAAAGTTCTGAGACGGGGGGGGGGGGGCAGAGGGGACCCTTTTATGATCGCCGCACTGTGACCCGCAGAGGAGCAGCTGGCAGCCGTGTGATTGGAGGGTTAACATGAAAACATGGCACCCCCCCTCCTAATCGGCTCACATTACGGCGAATTACACGGCAGAGGAGCCGCATTTTATTGGCATTAGCCGGTTCCCCGGAGAGGCGGAGAGTCTGGCGGACGGCGTTCTCACTTTTTGCGCTTTACTTTCATCTTCTTTGTCATTTTTTAAATATGTCCCAAACAATCGCTTTCCCCTCGCGGCGCGCAGTGATTGATGGCGGGAAGGTAAAGGACTCAGCCAATCCAGACGATTTATGACATTGTGTTTGTGCATAAAAAATCGAGGAAAATTTCCCCGCCATCGCTTTTATTACATGAAAAGATGATGAGGAAGTAGAACGCCTCTAAAATCTACTAAATCAGGAATTAGAGCCGTTCCCGATCCGAAGGGGCACTCTACGATCCGCGCAACCCGCAGAGAGGGAATAGAGAGATAAGACCCCCAACCCCACATAATCCGGGGGAACATACTTCCGCAGAACCATAATCAATGCACAAGGAGCTATGTACATCCCTCAGATACTCTCTACACCCCTCAGATACTCTCTACACCCCTCAGATACTCTGTACACCCCTCAGATACTCTGTACACCCCTCAGATGCTCTGTACATCCCTCAGATACTCTCTACACCCCTCAGATACTCTGTACACCCCTCAGATACTCTCTACACCCCTCAGATACTCTCTACACCCCCCATATACTCTGTACACCCCTCAGATACTCTCTACGCCCCTCAGATACTCTCTACACCCCCCATATACTCTGTACATCCCTCAGATACTCTCTACACCCCTCAGATACTCTGTACACCCCTCAGATACTCTCTACACCCCTCAGATACTCTCTACACCCCTCAGATACTCTCTACACCCCTCAGATACTCTGTACACACCTCAGATACTCTGTACATCCCTCAGATACTCTCTACACCCCTTATATACTCTCTACACCCCTCAGATACTCTGTACACCCCTCAGATACTCTGTACATCCCTCAGATACTCTCTACACCCCTTATATACTCTGTACACCCCTCATATACTCTGTACATCCCTCAGATACTCTCTACACCCCTCATATACTCTCTACACCCCTCATATACTCTGTACACCCCTCATATACTCTGTACATCCCTCATATACTCTGTACACCCCTCATATACTCTGTACACCCCTCATATACTCTGTACACCCCTCAGATACTCTGTACACCCCTTAGATACTCTCTACACCTCTCAGATACCCTATACACCCCTTAGATACTCTCTACACCCCTCAGATACTCTGCACACCCCTCAGATACTCTGTACAGCCCTCAGATACTCTGCACACCCCTCAGATACTCTCTACACCCCTCAGATACTCTGTAAACCCCTCAGATACTCTGTACATCCCTCAGATACTCTGTACACCCCTCATATACTCTGTACACCCCTCATACATTCTCTACACCCCTCATACACTCTCTACACCCCTCATATACTCTCTACACCCCTTAGATACTCTGTACACCCCTCATATACTCTGTACACCCCTCAGATACTCTCTACACCCCTCAGATACTCTCTACACCCCTCAGATACTCTGTACATCCCTCAGATACTCTCTACACCCCTCAGATACTCTCTACACCCCTCAGATACTCTGTACACCCCTCATATACTCTGTACACCCCTCAGATACTCTGTACACCCCTTAGATACTCTCTACACCTCTCAGATACTCTGTACACCCCTCAGATACTCTCTACACCCCTCAGATACTCTGTACACCCCTCAGATACTCTCTACACCCCTCATATACTCTGTACATCCCTCAGATACTCTCTACACCCCTCATATACTCTCTACACCCCTCATATACTCTGTACACCCCTCATATACTCTCTACACCCCTCAGATACTCTGTACACCCCTCAGATACTCTGTACATCCCTCAGATACTCTGTACACCCCTCATATACTCTCTACACCCCTCATATACTCTGTACACCCCTCAGATACTCTGCACACCCCTCAGATACTCTGTACAGCCCTCAGATACTCTGCACACCCCTCAGATACTCTCTACACCCCTCAGATACTCTGTACACCCCTCAGATACTCTGTACATCCCTCAGATACTCTGTACACCCCTCATATACTCTGTACACCCCTCATATACTCTGTACACCCCTCATATACTCTGTACACCCCTCAGATACTCTGTACACCCCTCAGATACTCTCTACACCCCTTATATACTCTGTACACCCCTCATATACTCTCTACACCCCTCAGATACTCTCTACACCCCTTATATACTCTGTACACCCCTCATATACTCTGTACACCCCTCATATACTCTGTACATCCCTCATATACT
The DNA here is from genome assembly GCA_029206835.1 of Rana muscosa. Lineage (NCBI taxonomy): Eukaryota > Metazoa > Chordata > Amphibia > Anura > Ranidae > Rana > Rana muscosa. Next base: position 498,379,451 of record CM055127.1, read on the forward strand.
CTGTACACCCCTCATATACTCTGTACACCCCTCAGATACTCTCTACACCCCTTATATACTCTGTACACCCCTCATATACTCTCTACACCCCTCAGATACTCTCTACACCCCTTATATACTCTGTACACCCCTCATATACTCTGTACATCCCTCATATACTCTGTACACCCCTCATATACTCTGTACACCCCTCAGATACTCTCTACACCCCTCAGATACTCTGTACACCCCTCAGATACTCTCTACACCCCTCAGATACTCTGTACATCCCTCAGATACTCTCTACACCCCTCAGATACTCTCTACACCCCTCAGATACTCTGTACACCCCTCATATACTCTGTACACCCCTCAGATACTCTGTACACCCCTTAGATACTCTCTACACCTCTCAGATACCCTATACACCCCTTAGATACTCTCTACACCCCTCAGATACTCTGCACACCCCTCAGATACTCTGTACAGCCCTCAGATACTCTGCACACCCCTCAGATACTCTCTACACCCCTCAGATACTCTGTAAACCCCTCAGATACTCTGTACATCCCTCAGATACTCTGTACACCCCTCATATACTCTGTACACCCCTCATACATTCTCTACACCCCTCATACACTCTCTACACCCCTCATATACTCTCTACACCCCTTAGATACTCTGTACACCCCTCATATACTCTGTACACCCCTCAGATACTCTCTACACCCCTCAGATACTCTGTACACCCCTCAGATACTCTCTACACCCCTCAGATACTCTGTACATCCCTCAGATACTCTCTACACCCCTCAGATACTCTCTACACCCCTCAGATACTCTGTACACCCCTCATATACTCTGTACACCCCTCAGATACTCTGTACACCCCTTAGATACTCTCTACACCTCTCAGATACTCTGTACACCCCTCAGATACTCTCTACACCCCTCAGATACTCTGTACACCCCTCAGATACTCTCTACACCCCTCAGATACTCTGTACATCCCTCAGATACTCTCTACACCCCTCAGATACTCTCTACACCCCTCAGATACTCTGTACACCCCTCATATACTCTGTACACCCCTCAGATACTCTGTACACCCCTTAGATACTCTCTACACCCCTCAGATACTCTGCAAACCCCTCAGATACTCTGTACAGCCCTCAGATTCTCTGCACACCCCTCAGATACTCTCTACACCCCTCAGATACTCTGTAAACCCCTCAGATACTCTGTACATCCCTCAGATACTCTGTACACCCCTCATATACTCTGTACACCCCTCATACACTCTCTACACCCCTCATACACTCTCTACACCCCTCATATACTCTCTACACCCCTTAGATACTCTGTACATCCCTCATATACTCTGTACATCCCTCATATACTCTGTACACCCCTCAGATACTCTGTATACCCCCCAGATACTGTGCACACCCCTCAGATACTCTGTACATCCATCAGATACTCTGTACACCCCTCATATACTCTGTACACCCCTCAGATACTCTGTATACCCCCCAGATACTCTGCACACCCCTCAGATACTCTGTACATCCATCAGATACTCTGTACACCCCTCATATACTCTGTACACCCCTCAGATACTCTGTACAACCCTCAGATACAGTCTCTCACCCTCTCTGCTCTGTGGGTGTGTCTCTGCAGCCTCTCCCTCCTCCCCTGAGGATCTGTCTCTGCAGCGCCTCATCTGGCAATATCTACTGACTGCAGGTCTCCTCTGTGCTGGAGAAAAGCTGATTGGTCGCCATGCATACCCGCTTCACAGTTTGCCTACCCCAGTAAATTCCCCTCAGCATTTCCAAAATACTACAGTGTAAATGTGACATTGTCAGAGCCGTCATCCTGGAAAGTGCTTTTCTCCAGCACAGAGGAGACCTGCAGTCAGTAGATATTCCCAGGTGAGGCGCTGCAGAGATAGATCCTCAGGGGAGGAGGGAGAGGTTGCAGAGACACACCCACAGAGAAGAGAGGGCATATAGACAGATCCGCAGGGGAGGAGGGAGAGGCTGCAGAGACACACCCACAGAGAAGAGAGGGTGAGAGTCTGCAGAGACAGATCCTCAGGGGAGGAGGGAGAGGCTGCAGAGACACACCTACAGAGAAGAAAGGGCATATAGACAGATCCGCAGGGGAGGAGGGAGAGGCTGCAGAGACACACCCACAGAGAAGAGAGGGCGTAGAGACAGATCCTCAGAGGAGGAGGGATAGGCTGCAGAGACACACCCACAGAGAAGAGAGGGCATGTAGACAGATCCGCAGGGGAGGAGGGAGAGGCTGTAGAGACACACCCACAGAGAAGAGAGGGTGAGAGGCTGCAGAGACAGATCCTCGGGGGAGGAGGAAGAAGCTGTAGAGACACACCCACAGAGAAAAGAGGGTGAAAGGCTGTAGGGACAGATCCTCAGGGGAGGAGGGATAGACTGCAGAGACACACCCACAGAGAAGATAGGGTGAGAGACAGATCCTCAGGGGAGGAGGGATAGACTGCAGAGACACGCCCACAGAGAAGAGAGGGCGAGAGGCTGTAGAGACAGATCCTCAGGGGAGGAGGGAGAGGCTGCAGAGAGACACCCACAGAGAAGAGAGGGTGTAGAGAGAGATCCTCAGGGGAGGAGGGATAGGCTGCAGTGACACATCCACAGAGAAGAGAGGGCATATAGACAGATCCGCAGGGGAGGAGGGAGAGGCTGCAGAGACACACCCACAGAGAAGAGAGGGTGAGAGTCTGCAGAGACGGATCCTCAGGGGAGGAGGGAGAGGCTGCAGAGACACACCTACAGAGAAGAAAGGGCATATAGACAGATCCGCAAGGGAGGAGGGAGAGGCTGCAGAGACACACCCACAGAGAAGAGAGGGCGTAGAGACAGATCCTCAGAGGAGGAGGGATAGGCTGCAGAGACACACCCACAGAGAAGAGAGGGCATGTAGACAGATCCGCAGGGGAGGAGGGAGAGGCTGTAGAGACACACCCACAGAGAAGAGAGGGTGAGAGGCTGCAGAGACAGATCCTCGGGGGAGGAGGAAGAAGCTGTAGAGACACACCCACAGAGAAAAGAGGGTGAAAGGCTGTAGGGACAGATCCTCAGGGGAGGAGGGATAGACTGCAGAGACACACCCACAGAGAAGATAGGGTGAGAGACAGATCCTCAGGGGAGGAGGGATAGACTGCAGAGACACACCCACAGAGAAGAGAGGGCGAGAGGCTGTAGAGACAGATCCTCAGGGGAGGAGGGAGAGGCTGCAGAGAGACACCCACAGAGAAGAGAGGGTGTAGAGAGAGATCCTCAGGGGAGGAGGGATAGGCTGCAGTGACACATCCACAGAGAAGAGAGGGCATATAGACAGATCCGCAGGGGAGGAGGGAGAGGCTGCAGAGACACACCCACAGAGAAGAGAGGGTGAGAGTCTGCAGAGACAGATCCTCAGGGGAGGAGGGAGAGACTGCAGAGACACACCCACAAAGAAGAGAGGGTGAGAGGCTGCAGAGACATATCCTCAGGGGAGGAGAGATAGACTGCAGAGACACACCCACAGAGAACAAAGGGTGAAAGGCTGCAGAGACAGATTCTCAGGGGAGGAGGGATAGACTGCAGAGACACACCCATGGAGAAAAGAGGGTGAGAGGCTGCAGAGACAGATCCTCAGGGGAGGAGGGAAGGGAAAGGCTTCAGAGTCACACCCACACAGAAGACTTACACCCCAGGTGCCATTGGGGTGATCCAGAACTGTTCTCCTGGTTGGAGAGGAGAGGTCCCTGTAGGTCCTTAGCTGGTATCTTAGTGGGTATTGGGGTACACTGTATGCTCCAATGTTGGTTCTTGTGCCCCCCAATTGTACTGTCATGTTACATTTTGTACCACATTTTGGCAATGTGCCACTTAGACCTGAACCCCCTGACCTTTCCCACGCCGATTCACCAAGGGCCACCTACCACATTGCGGATATTCCAATAAGGTGTCCTATATCCTCATCCCACCATTCTACACCTTCCAGACTTCAGAAAGCCCCCCTGACCCCCGCTGTCAGGTGACGCTGTATGGTGATTGTCTATGGAGCACCAGCAATATGGTCCGTTGCCTGCTCCGCGTTCTGTTTATGTGACATGTTATGAAACTACAGAGCAACGCCCTCATCAAGGTCACCACCATGTGCTCCGGACGGGCGATTATACAGCTGTACATTTCCAGTGTGATCCTGAGCCGCACTGCATGCTGGACACCACAAGGGGGCGCTCCATGAAAACCCACTGATAGTCCTTACTGGACATCCAGCAGATGGTGCAGAGCCAAGCTATTATTAGACTCATTATCCCCATCATCATCCCAGTCCTCCCCTCCCCCCCCCCTCTTCGGAGGGGAGGGAGGGGGGGGGGGGGTCATCGCATGCTGTGACATAAACACCGTGATGTCATAACATCATCTCTTCAATAATAAATATATGAAGATCCCGACACCCGCGTCTGATTCTACGCATTATTTCTGTGAAAGATAAAAATAATAATAATAATATTTATTTATATAGCGCTGACAATTTACACCGCGCTATAATAATAAAAACAGCAGAAATGGGATGATAATAATAATAAAACCAGGAATATAATAATACTAATACTTCTATAACTACTACTGATAATAATAATACTATAAACCAAAATATAATAATAAAAATCATAATAAAAAGAGAAATGCTATAATAGCCATAGTAATACATCAGAAATATTATAATAATAACAACAATGACAACAAAACCAATAATAATACAGAAATGTCATAAAAATAATAGTAATAAAACCAAAATATAATAATGATAATAATAACAACGATATTAATAATCATTTTAATACCAGAAAAATAATAATAATAACATATTCAAAAATATAGTAATAATATTATAATCTGAATTATAATAACAATAAAACCAGAAATAAAATAATACTAATACTGTTACTACTATTACTGATAATAATACTAATACTATTAACCAAAATATATTAAATAAAAATCATAATAAAAAAGAGAAATGCCATAATAATATTAGTAATAAACCAGAAATATAATAATAATAACAACAACAACAATAATAATACAGAAATGTAATAAAAATAATAGTAATAAAACCAAAATATAATAATAATAACAATATTGATAATAATACCAAAAAAAATTATAATAACATGTTCAAAAATATAGTAGTAATATTATAATCAGAATTATAATAACAATAAAACCAGAAATATAATAATGCTAATACTGGCTACTACTACTACTACTGATAATAATACTATAAACCAAAATATAATAATAAAAATCAATGAAAAGAGAAATGCCATAATAGCCATAGTAATAAATCAGAAATATAATGATAATAACAATGACGATGACAACAACGATAATAATACAGAAATGTCATAAAAATAATAATAATAAAACCAAAATATAATAATGATAATATAACAATTCTGATAATAATAATACCAAAACAATTATAATAACATATTCAAAAATATAGTAATATTATAATCAGAATTATAATAATAACAATAAAACGAGAAATATTATTATACTATTACTACTTTTGCTACTAATGACAATAATAATAATACTACTGATAATAATAATACTATAAACCAAATATATATAATAATAATAATAAAAATCATATTAAAAAGAGAAATGTCATAATAATAATGGTAATGAAATCAGAAATATAACAACAACAATAATAGTGATATTATCAGAAATGCCATAATAGCAATAGTAGAAAACCAGAAATATAATAATAATAACAACAACAACAATAATAATAATAATAAAGAAATGTCATACAAATAGTAATAAACCAGAAATATAATTTTAATGATAATAATAACACCAATATTATTAATAATAATAATACCAGAAATATAATAATAAGACTATGTTCAAAAATATAGAAATATTATTATTATAATCAGAAATATAATAATAACAATAAAACCAGAAACATAATAATACTATTACTACTGCTACTAGTGACAATAATAATACTACTGATAATAATAATACTATAAACCCAAATTTTATAATAAAAATCATAATAAAAAGAGAAATGTCATAATAATGTTTGTAGTAATAGCAATAGTAATAAACCAGTAATAATAATAACAACAACAGCAGCAACAACAATAATAATATTAATAATACACAAATGTCATAAAAATAATAGTAATAAAAGTAGAAATATAATAATAATAATGATAATAATATATTCAAAAATCTAGTAATATTATTTTAATCAGAAATATAATAACAACAATAAAACCAGAAATATAATAATACTATAAAACAAAATCTAGTAATAATATATAGAGAAAAGTCATAATAATAATAATAATAATAATAATAGATTTTAGGGAAAGTTCCGTTGATTTCGTTCTGATTTTTGTCTTCTTTTCCCTCCTGTAGATGTCGGAGACGCGGCGTTGGCGTTGGCGATGCTCCGCCCATAAGCAAGGTGGTCACGCTCAGGTTTGTCTGATCTAGTAATCCCCCCCCCCCCGGGTGATCATGTGATTTATGTATTTAATGGTCACATTGTTGTAACCGATGGCAACCAATAACAGGTCCGAATGAGGGACCAATGAGAGGTGGATTCTGATTGGTTGATGATGTGGATACAATGTATCATGTGATCTCATATTATTGTTACATTAGGAGCACAGAGGTGTTTGGCATTTGTTTACTTGCCCACAGAGCTGACAATCTAATCACTGATAATGGATAATGATGAGGAGCTGAATGAGGGTGACCCCCCCCCCCCTCTGTCCTGTCGGCTCATAGCGCCCCCCCCCCCCCGGTGTGGGTGGCTGCGGCACGTTCCGCTACATTGAGCGGGTGAGGGGCCCCGGGATCAGCTATTATTGTGTCAGAAATCAATTAGAAGGCAGCAGATGGAATTAGCGCTGCCCCCCGGGGGTGGGGCTGATAGGGGGTGACACCCGCGGGGTCACCGGGAATGAATACATATTAGGACATTTATTAGGGTCCTCGTCATTTTCCAGGGACAACTCCGGATCACCGAGCGAGATTTATGGAGGAACTCCGCCGCCATGACACCGCCACTTACATGACCATAAAACACTTTTATTGCCTCTGGAATGTTCTGCCAGCTGAGCGGAGAATGAGAGGGAAGTTGTACTGAGCACAATGTCATTAACCCCTCGCTGTCCTGGTCCCCCTCCCCCCATGCCTCCCGTCCTCTCTTGGGTGACATTTCGTCTTGGAAACGTTACACTCGTGGTAAATGTCGGCGTGTTCTTGGCTCGGTATCTCATTCTGCAGGACGATCATTAATATTCAGCCACATAATATTCTGAACAGCAAAACGAGGAGCGCGCGGCGCCGTCACGGGAAGATCGGACATTGACGCGTTCAGCCGGGTGGGCGGGGCCTGCGATCATAGATGGGACATTGTACAGTTGGTGAATCTCTGATCCTGACATCAGGTGACTTCCCTTCCAGGTGGTGCAGACCCTCTGGTGACAGCGAAGTAACGTACAATCCTGTCCAATACTGAATAGTAAAGAAGGGGCCCACATGGCACGGGGCCCATCGGAGCCCAATTCTCATAATGACCGGTCCTCAGGCTCCGGCTTTCTGCTCAGTTATCAGGTGCGGGGTGTCACCTTGGTCTTCACTGGAGAACCCCACATGGGATAACGAGCTGGTGCTCCTAAAGGACCTTAAGCCAATTTTCTGCAAGGTGTCACCAAGTCACCACCCTCGGGATCACCCCACCAGGGTATAGCAGGAACTGAATGCCTATGGTGAGGAGACAGGATAGCAGCCAAACAGTCCATGAGAGTTCCGGGTGAGGTTGAGGTAGGCAACAGGCAAGAATGGTCAGTGTCCAGGCTGAGGTTGTGACAGGTAGCAAGCAAGAACGGTCAGGCTGAGGTCAAGACAGGCAAGAATGGTAAGAATTCGGGCAAAGGTCAAGGCTTGTGGCAAGCAAGAATGGTCAGGGTTCAGGCAGAAGTTGAGCCAGGTTGCCAGTAAGAATGGTCAGTGATCAGGCAGAGGTCAAGGAAGGCGGCAGGCAAGAATGGTCAGGCTGAGGTTGAGGCAGGCAAGAATGGTCAGTATTCAGGCAAAAGTCAAGGCAGGCGGCAAGCAAGAATGGTCAGGATTCAGGTAGAAGTAGAGGCAGGTTGCAGGCAGGAGTGGTCAGTGTGAAGGCAGAAGTAGAGGCAGGTTGCAGGCAGGAGTGGTCAGTGTGAAGGCAGAAGTAGAGGCAGGTTGCAGGCAGGAGTGGTCAGTGTGAAGACAGAAGTAGAGGAAGGATGCAGGCAGGAGTGGTCAGTGTGAAGGTGGAAGTAGAGGCAGGTTGCAGACAGGAGTGGTCAGGATTCAGGCAAAAGTAGAGGCAGGTTGCAGGCAGGAGTGGTCAGTGTGATGGCAGAAGTAGAGGCAGGTTGCAGGCAGGAGTGGTCAGTGTGAAGGTGGAAGTAGAGGCAGGTTGCAGGCAGGAGTGGTCAGTGTGAAGGCAGAAGTAGAGGCAGGTTGCAGGCAGGAGTGGTCAGTGTGAAGGCAGAAGTAGAGGCAGGTTGCAGGCAGGAGTGGTCAGTGTGAAGGCAGAAGTAGAGGCAGGATGCAGGCAGGAGTGGTCAGTGTGAAGGTGGAAGTAGAGGCAGGTTGCAGGCAGGAGTGGTCAGTGTGAAGGTGGAAGTAGAGGCAGGTTGCAGGCAGGAGTGGTCAGTGTGAAGGCAGAAGTAGAGGCAGGTTGCAGGCAGGAGTGGTCAGTGTGAAGGTGAAAGTAGAGGCAGGTTGCAGGCAGGAGTGGTCAGTGTGAAGGCAGAAGTAGAGGCAGGTTGCAGGCAGGAGTGGTCAGTGTGAAGGTGGAAGTAGAGGCAGGTTGTAGGCAGGAGTGGTCAGTGTGAAGGCAGAAGTAGAGGCAGGATGCAGGCAGGAGTGGTCAGTGTGAAGGTGGAAGTAGAGGCAGGTTGCAGGCAGGAGTGGTCAGTGTGAAGGCAGAAGTAGAGGCAGGTTGCAGGCAGGAGTGGTCAGTGTGAAGGCAGAAGTAGAGGCAGGTTGCAGGCAGGAGTGGTCAGTGTGAAGGCAGAAGTAGAGGCAGGTTGCAGGCAGGAGTGGTCAGTGTGAAGGTGGAAGTAGAGGCAGGTTGCAGGCAGGAGTGGTCAGTGTAAAGGCAGAAGTAGAGGCAGGTTGCAGGCAGGAGAGGTCAGTGTGAAGGCAGAAGTAGAGGCAGGTTGCAGGCAGGAGTGGTCAGTGTGAAGGCAGAAGTAGAGGCAGGTTGCAGGCAGAAGTAGAGGCAGGTTGCAGTCAGGAGTGGTCAGTGTGAAGGTGGAAGTAGAGGCAGGTTGCAGGCAGGAGTGGTCAGTGTGAAGGCAGAAGTAGAGGCAGGTTGCAGGCAGGAGTGGTCAGTGTGAAGGCAGAAGTAGAGGCAGGATGCAGGCAGGAGTGGTCAGTGTGAAGGTGGAAGTAGAGGCAGGTTGCAGGCAGGAGTGGTCAGTGTGAAGGCAGAAGTAGAGGCAGGTTGCAGGCAGGAGTGGTCAGTGTGAAGGCAGAAGTAGAGGCAGGTTGCAGGCAGGAGTGGTCAGTGTGAAGGTGGAAGTAGAGGCAGGTTGCAGGCAGGAGTGGTCAGTGTAAAGGCAGAAGTAGAGGCAGGTTGCAGGCAGGAGTGGTCAGTGTGAAGGCAGAAGTAGAGGCAGGTTGCAGGCAGAAGTAGAGGCAGGTTGCAGGCAGGAGTGGTCAGTGTGAAGGTGGAAGTAGAGGCAGGTTGCAGGCAGGAGTGGTCAGTGTGAAGGTGGAAGTAGAGGCAGGTTGCAGGCAGGAGAGGTCAGTGTGAAGGCAGAAGTAGAGGCAGGTTGCAGGCAGGAGTGGTCAGTGTGAAGGCAGAAGTAGAGGCAGGTTGCAGGCAGAAGTAGAGGCAGGTTGCAGGCAGGAGTGGTCAGTGTGAAGGTGGAAGTAGAGGCAGGTTGCAGGCAGGAGTGGTCAGTGTGAAGGCAGAAGTAGAGGCAGGTTGCAGGCAGGAGTGGTCAGTGTGAAGGCAGAAGTAGAGGCAGGATGCAGGCAGGAGTGGTCAGTGTGAAGGTGGAAGTAGAGGCAGGTTGCAGGCAGGAGTGGTCAGTGTGAAGGCAGAAGTAGAGGCAGGTTGCAGGCAGGAGTGGTCAGTGTGAAGGCAGAAGTAGAGGCAGGATGCAGGCAGGAGTGGTCAGTGTGAAGGTGGAAGTAGAGGCAGGTTGCAGGCAGGAGTGGTCAGTGTAAAGGCAGAAGTAGAGGCAGGTTGCAGGCAGGAGTGGTCAGTGTGAAGGCAGAAGTAGAGGCAGGTTGCAGGCAGGAGTGGTCAGTGTGAAGGCAGAAGTAGAGGCAGGTTGCAGGCAGGAGTGGTCAGTGTGAAGGTGGAAGTAGAGGCAGGTTGCAGGCAGGAGTGGTCAGTGTGAAGGCAGAAGTAGAGGCAGGTTGCAGGCAGGAGTGGTCAGTGTGAAGGCAGAAGTACAGGCAGGCGGAAAGCAAAGTAATTGGGAACAAGCAGAGTAGGCAGTGGGGACAGGAGACGTGGACAGTCCGGGGATGCACAGGATAGACCGGGCCCCGGGGTGCACAGGATGGAGATGGACCGAGCCCCGGGATGGACAGGATGGACCGGGCCCCGGGATGGACAGGATGGACCGGGCCCGGGATGGACAGAATGGACCGGGCCCCGGGATGGACAGGATGGACCGGGCCCCGGGATGGACAGGATGGACCGAGCCCCGGGATACACAGGATGGACCGGGCCCCGGGATGGACAGGATGGACCGAGCCCCGGGATGCACAGGATGGACCGGGCCCCGGGATGGACAGGATGGACCGGGCCCCGGGATGGACAGGATGGACCGAGCCCCGGGATGCACAGGATGGACCGAGCCCCGGGATGCACAGGATGGACCGGGCCCCGGGATGGACAGGATGGACCGGGCCCCGGGATGGACAGGAGGTAACATGCTGGAAGTGGTTAAACCGACCCAAAAGCTTTCACTGACCATCCAGCAGAGGACACGAATGTAATTTGTTATAATTTGGAATATCGTGTACACCGGACTACAGACGTGACACCGATCAGTAAAAGGGATCACTAGAATCATCCAGCATGCTGGGAAATCTACATAATCTGTATCTGATTGTCATTGTTCTGTGGTAATGGATAACATCCCGGGGTGTCGATAGATTTGAGAACATCCCGGGGTGTTGATGGATTGGAGAACATTTGGGGGTGTTGATGGATTGGAGAATATTTGGGGGTGTCGATGGATTGGAGAATATTTGGGGGTGTCGATGGATTGGAGAATATTTGGGGGTGTCGATGGATTGGAGAATATTTGGGGGTGTCGATGGATTGGCGAACATCCCAGGGTGTTGATGGATTGGAGAATATTTGGGGGTGTTGAAGGATTGGAGAATATTTGGGGGTGTTGATGGATTGAAGGATATTTGGGGGTGTTGATGGATTGGAGGATATTTGGGGGTGTCGATGGATTGGAGGATATTTGGGGGTGTTGATGGATTGGAGAATATTTGGAGGTGTCGATGGATTGGAGGATATTTGGGGGTGTCGATGGATTGGAGGATATTTGGGGGTGTTGATGGATTGGAGAATATTTGGGGGTGTTGATGGTTTGGAGAATATTCTGGGGTGTCGATGGATTGGAGGATATTTGGGGGTGTCGATGGATTGGAGGATATTTGGGGGTGTCGATGGATTGGAGGATATTTGGGGGTGTTGATGGATTGGAGAATATTTGGGGGTGTTGATGGATTGGAAAATATTTGGGGGTGTTGATGGATTGGAGGATATTTGGGGGTGTTGATGGATTGGAGAATATTTGGGGGTGTCGATGGATTGGAGAATATTTTGGGGGTGTCGATGGATTGGAGAACATTTGGGGGTGTCGATGGATTGGAGAATATTTTGGGGGTGTCGATGGATTAGAGAACATTTGGGGGTGTCGATGGATTGGAGAATATTTGGGGGGTGTTGATGGATTGGAGGATATTTGGGGGTGTCGATGGATTGGAGGATATTTGGGGGTGTCGATGGATTGGAGGATATTTGGGGGTGTCGATGGTTTGGAGGATATTTGGGGATGTCGATGGATTGGAGGATATTTGGGAGTGTCGATGGATTGGAGAATATTCCGGAGTGTCGATGGATTGGAGGATATTTGGGGGTGTCGATGGATTGGAGGATATTTGGGGGTGTCGATGGATTGGAGAATATTCCGGGGTGTCGATGGAGTGGAGAATATTCCGGGGTGTCGATGGAGTGGAGAATATTCCGGGGTGTCGATGGATTGGAGAATGTTCCGGGGTGTCGATGGATTGGAGAACATTTGGGGGTGTCAATGGATTGGAGGATATTTGGGGGTGTCGATGGATTGGAGAATATTCCGGGGTGTCGATGGATTGGAGAACATTTGGGGGTGTCGATGGATTGGAGGATATTTGGGGGTGTCGATGGATTGGAGGATATTTGGGGGTGTCGATGGATTGGAGAATATTCCGGGGTGTCGATGGATTGGAGAATATTCTGGGGTGTCGATGGAGTGGAGAATATTCCGGGGTGTCGATGGATTGGAGAATATTCCGGGGTGTCGATGGATTGGAGAATATTCCGGGGTGTCGATGGAGTGGAGAATATTCCGGGGTGTCGATGGATTGGAGAATATTCTGAGGTGTCGATGGAGTGGAGAATATTCCGGGGTGTCGATGGAGTGGAGAATATTCCGGGGTTTCGATGGATTGGAGAACATTTGGGGGTGTCGATTGATTGGAGAACATTTGGGGGGTGTCGATGGATTGGAGAATATTCCGGGGTGTCGATGGATTGGAGGATTTTTGGGGGTGTCGATGGATTGGAGAACATTTGGGGGTGTCGATGGATTGGAGAACATTTGGGGGTGTCGATGGATTGGAGAATATTCCGGGGTGTCGATGGATTGGAGAATATTCCGGGGTGTCGATGGAGTGGAGAATATTCCGGGGTGTCGATGGATTGGAGGATATTTGGGGGTGTCGATGGATTGGAGAACATTTGGGGGTGTCAATGGATTGGAGAACATTTGGGGGTGTCGATGGATTGGAGAACATTTGGGGGTGTCGATGGATTGGAGAATATTCCGGGGTGTCGATGGATTGGAGGATATTTGGGGGTGTCGATGGATTGGAGAGCATTTGGGGGTGTCGATGGATTGGAGAACATTTGGGGGTGTCGATGGATTGGAGAATATTCCGGGGTGTCGATGGAGTGGAGAATATTCCGGGGTGTCGATGGAGTGGAGAATATTCCGGGGGTGTCGATGGATTGGAGGATATTTGGGGGTGTCGATGGATTGGAGAACATTTGGGGGTGTCGATGGATTGGAGAACATTTGGGGGTGTCGATGGATTGGAGAATATTCCGGGGTGTCGATGGACTCGCTGAGTTGAACCTCCATGTAGTGAATTATCCGGCCCGGCTGTCACTGTACTGGAAGCAGTCTCTCTCCTCTTGCGGCGGTGGATTGTACTCCGGCTCGCAGTGCGGCCCCCCGGGATCCCCCCCGCCACACAGCGTGTAATTACCTTTTTTTATTGCAGGCTGATTGCATTCAAATTAAAGGCGTATTAACCCTGCGATTTCCGCCCGCCTAGGACTCTGGATAAGGCGAGATAGCGGCTCCTCTCCCATTTCCTCCATTCCAATTTAATTAAATTCCCTCTAATTATAATTTTACTAAAATGCTGCAGATTTGCGGTTATTATGTCTTTGGAAATGTGAAGCGGAGGAAGAATAAGGCGTGAAAATGGGCCGCATGCGGGAACTGGACTGTCAGCAAATTCCGGCAAAATTAATTATTTCAGCTTGATAAACCTTTTCATCTATTTGACTCGTTTTACAGAAAAGCCAATTAATAATGTCAAACACACTTTGGCTCGGGGGAGCGGCTCCCTCTAATGAGGCTGTTTACTGTACGGCGGCTGGAGCAGCGCAGATCACCCGGAGATGCTACAATCACCGCACTCCTGTCAGCCATGTCTGCTTATCTCCGCGCCGGGGCCAATCCGCACCTTGTCAGGAGTACTAACAAGTGCCGGAGAAGCGTACATGACTGTCCGACTCTAGATGAGTTATTTAATTAACCAGCAGAAAAGCGCAAATGAATCACTAATGTGCCCTATCGCCGGTCCGCCTCATCTATGGTGCGTGGAATATCAACTCGCTGTAATCAATTTCCAGATCCCGAGAACACCGGATCCCCACTTTACAACATAAACGGCACATATCCAGTCCACAAACCGTGCTTTGTGACATGATGCACCCCCTGGGGGTGGAGAATCTTCCTCTGCAATATATTCCCTGGGGGTGGGACCCTGCATTATCTTGGAACATTGCCCCTGAGTAAATCCTAAGGGTTGGTCCTGTAGTATATTCTCCTCGGGATGTAGCCCTGTAATATATTCTAAGGATGTGGCTCTGTAGTATTTTCTCTTCAGGGTGTGGCCCTGCATTATATTCTCCTCGGGATGTGGCCCTGTAGTATATTTTCCTCGGGTGTGGCCCTGTAGTATATTCTCCTCGGGGTGCGGCCCTGTAGTATATTATCCTTGGGGTGTGGCCCTGTAGTATATTCTCCTCGGGGTGTAGCCCTGTAATATATTCTAAGGGTGTGGCTCTGTAGTATTTTCTCTTCAGGGTGTGGCCCTGTAGTATATTCTCCTCGGGGTGTGACTCTGTAGTATTTTCTCTTCAGGGTGTGGCCCCTCGGGGTGTGGCCCTGCATTATATTCTCCTTGGGGTGTGGCCCTGCAGTATATTCTCCTCGGGTGTGGCCCTGTAGTATATTCTCCTAGGGGTGTGGCCCTGTAGTATATTCTCCCCGCGGTGTGGCCCTGTAGTATATTCTCCTCGGGGTGTGGCCCTGTAGTATATTCTCCTCAGGGTGTGGCCCTGAATTATATTCTCGGGGTGTGGCCCTGTAGTATATTCTCCTCGAGGTATGGCCCTGTAGTATATTCTCCTCGGGGTGTGGCCCTGCATTATATTCTCCCCGAGGTGCGGCCCTGTAGTATATTCTCCTCGGGGTGTGGCCCTGTAGTATATTCTCCTCGGGGTGCGGCCCTGTAGTATATTCTCCTCGGGGTGCGGCCCTGTAGTATATTCTCCTCGGGGTGTGGCCCTGTAGTATATTCTCCTCGGGGTGTGGCCCTGCATTATATTCTCCTTGGGGTGTGGCCCTGCAGTATATTCTCCTCGGGTGTGGCCCTGTAGTATATTCTCCTCGGATGTGGCCCTGTAGTATATTCTCCTAGGGGTGTGGCCCTGTAGTATATTCTCCTCGGGGTGTGGCCCTGTAGTATATTCTCCTCAGGGTGTGGCCCTGAATTATATTCTCGGGGTGTGGCCCTGTAGTATATTCTCCTCGGGGTGTGGCCCTGCATTATATTCTCCCCGGGGTGCGGCCCTGTAGTATATTCTCCTCAGGGTGTGGCCCGTAGTATATTTTCCTTGGGGTGTGGCCCTGTAATACATTCTCCTCAGGGTGTGGCCCTGTAGTATATTCTCCTATGTCCCCCCCCACCCAGTGGCGTCTCCAGCTTTCATATTTAGGGGGGGCACATGGGGGGACAGCGACAAAAGTAGGGGGGCCAAGTATCAAATGCAAATATATATATATATCCTGGGGCCCTTTACTACGATCGCACAACGGGCCCTTTCACATGTTCTGTAGTGAGCTCCCTTCCTACTATACTGGGGCCCCACCAGGGTGGCAGAAAACAAGAGATATATGTCACCAGCACACCAAGAAAATATAAGGGTCCAAAGCAGTGGGAGAACTATCAGGGTTGCAAAGGTTGTCTTGCCACCGGGCCCTGGTGTTCTGCCACTGTGGGGTTCCCCAGCTGTCCTGTCCCTGTTATTGACAGCGCTGGTCTGGCATCTGTCTCCTTGGCAGCGGCGGCAGTCTATTAGGACCTAGTGCTGGTGACATTATGGGTGCATGCAGGGGAAGGCTGGCACTATTGGTTATAGAGAGCCGAGCCCCCAGCTGGTCACCTAGCAGCAGTAATGCTGTATAACCTTCTCTGTTGACATGCTGATCGGGATGTGATCCTAGTGATGCTCCCAGTCAGATCTAATAAACACAGTATTTATTAGCATCAAGAGTACAACCACATATATATATATATAAACTGTATGTTCAGCGGCCATGTGGGCTCTATGCCTGTAAAGTGTGGGCTTTGATCAATAAAATCACTGATATTTAACACTAGGATTTGACTAGGAGCATCACCTGGATTGCATCCCGATCAGCATGTCAGAGAAGGCGCCACTGCTGCTAAGCAACCTGCAGGGAGCTCAACTGTCTACAATCAATAGAGATGGGCTCGGGTGTGTTTGAAATCCCACATGCCCGATCTCCCACAAGGAAGCCGACACTCCACAGTGCTAATCACAGACAGTGAGACATTTCCTGATCTGTGGAGCTGCGGAGCGGGAAATGTCTCATTGCCTGTAATTAGCGCTGTGCAGTGTGGGCTTCCTGGCAGGCTCTGGCATGTGGAATTTTGAACATGCCCAGCCCATCTCTAACAACAAATTGAGCTGGCCCTCCTGTACATCAGCCCCATAAAGTAACCAGCACTGGGTTCCAATGTGCTGCCGCCGCTGCCATGGAGACAGAGACCAGCGCTGTGAATAGCCGGGACAGGACAGCAACTCTGGTTGTTCCAGCACTGGTCCACACTGGGAACATTCCCCCATCCACCTATAATGTGTAGATGGGGGAATTGGATCATTTCCTTTTTTTTTCATTCAACCTAATAGTTGAATGAAAAAAAGTGATCAATGTATGGGCTGCCTAAGAGCCAAGACCAGCCATAGACAGTTTAAATCTCAGCTGGTTCAGCAGGAACTGGCTGAGATTTGAACCATTAATGAGCAGATTCTCTTATGATTATCACTAGTGGTTGCTATAGTCACTAGTGATAATCACTGTGTGTCGGGGGAATACAATTGCTGGGCAGGAGGGATATTCCCCTGTCAGCACTGTCTGTGTTGATGGGGGAATCATGCAAGTTTCTTTCCTGCAATCTGTGGATGCGTATATTCCCTGCCTAACTGAAAGCGAAAGTAAATTGTGAATGTCTTGAAAGAACAGGAGAGGGGGAGGGAGACAGATGGGGGAGAGAAGGGATGGAGATAATGCAGTTCAGTGATTACAGTGTACTGCAGTCTGCAGTGCACACACTTACCCATGGTCTACGCTAGAATCTCAGGCATCATTCACACACAGCCTGGAATGCTGCTGATTTTCATATTTCCCGCCCACACATCCCCTCTCTTCAGATACAGCACGCTGGGACAGTGTGGGCGGGACTGGAAGGAGGAGGAGGAGCTGTATTCCTCCCTGCTCGTATGTGAGGAGAGTGAGGGGGGTGGCTGGACTCGCTGGGCTGTGAAAGAGTGTCATAGACTGACACTCGGCTCAGCTTGCAGTCACCATTCTCGGAATTTACAGGCTGGTTCTCCTGTCCTAAGGACGGGAGAAATCAGTCTGTTTTTTCAGTAACTGAGATGAAGGCTTGGGCACCCCTCCCACAGTGCTCATTGGGTCCTTCCTGCAACTCGCTCTTCTCCGTGCCAATGAGGATGCAGGGAAAGGAGCAGATCGAGCAGCTGTGGTTGTGTGAGCGCTTGCATTATGCAGTGTCAGCGAGCAGAGGGAGGAGGAGGAATCCCCTGCAGGAGCTGACTGGGGACGCTCTCCCTCTCAGGAGAGACTATGTTACCCCAGCAGCAGCCCGAGCGAAAAAAAATAAAATAATTTTTTTTGGGGGGGGCACATGGTGGGGCACAGCATAATGTTGGGGGGGCCAGGGCCCCCTCTGGTCCCCCCCTAGGGACGCCATTGCCCCCACCACATCATATGTCCCCCCCACCCCCACCCCCACGCTGTACGTGCATCCCTTTCTATGCCCCCCCACAATCTACGTGCATCCCTTCCTATGCCCCCCCCACAATGTACGTGCATCCCTTTCTATGCCCCCCCACAATGTACGTGCATCCCTTTCTATGCCCCCCCCACAATGTACATGCATCCCTTTCTATGCCCCCCCCACAATGTACGTGCATCCCTTTCTATGCCCCCCCCCACAATGTACGTGCATCCCTTTCTATGCCCCCCCCACAATGTACGTGCATTCCTTTCTATGCCCCCCCCACAATGTACGTGCATCCCTTTCTATGCCCCCCCACAATGTACGTGCATCCCTTTCTATGCCCCCCACAATGTACGTGCATCCCTTTCTATGCCCCCCCACAATGTACGTGCATCCCTTTCTATGCCCCCCCCACAATGTACGTGCATCCCTTTCTATGCCCCCCCCCACAATGTACGTGCATCCCTTTCTATGCCCCCCCACAATGTGCGTGCATCCCTTTCTATGCCCCCCACAATGTACGTGCATCCCTTTCTATGTCCCCCCCACACAATGTACGTGCATCCCTTTCTATGCCCCCCCACAATGTACGTGCATCCCTTTCTATGCCCCCCCACAATGTACGTGCATCCCTTTCTATGCCCCCCCAATGTACGTGCATCCCTTTCTATGCCCCCCACAATGTACGTGCATCCCTTTCTATGCCCCCCCCACAATGTATGTGCATCCCTTTCTATGCCCCCCCACAATGTATGTGCATCCCTTTCTATGCCCCCCCCACAATGTACGTGCATCCCTTTCTATGCCCCCCCACAATGTACGTGCATCCCTTTCTATGCCCCCCACGCTGTACGTGCATCCCATTCTATGCCCCCCCACAATTGTACGTGTATCCCTTTCTATGCCCCCCCACAATGTACGTGCATCCCTTTCTATGCCCCCCACAATGTATGTGCATCCCTTTCTATGCCCCCCCCACAATGTACGTGCATCCCTTTCTATGCCCCCCCCCACAATGTACGTGCATCCCTTTCTATGCCCCCCCACACTGTACGTGCATCCCTTTCTATGCCCCCCCCACAATGTACGTGCATCCCTTTCTATGCCCCCCACAATGTACGTGCATCCCTTTCTATGCCCCCCACGCTGTACGTGCATCCCTTTCTATGTCCCCCCCACAATCTACGTGCATCCCTTTCTATGCCCCCCCACAATGTACGTGCATCCCTTTCTATGCCCCCCCACAATGTACGTGCATCCCTTTCTATGCCCCCCCACAATGCACGTGCATCCCTTTCTATGCCCCCCCCACAATGTACGTGCATCCCTTTCTATGTCCCCCCCACAATGTACGTGCATCCCTTTCTATGCCCCCCCCACAATGTACGTGCATCCCTTTCTATGCCCCCCCACAATGTACGTGCATCCCTTTCTATGCCCCCCTAAAATGTACGTGCATCCCTTTCTATGCCCCCCCACAATGTACGTGCATCCCTTTCTTTGCCCCCCCCACAATGTACGTGCATCCCTTTCTATGCCCCCCCCACAATGTACATGCATCCCTTTCTATGCCCCCCACACGCTGTACGTGCATCCCTTTCTATGTCCCCCCTACAATGTACGTGCATCCCTTTCTATGCCCCCCCACAATGTACGTGCATCCCTTTCTATGCCCCCCCACAATGTACGTGCATCCCTTTCTATGCCCCCCATAATGTGCGTGCATCCCTTTCTATGCCCCCCCACAATGTACGTGCATCCCTTTCTATGTCCCCCCCACAATGTACGTGCATCCCTTTCTATGTCCCCCCCACAATGTACGTGCATCCCTTTCTATGCCCCCCCACAATGTACGTGCATCCCTTTCTATGCCCCCCCACAATGTATGTGCATCCCTTTCTATGCCCCCCCCGCGCTGTACGTGCATCCCTTTCTATGCCCCCCCACAATGTACGTGCATCCCTTTCTATGCCCCCCCACAATGTACGTGCATCTCTTTCTATGCCCCCCCACAATGTACGTGCATCCCTTTCTATGCCCCCCCCACAATGTACGTGCATCCCTTTCTATGTCCCCCCCACAATGTACGTGCATCCCTTTCTATGCCCCCCCACGCTGTACGTGCATCCCTTTCTATGCCCCCCCACAATGTACGTGCATCCCTTTCTATGCCCCCCCCCACAATGTACGTGCATCCCTTTCTATGCCCCCCACAATGTACGTGCATCCCTTTCTATGCCCCCCCACAATGTACGTGCATCCCTTTCTATGCCCCCCCCCACGCTGTACATGCATCCCTTTCTATGCCCCCCCACAATGTACGTGCATCCCTTTCTATGCCCCCCACAATGTACGTGCATCCCTTTCCATGCCCCCCCCCACGCTGTACGTGCATCCCTTTCTATGCCCCCCCCAATGTACGTGCATCCCTTTCTATGTCCCCCCACAATGTACGTGCATCCCTTTCTATGCCCCCCACAATGTACGTGCATCCCTTTCTATGCCCCCCACAATGTACGTGCATCCCTTTCTATGCCCCCCCCACAATGTACGTGCATCCCTTTCTATGCCCCCCACAACGTACGTGCATCCCTTTCTATGCCCCCCCCCCCACAATGTACGTGCATCCCTTTCTATGCCCCCCCCATAATGTACGTGCATCCCTTTCTATGCCCCCCCCACAATGTACGTGCATCCCTTTCTATGCCCCCCCACAATGTACGTGCATCCCTTTCTATGCCCCCCCACAATGTACGTGCATCCCTTTCTATGCCCCCCCACAATGTACGTGCATCCCTTTCTATGCCCCCCACAATGTATGTGCATCCCTTTCTATGCCCCCCCACAATGTACGTGCATCCCTTTCTATGCCCCCCCACAATGTAGTGCATCCCTTTCTATGCCCCCCCACAATGTATGTGCATCCCTTTCTATGCCCCCCCCACAATGTACGTGCATCCCTTTCTATGCCCCCCACAATGTACGTGCATACCTTTCTATGCCCCCCCCCACAATGTATGTGCATCCCTTTCTATGTCCCCCCCACAATGTACTTGCATCCCTTTCTATGCCCCCCACAATGTACGTGCATCCCTTTCTATGCCCCCCCACAATGTATGTGCATCCCTTTCTATGCCCCCCACAATGTACGTGCATCCCTTTCTATGCCCCCCCACAATGTACGTGCATCCCTTTCTATGTCCCCCCCCCACAATGTACGTGCATCCCTTTCTATGCCCCCCCACAATGTACGTGCATACCTTTCTATGCCCCCCCTCACAATGTACGTGCATCCCTTTCTATGCCCCCCCACAATGTACGTGCATCCCTTTCTATGTCCCCCTTTCGGACGATTTGTGGAGTGTTTCCCAGCACTGGGCCCATCCAGAGCTCTGCTAGGGGGGAGGGCTACGTTCAAAGGCTGCAGTCCACAGTCTGGACACCTTTGGAAGAAATGCAGCCACGTACACGGAAGAAGAACACTACAGTCCCATCTTTCCCAGTCAGTCCATGTTTCCAGCCCTGAAGAAGGGGGTCTGACCCTGAAACGTGTTGTATATTTCTTGTTTATGAGATTTTTAATGAACAGAAACTCTTTCAGATTTACCTCCACATCTTCTAAGACAACCCTCAGACATTGGAGGGTCCACTCTTCCCAGGATCCCCCCCAAAGTACAGAAGCCACACTTCACTGCAAGGTCCAGCACTACCCATCCAAACCAATGTGGTCCGGTCCTAGTGCTGAGGGCACCGAGCAATCATCTGTAACTATGACCTGGAAATGTACTGAGATACGTGGGAAAGGAATTTGTGAAATATCTTGTTCTGAAGTATGTCTAGTATTCCCTCAAGGCAACAAGAGAAGAATGCAGTGTGTGTGGTACAACAATGGCTCCTATCAGTCCAGATTTCTCCATCTTCTTCACCATAAGGGTGGATTCCTCACCCTACACACCAGACACGCGCCTTGGCCTAGTAATCACTGAGAAAGAAGAGCCGATGGTTTAATGGAAGCTGAGATACGAAGGAGGTCTTCCTCTTCTTAAACTGACCAACTGCAATCAGATCCCCAACTGCCATCAATTGCGTCACCCAAGGCCAGTTCCACCAAATGAAGACCCATCTATACAGTATTTTAGCAATGGCACAGTGGAAGCTCCTTATCCTCAAAGACTTGGGTTGGTTACTGTAGGTTATCCTCGGAGGTTAGGTTATTGTAGGTTATCCTCAGAGGTTGGATTACTGTAGGTTATTCTCTGAAGTTGGGATAGTGTAGGTTATTCTCAGTGGACGGGTTGGTTATTGTAGGTTATCCTCTGAGGTTGGGATAGTGTAGGTTATTCTCAGTGCATGGGTTGGTTATTGTAGGTTATCCTCGGTGGTTGGGTTGCTTATTGTAGGTTATCTTCGGAGGTTGGATTACTGTAGGTTATCCTCAGAGGTTGGATTACTGTAGGTTATCCTCAGAGGTTGGGTTATTGTAGGTTATCCTCGGAGGTTTGATTACTGTAGGTTATCCTCGGAGGTTGGATTACTGTAGGTTATCCTCGGAGGTTTGATTACTGTAGGTCATCCTCGGAGGTTGGATTACTGTAGGTTATCCTCTGAGGTTGGGTTATTGTAGGTTATCCTCAGAGGTTGGATTACTGTAGGTTATCCTCGGAGGTTGGGTTATTGTAGGTTATCCTCGGAGGTTGGATTATTGTAGGTTACCCTCGGAGGTTGGGTTATTGTAAGTTATCCTCGAGGTTGGGTTGGTTATTATAGGTTATCGTTGGAGATTAGGTTAGGTTATTGTAGGTTATCCTCTGAGGTTGGGTTGGTTATTGTAGGTTATCCTCGGAGGTTGGATTATTGTAGGTTACCCTCGGAGGTTGGGTTATTGTAAGTTATCCTCTGAGGTTGGGATAGTGTAGGTTATTCTCAGTGGACAGGTTGGATTACTGTATTTTATCCTCGGAGGATGGGTTATTGTAGGTTATCCTCGGAGGTTGGGTTATTGTAGGTTATCCTCAGAGGTTGGATTACTGTAGGTTATCCTCTGAGGTTGGGATAGTGTAGGTTATTCTCAGTGGACGGGTTGGTTATTGTAGGTTATCCTCGGAGGTTGGATTTCTGTAGGTTATCCTCGGAGGTTGGATTTCTGTAGGTTATCCTCGGAGGTTGGATTTCTGTAGGTCATCCTCGGAGGTTGGATTTCTGTAGGTTATCCTCGGAGGTTGGATTTCTGTAGGTTATCCTCGGAGGTTGGATTTCTGTAGGTCATCCTCGGAGGTTGGATTTCTGTAGGTTATCCTCGGAGGTTGGATTTCTGTAGGTTATCCTCGGAGGTTGGATTTCTGTAGGTTATCCTCGGAGGTTGGATTTCTGTAGGTTATCCTCGGAGGTTGGATTTCTGTAGGTTATCCTCGGAGGTTGGATTTCTGTAGGTCATCCTCGGAGGTTGGATTTCTGTAGGTTATCCTCGGAGGTTGGGTTATTAAAGAAGAGGCTGCCTAGACACAAAGCTTCGGTGCTAGGTGTTCACCTACAAGACCAGCTTTGAGGATAGGAATGCATCGCACACACTTCACCAAATGTCTGTGCCATGATTGTGGTAACTAGAGACCACATCTGACTGTATGAGAGGTCTTCATCACCAGTGTTACAGATGACCATTGACAAGGTATGGTGGGCAAAGAAATTCCCGGGAACAATGAAACAAATACTCCCCAGTCCATGGACACAGCAGTGAGCTCAGATCCCGCCCACATTAAAAGAATCCGGTGACCTCTCAGTCTACCATGCAAACCATCCAACTTCCAAGTCAATGCCGCCAAGAACTCCATTATCTGATGTTGAGACCTTTCACCAAAACATAAACTTCTATTCTAACTGTACATCCCTACCCCCACCTCATTCAGATATCTTATTTGTTGGCCCAGTAGAATGGTTTGTGATAGACATTAGGTGGTTCCATGGGTGAAGGATGTGTGGATCTCTATTTGGGGATATGGGCTGCTACCTTGCTGGTAGGACAGAGCTGTCGCTTCAGCAGAGATATACATTGGGTACGGAAAGTATTCAGACCCCCTTATATTTCTCATGCCGCGTACACACGATCGTGATTCACGGCGGTGAAAACACCGCCGTGAATCACGACATGAAAAAAAATGAAAAACGAGGGAACGGCATTTTCCCCCACACACGACCGTTTTTCCCGTAATTTTTTTCTTTGTCGAGAAAAACGACCGTCTGTGGGCTCCGCGGCAGTGTCTCCCTATGGGAAAACTGCAGCGGAAAAAAATGATGGAAAAAACGATGAGAAAATTTAGAACATGTTCTAATTTTTCTCGTCGTTTTTCCTGCCGTTTTTCTCAACGAGAAAAACGGCATAAAGCCCACAGACGATCGTTTTTCTCGGCGAAAAAAAAAAATTTCATTTTTCCCGACGGGAAAAATGATCGTGTGTACGCGGCATCACTCTTTGTTATATTGCAGCCATTTGCTAAAATCATTGAAATTCATTTTTTTCCTCATTAATGTACACACAGCACCCCATAATAATGTACACACAGCCCCCCATAGTGTACACACAGCACCCCATAATGTACACACAGCTCCCATAATGTACACGTAGCCCCCCATAATGTACACACAGCCCCCCATAATGTACACACAGCACCCCATAGTGTACACACAGCACCCCATAATGTACACACAGCTCCCCATAATGTACACACAGCTCCCCATAATGTACACACAGCCCCCCATAATGTACACACAGCACCCCATAATGTACACACAGCACCCCATAGTGTACACACAGCCCCCCATAAT
The DNA here is from genome assembly GCA_029206835.1 of Rana muscosa. Lineage (NCBI taxonomy): Eukaryota > Metazoa > Chordata > Amphibia > Anura > Ranidae > Rana > Rana muscosa. Next base: position 498,404,242 of record CM055127.1, read on the forward strand.
GTACACACAGCCCCCCATAATGTACACACAGCACCCCATAGTGTACACACAGCACCCCATAATGTACACACAGCTCCCCATAATGTACACACAGCCCCCCATAATGTACACACAGCACCCCATAATGTACACACAGCACCCCATAGTGTACACGTAGCCCCCCATAATGTACACACAGCCCCCCATAATGTACACACAGCACCCCATAGTGTACACACAGCACCCCATAATGTACACACAGCTCCCCATAATGTACACACAGCACCCCATAATGTACACACAGCTCCCCATAATGTACACGTAGCCCCCCATAATGTACACACAGCCCCCCATAATGTACACACAGCACCCCATAATGTACACACAGCACCCCATAATATACACACAGCCCCCCATAATATACACACAGCACCCCATAATGTACACACAGCTCCCCATAGTGTACACACAGCACCCCATAATGTACACACAGCCCCCTATAATGTACACACAGCACCCCATAATGTACACACAGCCCCCCATAATGTACACACAGCACCCCATAATGTACACACAGCTCCCCATAGTGTACACACAGCCCCCCATAATGTACACACAGCACACCATAATGTACACACAGCTCCCCATAGTGTACACACAGCCCCCCATAATGTACACACAGCCCCCCATAATGTACACACAGCACCCCATAATGTACATAAAGCCCCCCATAATGTACACACAGCACTCCATAATGTACACACAGCACCCCATAATGTACATACAGCCCCCCATAATGTACACACAGCCCCCCATAATGTACACACAGCACCCCATAATGTACATACAGCCCCCCATAATGTACACACAGCACCCCATAATGTACACACAGCCCCCCATAATGTACACACAGCACCCCATAATGTACACACAGCTCCCCATAGTGTACACACAGCCCCCCATAATGTACACACAGCCCCCCATAATGTACACACAGCACCCCATAATGTACATACAGCCCCCCATAATGTACACACAGCACTCCATAATGTACACACAGCCCCCCATAATGTACACACAGCACCCCATAATGTACACACAGGCCCCCATAGTGTACACACAGCCCCCCATAGTGTACACACAGCACTCCATAATGTACACACAGCCCCCCATAATGTACACACAGCACCCCATAGTGTACACACAGCACCCCATAATGTACACACAGCCCCCCATAATGTACACACAGCACCCCATAGTGTACACACAGCACCCCATAATGTCCACACAGCACCCCATAATGTACACACAGCCCCCCATAATGTACACACAGCACCCCATAGTGTACACACAGCACCCCATAATGTACACACAGCCCCCCATAATGTACACACAGCACCCCATAGTGTACACACAGCACCCCATAATGTACACACAGAACCCCATAATGTACACACTGCCCCCCATAATGTACACACAGCCCCCCATAATGTACACACAGCACCCCATAGTGACATAAAAACACAGAATTGGTGAAATTTTTGCAGATTTATTAAAAAAGAAAAAGTGAAATCACACATGCTCCTAAGTATTCAGACCCTTTGCTGTGACACTCATATATATAACTCAGGTGCCGTCCATTTCTTCTGATCATCCTTGAGATGGTTCTACACCTTCATTGGAGTCCAGCTGTGTTTGATTCTACTGATTGGACTGGATTAGGAAAGCCACACACCTGTCTATAGAAGACCTTACAGCTCACAGTGCATGTCAGAGCCAATGAGAATCATGAGGTCAAAGGAACTGCCTGAAGAGCTCAGAGACAGAATTGTGGCAAGGCACAGATCTGGCCAAGGTTGCTGCACTTAAGGTTCCTAAGAGCACAGTGGCCTCCATAATCCTTAAATGGAAGACGTTTGGGACGACCAGAACCCTTCCTAGAGCTGGCCGTCCGGCCAAACTGAGCTATCGGGGGAGGAGAGCCTTGGTGAGAGAGGTAAAGAAGAACCCAAAGATCACTGTGGCTGAGCTCCAGAGATGCAGTCGGGAGAAAGTTGTAGAAAGTCGCCCATCACTGCAGCCCTCCACCAGTCGGGGCTTTATGGCAGAGGGGCCCGACGGAAGCCTCTCCTCAGTGCAAGACACATGAAAGCCGCATGGAGTTTGCTAATAAACACCTGAAGGACTCCAAGATGGTGAGAAATAAGATTCTCTGGTCTGATGAGACCAAGATAGAACTTTTTGGCCTTAATTCTAAGCGGTATGTGTGGAGAAAACCAGGCACTGCTAATCACCTGTCCATACAGTCCCAACTGTGAAGCATGGTGGTGGCAGCATCATGCTGTGGGGGTGTTTTTCAGCTGCAGGGACAGGACGACTGGTTGCAATCGAGGGAAAGATGAATACGGCCAAGTACAGGGATATCCTGGAGGAAAACCTTCTCCAGAGTGCTCAGGACCTCAGACTGGGCCGAAGGTTTACCTCCCAACAATACAATGACCCTAAGCACACAGCTAAAATAATGAAGGAGTGGCTTCACAACAACTCTGTGACTGTTCCTGATTGGCCCGGCCAGAGCCCCGACTTACACCCAATGGAGCCTCTCTGGAGAGACCTAAAAATGTCCGTCCACCAACGTTTACCATCCAACCTGACAGAACTGGAGAGGATCTGCAAGGAGGAATGGCAGAGGATCCCCAAATCCAGGTGTGAAAAACTTGTTGTATCTTTCCCAAAAAGACTCATCAAAAGGGTGCAAATACTAAATACTGAGCAAAGGGTCTGAATACTTAGGAGCATGTGATATTTCACTTTTTCTTTTTTAATAAATCTGCAAAAATGTCACCAATTCTGTGTTTTTCTGTCACTATGGGGTGCTGTGTGTACATTATGGGGAGCTGTGTGTACATTATGGGGGGCTGTGTGTACATTATGGGGTGCTGTGTGTACATTATGGGGGGCTGTGTGTACATTATGGGGTGCTGTGTGTACATTATGGGGGGCTGTGTGTACATTATGGGGTGCTGTGTGTACATTATGTGGTGCTGTGTGTACATTATGGGGTGCTGTGTGTACATTATGGGGTGCTGTGTGTACATTATGGGGAGCTGTGTGTATATTATGGGGTTCTGTGTGTACATTATGGGAAGCTGTGTGTATATTATGGGGTGCTGTGTGTACACTATGGGGTGCTGTGTGTACATTATGGGGGGCTGTGTGTACATTATGGGGTTCTGTGTGTACATTATGGGGTGCTGTGTGTACATTATGGGGGCTGTGTGTACATTATGGGGGGCTGTGTGTACATTATGGGGTTCTGTGTGTACATTATGGGGTGCTGTGTGTACAATATGGGGTGCTGTGTGTACATTATGGGGTGCTGTGTGTACAATATGGGGTGCTGTGTGTGCATTATGGGGTGCTGTGTGTACATTATGGGGAGCTGTGTGTATATTATGGGGGCTGTGTGTACATTATGGGGGGCTGTGTGTACATTATGGGGTTCTGTGTGTACATTATGGGGTGCTGTGTGTACAATATGGGGTGCTGTGTGTACATTATGGAGTGCTGTGTGTACATTATGGGGTTCTGTGTGTACATTATGGGGTGCTGTGTGTACACTATGGGGTGCTGTGTGTACATTATGGGGGGCTGTGTGTACATTATGGGGTGCTGTGTGTACAGTATGGGGTGCTGTGTGTACATTATGGAGTGCTGTGTGTACATTATGGGGGGCTGTGTGTACATTATGGGGTGCTGTGTGTACATTATGGGGGGCTGTGTGTACACTATGGGGTGCTGTGTGTACATTATGGGGAGCTGTGTGTACATTATGGGGTTCTGTGTGTACATTATGGGGTGCTGTGTGTACAATATGGGGTGCTGTGTGTACATTATGGGGTGCTGTGTGTACATTATGGGGTTCTGTGTGTACATTATGGGGTGCTGTGTGTACAATATGGGGTGCTGTGTGTATATTATGGGGTGCTGTGTGTACATTATAGGGTTCTGTGTGTACATTATGGGGTGCTGTGTGTGTACACTATGGGGTGCTGTGTGTACATTATGGAGTGCTGTGTGTACATTATGGAGTGCTGTGTGTACATTATGGGGGGCTGTGTGTACACTATGGGGTGCTGTCTGTACATTATGGGGTGCTGTGTGTATATTATGGGGTGCTGTGTGTACATTATGGGGGGCTGTGTGTACATTATGGGGAGCTGTGTGTACATTATGGGGTGCTGTGTGTACATTATGGGGGGCTGTGTGTACATTATGGGGTGTTGTGTACAATATGGGGTGCTGTGTGTACAATATGGGGTGCTGTGTGTACATTATGGGGTGCTGTGTGTACAATATGGGGTGATGTGTGTACATTATGGGGTGCTGTGTGTACATTATGGGGGTCTGTGTGTACATTATGGGGTGCTTTGTGTACATTATGGGGTGTTGTGTACAATATGGGGTGCTGTGTGTACATTATGGGGTGCTGTGTGTACATTACGGGGTGCTGTGTGTACACTATGGGGTGCTGTGTGTACATTATGGGGTGTTGTGTACATTATGGGGTGCTGTGTGTTCATTATGGGGTGTTGTGTACTTTATTGGGGTGCTGTGTGTACATTATGGGGTGTTGTGTACTTTATTGGGGTGCTGTGTGTACATTATGGGGTGCTGTGTGTACACTATGGGGTGCTGTGTGTACATTATGGGGGGCTGTGTGTACATTATGGGGTGCTGTGTGTACATTATGGGGTGCTGTGTGTATACTATGGGGTGCTGTGTGTACATTATGGGGGCTGTGTGTACATTATGGGGTGTTGTGTACATTATGGGGTGCTGTGTGTTCATTATGGGGTGTTGTGTACTTTATTGGGGTGCTGTGTGTACATTATGGGGTGTTGTGTACTTTATTGGGGTGCTGTGTGTACATTATGGGGTGTTGTGTACTTTATTGGGGTGTTGTGTGTACATTATGGGGTGCTGTGTGTACATTATGGGGTGTTGTGTACATTATGGGGTGCTGTGTGTTCATTATGGGGTGTTGTGTACTTTATTGGGGTGCTGTGTGTACATTATGGGGTGTTGTGTACTTTATTGGGGTGCTGTGTGTACATTATGGGGTGTTGTGTACTTTATTGGGGTGCTGTGTGTACATTATGGGGTGCTGTGTGTACATTATGGGGTGTTGTGTACTTTATTGGGGTGCTGTGTGTACATTATGGGGGGCTGTGTGTATATTATGGGGTGCTGTGTGTACACTATGGGGTGCTGTGTGTACATTATGGGGGCTGTGTGTACATTATGGGGTGCTGTGTGTACATTATGGGGTGCTGTGTGTACACTATGGGGTGCTGTGTGTACATTATGGGGGGCTGTGTGTACATTATGGGGTGCTGTGTGTACATTATGGGGTGCTGTGTGTACATTAATGAGGAACACAAATGGCTGCAATATAAGAAAGAGTGAGAAATGTAAGGGGGTCTGAATACTTTCCGTACCCCACTGTACTTGAGTCAGGAGAGAGGAGTGCCCGGTGGCCAGAATAAGGAGACTCTTGATGAAGAATAGAATTGTTTATTTGAGGTAAATCCTGTATGGGGTGCTGTGTGTTCATTATGGGGTGTTGTGTACTTTATTGGGGTGCTGTGTGTACATTATGGGGTGTTGTGTACTTTATTGGGGTGCTGTGTGTACATTATGGGGTGTTGTGTACTTTATTGGGGTGCTGTGTGTACATTATGGGGTGCTGTGTGTACATTATGTGGTGTTGTGTACTTTATTGGGGTGCTGTGTGTACATTATGGGGTGCTGTGTGTTCATTATGGGGTGTTGTGTACTTTATTGGGGTGCTGTGTGTACATTATGGGGTGTTGTGTACTTTATTGGGGTGCTGTGTGTACATTATGGGGTGCTGTGTGTATACTATGGGGTGCTGTGTGTACATTATGGGGGGCTGTGTGTACATTATGGGGTGCTGTGTGTACATTATGGGGTGCTGTGTGTATACTATGGGGTGCTGTGTGTACATTATGGGGGCTGTGTGTACATTATGGGGTGTTGTGTACATTATGGGGTGCTGTGTGTTCATTATGGGGTGTTGTGTACTTTATTGGGGTGCTGTGTGTACATTATGGGGTGTTGTGTACTTTATTGGGGTGCTGTGTGTACATTATGGGGTGTTGTGTACTTTATTGGGGTGTTGTGTGTACATTATGGGGTGCTGTGTGTACATTATGGGGTGTTGTGTACATTATGGGGTGCTGTGTGTTCATTATGGGGTGTTGTGTACTTTATTGGGGTGCTGTGTGTACATTATGGGGTGTTGTGTACTTTATTGGGGTGCTGTGTGTACATTATGGGGTGTTGTGTACTTTATTGGGGTGCTGTGTGTACATTATGGGGTGCTGTGTGTACATTATGGGGTGTTGTGTACTTTATTGGGGTGCTGTGTGTACATTATGGGGGGCTGTGTGTATATTATGGGGTGCTGTGTGTACACTATGGGGTGCTGTGTGTACATTATGGGGGCTGTGTGTACATTATGGGGTACTGTGTGTACATTATGGGGTGCTGTGTGTACACTATGGGGTGCTGTGTGTACATTATGGGGGGCTGTGTGTACATTATGGGGTGCTGTGTGTACATTATGGGGTGCTGTGTGTACATTAATGAGGAACACAAATGGCTGCAATATAAGAAAGAGTGAGAAATGTAAGGGGGTCTGAATACTTTCCGTACCCCACTGTACTTGAGTCAGGAGAGAGGAGTGCCCGGTGGCCAGAATAAGGAGACTCTTGATGAAAAATAGAATTGTTTATTTGAGGTAAATCCTGTACGGATAGAGCCAAAGTGTTTTGGGGTTATTGCCTCCCCCTTCCTCAGGGATGTTGTTACGGAGAAGGGCAGGCTCTGCGGTTGTACCGAAGTCTCTTATGAAAGCTGAGGACTGCTTGTGAGATGCAGAGGCAGCAAAAATAAAAATCTTATGAAAAATGGGGAATAGATGATGAGTATACTTACCTGTCTCCTCTGCCCACCCTGCAGCCCTTTATTATTATTATTATTATTATAGAGGATTTATATGGCGCTAACAGTTTGCGCAGCGCTTTACAACATCAGGGCAGACAGTACAGTCACAATACAATTCAATACAGAGGGATCGGGGGGCTCGGCTCTTTAGAGCTTACACGTTAGCTGACTCGCTGGGGATGAAGGCATTGCCTTTTCTCTGACTGCTGAGAAGATTCCATCACCAGATCTAGAAGAATGACCTCAGGCATGTGTAACGGGAGGGCCCGGGGAACCCAGAAGTTCTTAGAAAGAATGAGCCAGAAAATAATGGACATTGAGAAGAAATATTTGGATGGGGTCTTATTCGGCTGGTTGGAGTGTCTGGTAGCTGCTGTGTGTTCGGGAATGGAATATATTTAAACGACGTTAACTCTTGTCATTACAGCATGTATTAGTGAAATCTCCCAAGAGTTGGTTGATTCTGCAAGGTTTATGCATTCATGAAAATGGCCAGATCTCGCATTGCATATGAGATTTGGACAGAAGGTCAGTAGGGTGAAGACCTGTCATAGGTGGGGGCAGTGACAGTATTTTTTGGTCAGTAGGGTTGGCCTGATTTAGGATCCAAGAAGAAGTAGCGGAATGATGCACTTCTGAAGATGGAGCTGCAGGATGAGAGGAGCCATTGCAGAGTGGTGGATTCTGGAGAGTCAGCAGATGGATGAGAACTTATTGTCAGGCTCATAGAACCGAGAAGTAATCAGTATCGTGCTTTCAATGCTGCAGGTAGGGTAAGATTCTCTTACGTAGTGAGCAGTCTACCAAACCCATTTGAATTTTCAACTTCGGTCATTATACCAGCAAGTTCTTCCTTCCAGCAATCCACTGACAATCAAAGACACTGGAATGTTCCAAATGGGAAATGTGGAGGAATTCTTTAAGAAATGTAGGACCTCCTCTCCATCTTCCTAGTGCTTTTTCAGCTGGGATGATCCATTTGATGTCAGCCTCATATTCTGTCCAAGTTCCAGAGCCCCCAATATTCTCAGAGTTTACGGCCATTCTGAATCTGGCGGCCTAGCTGGTCCTGAATGGACTAATTCCTACTTCACCTGGACCTTTCCATGGAAAAAGCTGTCATAGAAGCCTCAATAGACATGACCTGCACCTTCTCCCGCTATTCATGCAAATATGGAACATCTCAGCCATCTACAAAGATTTGCAGAATTTTTTCAACTTGAGACTTTGGCCATGATGAACGACCAGCAAAGTCTTCACACTGACTCGCTGTTCAGACGGAATGTATGTTGGGCACAAGGGTAAGTTTATCACAGTGCAGAAGGGAAAGATGTGAAATGTGGACATCCCTGTGGAATATGGACATATTGGTGAAATATAAACAGACTGGTTAAATTTGGAAAGATTGGGGTCATGTAGAGAGACTGGTGGAGTATGGACAGGCTGATGGAGTATGGACAGGCTGGTAGAGTATGGACAGGCTGGTGGAGTACGGACAGACTGGTGAAATACGGACAGACTGGTGAAATACGGACAGATTGGTGGAATATGGACAGAATGGTGGAATATGGACAGACTGGTGAAATATGGACAGACTGGTGGAAAATGGACAGATTGGTGGAATATGGACACATTGGGGTCATGTAGAGAGACTGGTGGAATATGGACAGACTGGTGGAGTATGGACAGATTGGTGGAATATGGACAGATTGGGGTCAGGTAGAGAGACTGGTGGAATATGGACAGATTGGTGGAATATGGACAGATTGGGATCAGGTAGAGAGACTGGTGGAATATGGACAGATTGGTGGAGTATGGACACATTGGGGTCATGTAGAGAGACTGGTGGAATATGGACAGACTGGTGGAGTATGGACACATTGGGGTCATGTAGAGAGACTGGTGGAATATGGACAGACTGGTGGAGTATGGACAGATTGGTGGAATGTGGACAGATTGGTGGAATATGGACAGATTGGGGTCAGGTAGAGAGACTGGTGGAATATGGACACATTGGGGTCATGTAGAGAGACTAGTGGAATATGGACAGACTGGTGGAGTATGGACAGATTGATGGAATGTGGACAGATTGGTGGAATATGGACAGATTGGGGTCATGTAGAGAGACTGGTGGAATGTGGACAGATTGGTGGAATGTAGACAGATTGGTGGAATATGGACAGATTGATGGAATGTGGACAGATTGGTGGAATATGGACAGATTGGTGGAATATGGACAGATTGGTGGAATATGGGGTCATGTAGAGAGACTGATGAAATGTGGACAGATTGGTGGAATGTGGACAGATTGGTGGAATATGGACACATTGGGGTAAAGGTAGAGAGACTAGTGGAATGTGGACAGATTGGTGGAATATGGACACATTGGGGTCATGTAGAGAGACTGATGGAATATGGACAGATTGGTGGAATATGGACACATTGGGGTCATGTAGAGAGACTGATGGAATATGGACAGATTGGTGGAATATGGACACATTGGGGTCATGTAGAGAGACTGATGGAATATGGACAATTTGGGGTCATGTAGAGAGACTGGTGGAATGTGGACAGATTGGTGGAATGTGGACAGATTGGTGGAATATGGACAGATTGATGGAATGTGGACAGATTGGTGGAATATGGACAGATTGGTGGAATATGGAGAGATTGGTGGAATGTGGACTGACTGGTGGAATATGGACACATTGGGGTCAGGTAGAGAGACTGGTGGAATATGGACAGATTGGTGGAATATGGAGAGATTGGTGGAATGTGGACAGACTGGTGGAATGTGGGCAGATTGGTGGAATATGGACACATTGGGGTCAGGTAGAGAGACTGGTGGAATGTGGACACATTGGTGGAATATGGACACATTGGGGTCAGGTAGAGAGACTGGTGGAATGTGGACACATTGGTGGAATATGGACACATTGGGGTCAGGTAGAGAGACTGTGAAAATAAAAGTTTACATTTGGGGAAATCAATAGAAAGTGATGACTCAGATTGCTCCACCCATACCTTCTCCCCATTGGTTGCACCAAATTACGCCTGGTTCAGGGTGGGGTACTTTGTGGATAAAATTGGAACATAGGTCTTTAGCAATTGGTGAAGTAAATCTACAAAGCAGATTTCATAGGATGGTTGTCACCTTAAGAAAATAGGGGCAGAATGGGACTGGAGATTGTATAGCACACTTTTCAAAGAGGTGGACTATCAGCTCCCTGTCTTCTCGTTCTTCTCTTTCTGTCCATCGCTCACTCATTTTCTCTTTCCTTTTCTCTCTCAGGGTGAAGCTGGTGACAGGTAGATGATGTGTAGAAGGCCACTTCAGAAGTAAATGAAATAAGAGGAGGCAGGAGAGGTTTATAACAGAGTGTTAGGCGTGTCGTTTTCACTCTTCACCACTAGATGCCCCAACCTGTCTTTTGGATTCAATTTGCATAGAATGTTTTATGTAGGGGAAGCCGGGGATTACACTAGTGTGTTCTCTGCCATAGACTTCAGGTGCTGTGACGAACCCTCTGTCCTCAAACAGATCTAGGTCCGCCGTCAATGCTTCCTCTGTCCAGAACCAGCACCCTCCAAGCTTCTTTAGCCCCCCCCCAGTCCACAGACATTACCTCAGTATAGGGTAAAACCAAAAACTGCTTTATTCAAGCACATGTTAACAGATATCTCTCTTCAAATCACTTCCCTCCCACCCTTGGAAAACAGGGCGGGTTAAACTGTCCAATGACAATGGTGATACAGGTCAGGTGTGTTTAACTTCTCAGTACACAGTCTTATCAGCAGGGGGGTTGGAGGAATCCCCCCTCCCTTTTTCCTCACAGCAAACACACTTGCACATCCCATAATAGTTTAGGTAGCCACAATAGACAATAGAATAGTCACACCCCAAACCATCACAGCAAATAGTACACAACAGCCAACACACAATATACACACAATATATACAATGTATACGGCATTGAGTCTGACTAGCACAGATCATAGTGGGGTTCTCAGTCATGTGCCCCTATTAAAAACACGGGGTGATCTACACATAAGAGGGTCGGGGAAGCTGGACAAGGAGCCTCCAGAACTCTCCAGGGCAAGCTGAGCTGCACAAACCCCCCACCCAAAGTCACTCCTGTCACAGGTGCCATCTTGGGAGAGCCTTTGTCTGATTGGACACTATAGATTTGGGCGGCCATCTTTGAGACATAATGGTTATATATAACCTCTGCGGTGTCATTTTGGTGTGCCTGCAGTGTGTGGATAAAGACCTGCTTGTAAAGGAGGACAGGTAGGTTTTCATTAGGGATAGGTTCCTTATGGAGACGGGCAGTTTAAGGACCCCCCGGAAACTCTTGGAGTCGGCCTGGCGTCCAGGGAAAGCACCTTTACCAGAGTTCAAGCTCATTGGTTGGCGCATTATTCTGCACAGCAACACCCTCCCTTTAGGAAAGTCACCCCCATGAAGCCTCACGGGTAGGTGTTTAGATGAGCATGCCTCAAGCAACCTCCTGCATGCATGTCCTGCGTTAGACTGACATACATGAGTGCCTTGTTGTTGGTGATAGACTTTGCACCGATATGGTAGAGTGTGTTGTGCGTTCTGTAAATGTTCTGGACTATACCATGTGTTGAATGTGGGGGGAGGAGCGCCATGTCCCCCGCCTGTATAGGAATATTTGTCATGGTTCATTTTTCTTTAAAGCAGACCGGTAACATCTGCGCCGTGTAATAATTCATTCCGACACATTGCAGAGAATTCCTTCCAGCCTGCAGTATGCCGATTATTCACCCGTACGGTGATGGTGAGTCTCTGGTAGGTGCCCGCTGGCTGCAGAACGTTGAAGGAGAACTCTGCAGAGTGCCCATGGCTGGAACATCCAGGAAGGTCGGGTTCTCTGTCCCCTCCATTGGGTGGCTGGTGGAAGGACGGTGTCCGGCCTCTGAGATCTGACATTTCTGGAGGTTCCAGTGAAGGTTTTCGGGGGGCCGTTCAGGTTGTCCTGAGAGCGCTCAGCGGGGAACCCTCCTCTACATTCATCTCATCATTCCCTTCTCCTGTCCCAGTGTCTGCATTTCATTTAGTTTGGAGGGTTTTTGTTAAATTCGTCCCCAGACTCCGAGGCTTTCAGTAATATATCTTTCGTCAGGACGTCACCTCTGAGCCCCGCCGGTCTGAAGGGTCCCCGGGGCCCGCTCCTCTGCTGCTATGGCGTTAACCAGGAACTTATGTAGAGCAAAGATCTGCAAGAAGACATAGGACAGCGAGTCGTCAGACCGCCATGACGCACGCTAAAGGGTACGGCGCTTCATTTGTGGATGCACAACTAATGCAGACCAAATATTCTCATTAAACATTTTATAAATCTGCCATGGCAGGTCATCAGAGTCCTCGGCTACGTCCTAAGTGGCCTTACAAGGACACTAAATGTGAGCCGCCATCTTCCTATCTATGGCTGTTCAGGGTGGAGTACCGAGGCAGAGTATTGATCCAGAGGGGGAAGTATTTTCTCAAGCACAGTTCACTTCCTGTCTGGACTTCCAATGGTCCTGATTACATATAATTTTCGATAATTGTGTATGTGATGGTGAACTCCTAATTGCGCCGTCTGTCGGTATAAATTCCAAATACAACAAATAAAAGCGTTTCCAGGGACTCGCCGGAGAGGAAGACGGATTTCCTCAGCACTTCCTGTGAATAATGGCCGCCTCTGCGCCATCTGTTTACGCTGCGCTCACATTTCTCAATATTAATGACTTCTCCGTACATCGCCGACTCAGAAACAATTATCAAATGTTCGCGTCATAAACATTTCAGATTAAGAAAAGCGGAGGGGATCGCTGAACGCAGCAAAGCGTCGTCCATGCCGGAGGGATGATGGATGGGCAGAGCTGGAGATGGATATCTGCGTCGTCTATGAAAATCTTACTGCATTTCCACCGCAGCTTCACCCTCCACATCCGGATCTCACACCGGACAGACGGCACCGCCATCGCTTTACAACCGAACGATAAACTCAGGCTGGGGACATAGGGGGCAGGGGGGTACTAAGGTCACAACAGCTTACAAAACACCGGTAGTGCAGGTGGTCAGTGGGCTGTAGATAGTTGTCAGTGGGATGTGAGTAATGGTTACTGTGGTGGTGGGAGTGGTTAGTGGGATGTAAATAGAGGTCAGTAGGTTGGAGGTAGTGGTCACTGGGATGTTAAAAGGGGTCTGTGGGGTCAGAGTATTTGTCAGTAAGAAGGGGATAGTGGTCAGTGAGATGCAAGTAGCCATCTGTGGCATGTGGATAGTGCAAGTGATCAGTGGGATGGGGGTAGTGATCTGTGGGATGAGGGTAGTAGTCTGTGGGATGGGAGTAGTGATCTGTGGGATGGGGTGGTGATCTGTGGGATGGGGTAGTGATCTGTGGGATAAGAGTAGTGATCTGTGGGATGGGGGTAGTGGTCTGTGGGATGGGGGGAAGTAGTCTGTGGGATGGGGGTAGTGATCTGTGGGATGGGGGGTAGTGATCTGTGGGATGGGGGGTAGTGATTTGTGGGATGGGGGTAGTGATCTGTGGGATGGGGGGTAGTGATCTGTGGGATGGGGGTAGTGATCTGTGGGATGGGGGTAGTGATCTGTGGGATGGGGGGTAGTGATCTGAGGGATGGGGGTAGTGATCTGTGGGATGGGAGTAGTCGTCTGTGGGATGGGGCAAGTGATCTGTAGGATCGGAGTAGTGATCTGTGGGATGGGAGTAGTGATCTGTGGGATGGGAGTAGTGATCTGTGGGATGGGGGAAGTGATCTGTGTGATGGGGGAAGTGATCTGTGTGATGGGGGGTAGTAATCTGTGGGATGGGAGTAGTGATCTGTGGGATGGGAGTAGTGATCTGTGGGATGGGAGTAGTGATCTGTGGGATGAGGGTAGTGATCTGTGGGATGGGAGTAGTGGTCTGTGGGATGGGGATAGTGATCTTTGGGATGGGGGTAGGGATCTGTGGGATGGGAGTAGTGATCTGTGGGATGGGGGTAGTAGTCTGTGAGATGGGAGTAGTGGTCTGTGGGATGGGGGTAATGATCTGTGGGATGGGGTAGTGATCTGTGGGATGGGGGTAGTGATCTGTGGGATGGGGTAGTGATCTGTGGGATGAGGGAAGTGATCTGTGGGATGGGAATAGTGATCTGTGGGATGGGGGAAGTGATCAGTGGGATGGGGGAAGTGATCAGTGGGATGGGGGTAGTGATCTGTGGGATGAGGGTAGTGGTCTGTGGGATGGGATTAGTGGTCTGTGGGATGGGGGTAGTGATCTGTGGGGTGGGGGGTAGTGATTTGTGGGATGGGGGTAGTGATCTGTGGGATGGGGGTAGTGATCTGTGGGATGGGGGTAGTGGTCTGTGGGATGGGAGTAGTGATCTGTGGGATGGGAGTAGTGATCTGTGGGATGGGAGTAGTGATCCGTGGGATGGGGGTAGTGATCTGTGGGGTGGGGGGTAGTGATTTGTGGGATGGGAGTAGTGGTCTGTGGGATGGGGGTAATGATCTGTGGGATGGGGTAGTGATCTGTGGGATGGGGGTAGTGATCTGTGGGATGGGGTAGTGATCTGTGGGATGAGGGAAGAGATCTGTGGGATGGGAATAGTGATCTGTGGGATGGGGGAAGTGATCAGTGGGATGGGGGAAGTGATCAGTGGGATGGGGGTAGTGATCTGTGGGATGAGGGTAGTGGTCTGTGGGATGGGATTAGTGGTCTGTGGGATGGGGGTAGTGATCTGTGGGATGGGGCAATGATCTGGGGTATGGGAGTAGTGATCTGTGGGATGGGAATAGTGGTCTGTGGGATGGGAGTAGTGATCTGTGGGGTGGGGGGTAGTGATTTGTGGGATGGGGGTAGTGATCTGTGGGATGGGGGTAGTGATCTGTGGGATGGGGGTAGTGGTCTGTGGGATGGGAGTAGTGATCTGTGGGATGGGAGTAGTGATCTGTGGGATGGGGGTAGTGATCTGTGGGATGGGAGTAGTGATCTGTGGGATGGGGGTAGTGATCTGTGGGATGGGAGTAGTGATCTGTGGGATGAGGGTAGTGATCTGTGGAATGGGAGTAGTGGTCTGTGGGATGGGATTAATGGTCTGTGAGATGGGAGTAGTGGTCTGTGGGATGGGGGTAGTGGTCTCTGGGATGGGGGTAGTGATCTGTGGGATGGGGCAATGATCTGTGGGATGGGAATAGTGATCTGTGGGATGGGAGTTGTGATCTGTGGGATGGGGTAGTTATCTGTGGGATGGGGGTAGTGATCTGTGGGATGGGGGTAGTGATCTGTGGGATGGGGGTAGTGATCTGTGGGATGGGAGTAGTGGTCTGTGGGATGGGGGTAGTGGTCTGTGAGATGGGGTAGTGGTCTGTGGGATGGGAGTAGTGATCTGTGGGATGGGGTAGTGATCTGTGGGATGGGGTAGTGATCTGTGGGATGGGGTAGTGATCTGTGGGATGGGAGTAGTGGTCTGTGGGGTGGGAGTAGTGATTTGTGGGATGGGAGTAGTGATTTGTGGGATGGGAGTAGTGATTTGTGGGATGGGAGTAGTGATCTGTGGGATGGGAGAAGTGGTCTGTGGGATGGGAGTAGTGATTTGTGGGATGGGAGTAGTGATCTGTGGGATGGGAGTAGTGGTCTGTGGGATGGGGGTAGTGGTCTGTGGGATGGGATAGTGGTCTATGGGATGGGAGTAGTGATCTGTGGGATAGGGTAGTGATCTGTGGGATGGGGGTAGTGATCTGTGGGATGGGGGTAGTGATCTGTGGGATGGGAGTAGTGGTCTGTGGGATGGGAGTAGTGATCTGTGGGATGGGGGTAGTGGTCTGTGGGATGGGAGTAGTGATCTGTGGGATAGGGTAGTGATCTGTGGGATGGGGGTAGTGATCTGTGGTATGGGCGTAGTGATCTGTGGGATGGGGGTAGTGATCTGTGGGATGGAAGTAGTGGTCTGTGGGATGGGAGTAGTGATCTGTGGGATGGGAGTAGTGGTCTGTGGGATGGTAGTAGTGATCTGTGGGATGGGGGTAGTGATCTGTGGGATGGGAGTAGTGATCTGTGGGATGGGGGTAGTGGTCTGTGGGATGGGGGTAGTGGTCTGTGGGATGGGAGTAGTGATCTGTGGGATGGGGGTAGCGGTATGTGGGATGGGAGTAGTGATCTGTGGGATGGGGGTAGTGATCTGTGGGATGGGAGTAGTGGTCTGTGGGATGGTAGTAGTGATCTGTGGGATGGGGGTAGTGGTCTGTGGGATGGGAGTAGTGGTCTGTGGGATGGGAGTAGTGGTCTGTGGGATGGAAGTAGTGATATGTGGGATGGGAATAGTGATCTGTGGGATGGGAGTAGTGATCTGTGGGATGTGAGTAGTGGTCTGTAGGATGGGAGTAGTGATCTGTGGGATAGGGTAGTGATCTGTGGGATGGGGGTAGTGATCTGTGGTATGGGAGTAGTGATCTGTGGGATGGGGGTAGTGGTCTATGGGATGGGAGTAGTGATCTGTGGGATGGGAGTAGTGATCTGTGGGATGGGAGTAGTGATCTGTGGGATGGGGGTAGTGATCTGTGGGATGGGAATAGTGATCTGTGGGATGGGGGTAGTGGTCTGTGGGATGGGAGTAGTGATCTGTGGGATGGGAGTAGTGATCTGTGGGATGGGGTAGTGGTCTGTGGGATGGGAGTAGTGATCTGTGGGATGGGGGTAGTGATCTGTGGGATGGGGGTAGTGATCTGTGGGATGGGAGTAGTGGTCTGTGGGATGGGAGTAGTGATCTGTGGGATGGGGGTAGTGGTCTGTAGGATGGGAGTAGTGATCTGTGGGATAGGGTAGTGATCTGTGGGATGGGGGTAGTGATCTGTGGGATGGGCGTAGTGATCTGTGGGATGGGGGTAGTGATCTGTGGGATGGGAGTAGTGGTCTGCGGGATGGGAGTAGTGATCTGTGGGATGGGAGTAGTGGTCTGTGGGATGGTAGTAGTGATCTGTGGGATGGGGGTAGTGATCTGTGGGATGGGGGTAGTGGTCTGTGGGATGGGAGTAGTGATCTGTGGGATGGGGGGTAGCGGTATGTGGGATGGGAGTAGTGATCTGTGGGATGGGGGTAGTGATCTGTGGGATGGGAGTAGTGGTCTGTGGGATGGTAGTAGTGATCTGTGGGATGGGGGTAGTGATCTGTGGGATGGGAGTAGTGGTCTGTGGGATGGGAGTAGTGGTCTGTGGGATGGGAGTAGTGATCTGTGGGATGGGAGTAGTGATCTGTGGGATGGGAGTAGTGATCTGTGGGATGGGGGTAGTGGTCTGTAGGATGGGAGTAGTGATCTGTGGGATAGGGTAGTGATCTGTGGGATGGGGGTAGTGATCTGTGGTATGGGAGTAGTGATCTGTGGGATGGGGGTGGTGGTCTATGGGATGGGAGTAGTGATCTGTGGGATGGGAGTAGTGATCTGTGGGATGGGAGTAGTGATCTGTGGGATGGTAGTAGTGATCTGTGGGATGGGGGTAGTGATCTGTGGGATGGGAGTAGTGGTCTGTGGGATGGGAGTAGTGGTCTGTGGGATGGAAGTAGTGATCTGTGGGATGGGAGTAGTGATCTGTGGGATGGGAGTAGTGATCTGTGGGATGGGAGTAGTGGTCTGTAGGATGGGAGTAGTGATCTGTGGGATGGGGGTAGTGGTCTATGGGATGGGAGTAGTGATCTGTGGGATAGGGTAGTGATCTGTGGGATGGGGGTAGTGATCTGTGGTATGGGAGTAGTGATCTGTGGGATGGGGGTAGTGGTCTATGGGATGGGAGTAGTGATCTGTGGGATGGGAGTAGTGATCTGTGGGATGGGAGTAGTGATCTGTGGGATGGGGGTAGTGATCTGTGGGATGGGGGTAGTGATCTGTGGGATGGGAATAGTGATCTGTGGGATGGGGGTAGTGGTCTGTGGGATGGGAGTAGTGATCTGTGGGATGGGAGTAGTGATCTGTGGGATGGGAGTAGTGATCTGTGGGATGGGGGTAGTGGTCTGTGGGATGGGAGTAGTGATCTGTGGGATGGGGGTAGTGATCTGTGGGATGGGGGTAGTGATCTGTGGGATGGGGGTAGTGATCTGTGGGATGGGAGTAGTGATCTGTGGGATGGGGGTAGTGGTCTGTAGGATGGGAGTAGTGATCTGTGGGATATGGTAGTGATCTGTGGGATGGGGGTAGTGATCTGTGGGATGGGGATAGTGATCTGTGGGATGGGAGTAGTGGTCTGCGGGATGGGAGTAGTGATCTGTGGGATGGGAGTAGTGGTCTGTGGGATGGTAGTAGTGATCTGTGGGATGGGGGTAGTGTTCTGTGGGATGGGGGTAGTGATCTGTGGGATGGGGGTAGTGGTCTGTGGGATGGGAGTAGTGATCTGTGGGATGGGGGTAGCGGTATGTGGGATGGGAGTAGTGATCTGTGGGATGGGGGTAGTGATCTGTGGGATGGGGGTAGTGATTTGTGGGATGGGAGTAGTGATCTGTGGGATGGGGATAGTGATCTTTGGGATGGGGGTAGTGATCTGTGGGATGGGAGTAGTGATCTGTGGGATGGGGGTAGTGGTCTGTGAGATGGGAGTAGTGGTCTGTGGGATGGGGGTAATGATCTGTGGGATGGGGTAGTGATCTGTGGGATGGGGGTAGTGATCTGTGGGATGGGGTAGTGATCTGTGGGATGGGGGTAGTGGTCTGTGGGATGGGAGTAGTGATCTGTGGGATGGGGGTAGCGGTATGTGGGATGGGAGTAGTGATCTGTGGGATGGGGGTAGTGATCTGTGGGATGGGGTAGTGATCTGTGGGATGGGAGTAGTGATCTGTGGGATGGGAGTAGTGATTTGTGGGATGGGAGTAGTGATCTGTGGGATGGGGGTAGTGATCTGTGGGATGGGGGTAGTGAACAACAAATCTGTACAATCCCTATCACTGATCCCGTATCCTGCCGCACATAATGATTTTCCGACAACAGTAAATGTAGCAGTAAAACCAGTGAGGAGACTGCTAAACACAGGAGCTTACAATCTACACGGCATCCAGTGACATGCACAAGAAGGGTTTATCTTGTATAAGGGAGCCGCCATATTTAATTAATTTCCATTACTGCTGGGGTAAGAGGACCGGGGCCGTGATTGGTGGAGGGGTAATGCTGGACTGGCAGGAAGTGAAAAATAAAAAACTTGCCACTGCCCCCGTCTATAGTTGGCCTTCCAATGCTGCTTACTGCGATAACCAGCTTTAGATGGGGGAGGTGGCGAGTTTTCGTTTTTTCATATCACATTGGTGTTTGTATTGGTCCTTTGCAGCCATTGAGCTATATGCTGGGTGTTTGGTGTGCTCCTGTACCTTTAAGAAGCGGTGGGCTCCCCTTCAGTCCACCTGCCCTCATCTATCCATCAGAATGCATGTGCCTCCACTCTGGAAACACTCATAGTTTAGTGTTAGGACCACAGATACCAGGGTGCCGTGGCGAGGCTCTGTGGCTTATGCATGCGTTTGCAAATGCGTGTGGACTAAACCCCTATTTTTAACGCATACTGTAAAGCCTCATACACACGATCGGACTGCAAACAAACTTTTCTGTGGATTTTTGTTTAAAGGGCGTTGGCCGGGAACGCCCATAGCATACACACGACAGGACTTTTTCTGCAAACTTTCCCCAAATCACGTGTTTTTTCTGCTCTTTACCGCCACCCTTTGGTCAACTTCTGCTATTGTTGGTTGATTTTAACATTGGTTCTGGGCATGCGTGTTTGTACTTTGGACTGAAGTCCGATGGATTTCTGTAACACGATAGGACTTTGCACAATCTGACTTTTGTTGCCGAAAAGTTTGTCCGTTTGCAGAGCGAACTTTTGTCCGATGAAAACTGAAAAAGTTTGTCCGATGGAGAGTACACACGGTAGGATTTTTTTGAAAACCTGGGAATTTTGAAATTTGTTGTCAAAAAGTCCTACCGTGTGTCCGGGGCTTTAGACAGGTTTATTTGGTTGTCTGCGAGCTGGTCGGTAAGTAGGCTTGGCTCTTTCCTGGGCATTCCCCAGTCTTTGTTGTTGGCAGGAAGTGGGGATCCAGCCGGGAGTAGATCCATTTGGCTGGGAGTTCATTTGAATCTCTGGAGGTTAGAAGATGGAGGAAGTGAACGTCCCATAGAAGAGTGGTGAAGGGTCTATAATGGAGGAGAAGATTGGAGGTCAATGAAGTGCGGTGCACGGTGGGCGGAATTAGGAATTTAAAGGACTTCATCTTGTTTTGTAAATACTAACAAGTTGCTTGGAAATCATTGGAGTGAAATAACAATTTCTAGAGGCGGATTGGTCCAGTTGGGGATGGAGTGGAGGGGAGATGTTGGTTGGGTGTTACGGTAGTCACGGCGGGAAATAATGGAGCGCCGGGATTGGTCCAGTTGGGGATGGAGTGGAGTGGAGATGTTGGTTGGGTGTTGCAGTAGTCACGGTGGGAAATAATGGAGTGCCGGGATTGGTCCAGTTGGGGATGGAGTGGAGGGGAGATGTCAGTTGGGTGTTGCGGTAGTCACAGCAGGAAATGATGGAGCGCTGGGATTGGTCCAGTTGGGGATGGAGTGGAGTGGAGATGTTGGTTGGGTGTTGCAGTAGTCACGGTGGGAAATAATGGAGTGCCGGGATTGGTCCAGTTGGGGATGGAGTGGAGGGGAGATGTCAGTTGGGTGTTGCGGTAGTCACAGCGGGAAATGATGGAGCGCTGGGATTGGTCCAGTTGGTGATAAGGGGGGGGGGAGATGTTGGTTGGGTGTTGCGGTAGTCACAGCGGGAAATGATGGAGTGCCAGGATTGGTCCAGTTGGGGATGGAGTGGAGGGGAGATGTCAGTTGGGTGTTGCGGTATAGTCACAGCAGGAAATGATGGAGTGCCGGATTGGTCCAGTTGGGCATAAGGGGGGGGTAATGTTGGTTGGGTGTTGCGGTAGTCACAGTGGGAAATGAGGGAGTGCTGGGATTGGTCCAGTTGGGGATGGAGTGGAGGGGAGATGTCAGTTGGGTGTTGCGGTATAGTCACAGCAGGAAATGATGGAGTGCCGGATTGGTCCAGTTGGGGATAAGGGGGGGAGATGTTGGTTGGGTGTTGCGGTAGTCACAGCGGGAAATGATGGAGTGCAGGGATTGGTCCAGTTGGGGGTGGAGTGGAGGGGAGATGTCGGTTGGATGTTGCGGTACTCACAGCCGGAAATGATAGAGCGCCGGAATTGATCCAGTTGGGGATGGAGCGGAGGGGAGATGTCGGGTCTTGCAGTAGTCACAGTGGGAAATGAGGGAGTGCCGGGATTGGTCCAGTTGGGGATGGAGTGGAGGGGAGATGTCAGTTGGGTGTTGCGGTAGTCACAGCGGGAAATGATGGAGCGCTGGGATTGGTCCAGTTGGGGATGGAGTGGAGTGGAGATGTTGGTTGGGTGTTGCGGTAGTCACAGCGGGAAATGATGGAGTGCTGGGATTGGTCCAGTTGGGGATGGAGTGGAGGGGAGATGTCAGTTGGGTGTTGCGGTATAGTCACAGCAGGAAATGATGGAGTGCCGGATTGGTCCAGTTGGGGATAAGGGGGTGGGGGAGATGTTGGTTGGGTGTTGCGGTAGTCACAGCGGGAAATTATGGAGTGCCAGGATTGGTCCAGTTGGGGATGGAGTGGAGGGGGGATGTTGGTTGGGTGTTGCGGTAGTCACAGAGGGAAATGATGGAGCGCCGGGATTGGTCCAGTTGGGGATGGAGTGGAGGGGAGATGTCGGTTGGGTGTTGTGGTACAGTCACAGCGGGAAATGATGGAGTGCAGGGATTGGTCCAGTTGGGGGTGGAGTGGAGGGGAGATGTCGGTTGGATGTTGCGGTACTCACAGCCGGAAATGATAGAGCGCCGGAATTGATCCAGTTGGGGATGGAGCGGAGGGGAGATGTCGGGTCTTGCAGTAGTCACAGTGGGAAATGAGGGAGTGCCGGGATTGGTCCAGTTGGGGATGGAGTGGAGGGGAGATGTCAGTTGGGTGTTGCGGTAGTCACAGCGGGAAATGATGGAGCGCTGGGATTGGTCCAGTTGGGGATGGAGTGGAGTGGAGATGTTGGTTGGGTGTTGCGGTAGTCACAGCGGGAAATGATGGAGTGCTGGGATTGGTCCAGTTGGGGATGGAGTGGAGGGGAGATGTCAGTTGGGTGTTGCGGTATAGTCACAGCAGGAAATGATGGAGTGCCGGATTGGTCCAGTTGGGGATAAGGGGGGGGGGGAGATGTTGGTTGGGTGTTGCGGTAGTCACAGCGGGAAATTATGGAGTGCCAGGATTGGTCCAGTTGGGGATGGAGTGGAGGGGGGATGTTGGTTGGGTGTTGCGGTAGTCACAGAGGGAAATGATGGAGCGCCGGGATTGGTCCAGTTGGGGATGGAGTGGAGGGGAGATGTCGGTTGGGTGTTGTGGTACAGTCACAGCGGGAAATGATGGAGTGCAGGGATTGGTCCAGTTGGGGGTGGAGTGGAGGGGAGATGTCGGTTGGATGTTGCGGTACTCACAGCCGGAAATGATAGAGCGCCGGAATTGATCCAGTTGGGGATGGAGCGGAGGGGAGATGTCGGGTCTTGCAGTAGTCACAGTGGGAAATGAGGGAGTGCCGGGATTGATCCAGTTGGGGATGGAGTGGAGGGGAGATGTCAGTTGGGTGTTGCGGTAGTCACAGCGGGAAATGATGGAGCGCTGGGATTGGTCCAGTTGGGGATGGAGTGGAGTGGAGATGTTGGTTGGGTGTTGCGGTAGTCACAGCGGGAAATGATGGAGTGCTGGGATTGGTCCAGTTGGGGATGGAGTGGAGGGGAGATGTCAGTTGGGTGTTGCGGTATAGTCACAGCAGGAAATGATGGAGTGCCGGATTGGTCCAGTTGGGGATAAGGGAGGGGGGATGTTGGTTGGGTGTTGCGGTAGTCACAGAGGGAAATGATGGAGCGCCGGGATTGGTCCAGTTGGGGATGGAGTGGAGGGGAGATGTCGGTTGGGTGTTGCGGTACAGTCACAGCGGGAAATGATGGAGTGCCGGATTGGTCCAGTTGGGGATGGAGTGGAGGGGGGATGTTGGTTGGGTGTTGCGGTAGTCACAGAGGGAAATGATGGAGCGCCGGAATTGGTCCAATTCGGGGATGGAGCGGAGGGGAGAGGTCGGTTGGGTGTTGCGGTAGTCACAGTGGGAAATGATGGAGAGCTGGGATTGGTCCAGTTGGGGATGGAGTGGAGGGGAGATGTCGGGTGTTGCGGTAGTCACAGCAGGAAATGATGGAACACCGGCACTGGTCCAGTTTGGGATGGAGTGGAGGGGAGATGTCAGTTGGGTGTTGCGGTAGTCACAGCAGGAAATGATGGAGCGCTGGGATTGGTCCAGTTGGGGATAAGGGGGGGGAGATGTTGGTTGGGTGTTGCGGTAGTCACAGCGGGAAATGATGGAGTGCCGGGATTGGTCCAGTTGGGGATGGAGTGGAGTGGAGATGTCGGTTGGGTGTTGCGGTAGTCACAGCGGGAAATGATGGAGAGCTGGGATTGGTCCAGTTGGGGATGGAGTGGAGGGGAGATGTTGGTTGGGTGTTGCGGTAGTCACAACAGGAAATGATGGAGCTCCAGGATTGGTCCAGTTGGGGATGGAGTGGGGGGGAGATGTTGGTTGGGTGTTGCGGTAGTCACAACAGGAAATGATGGAGCTCCAGGATTGGTCCAGTTGGGGATGGAGTTGAGTGGAGATGTTGGTTGGGTGTTGCGGTAGTCACAACAGGAAATGATGGAGCGCCGGGATTGGTCCAGTTGGGGATGGAGTGGAGTGGAGATGTCGGTTGGGTGTTGCGGTAGTCACAGTGGGAAATTATGGAGCGCCGGAATTGGTCCAGTTGGGGATGGAGCGGAGGGGAGATGTCGGTTGGGTGTTGCGGTAGTCACAGCGGGAAGTGATGGAGCGCCGGGAGACGTCGGTTGGGTGTTGCGGTAGTCACAGCGGGAAGTGATGGAGCGCCGGGAGACGTCGGTTGGCTGTTGCGGTAGTCACAGTGGGAAGTGATGGAGCGCCGGGAGACGTCGGTTGGGTGTTGCGGTAGTCACAGCGGGAAGTGATGGAGCGCCGGGAGACGTCGGTTGGCTGTTGCGGTAGTCACAGCGGGAAGTGATGGAGCGCCGGGAGACGTGTCGGTTGGGTGTTGCGGTAGTCACAGCGGGAAGTGATGGAGCGCTGGGAGACGTCGGTTGGGTGTTGCGGTAGTCACAGCGGGAAGTGATGGAGCGTCGGGAGACGTCGGTTGGGTGTTGCGGTAGTCACAGCGGGAAGTGATGGAGCGCCGGGAGACGTCGGTTGGGTGTTGCGGTAGTCACAGCGGGAAGTGATGGAGAGATGGGAGACGTCGGTTGGGTGTTGCGGTAGTCACAGCGGGAAGTGATGGAGCGCCGGGAGACGTCGGTTGGGTGTTGCGGTAGTCACAGCGGGAAGTGATAGAGCCCCGGGAGACTCGGTTGGGTGATGCGGTAGTCACAGCGGGAAGTGATGGAGCGCCGGGAGACGTCGGTTGGGTGTTGCGGTAGTCACAGCGGGAAGTGATGGAGCGCCGGGAGACGTCGGTTGGGTGTTGCGGTAGTCACAGCGGGAAGTGATGGAGCGCCGGGAGACGTCGGTTGGGTGTTGTGGTAGTCACAGCGGGAAGTGATGGAGCGCCGGGAGACGACGGTTGGGTGTTGTGGTAGTCACAGCGGGAAGTGATGGAGCGCCGGGAGACGTCGGTTGGGTGTTGCGGTAGTCACAGCGGGAAGTGATGGAGCGCCGGGAGACGTCGGTTGGCTGTTGCGGTAGTCACAGCGGGAAGTGATGGAGCGCCGGGAGACGTCGGTTGGGTGTTGCGGTAGTCACAGCGGGAAGTGATGGAGAGATGGGAGACGTCGGTTGGGTGTTGCGGTAGTCACGGCGGGAAGTGATGGAGCGCCGGGAGACGTCGGTTGGGTGTTGCGGTAGTCACAGCGGGAAGTGATGGAGCGCCGGGAGACGTCGGTTGGGTGTTGCGGTAGTCACAGCGGGAAGTGATGGAGCGCCGGGAGACGTCGGTTGGGTGTTGCGGTAGTCACAGCGGGAAGTGATGGAGCGCCGGGAGACGTGTCGTGGAGGGATGAAGACGATTCTCCGGCCTCATCGTCTCGCCGCGGGGCGTCCTGAATGGTGAAGATTTTCTTATTTCTCCGCAGACACTACATGAGTCTGAATGAGGTGAGATTACATGTGTTATCATTTCATCACCCCCTCCCCCGCCTGCCCCAGACTCTTCATCCTCCTCTCCACGTCTCTCTGGTGGTGAAGAGTTTACTGAGAGACAAGAGAGCAGACGCTTCATTTCCTGAGGGGATTAATGTCCGTACACAGAGAGGAGGAGACCCCTCACCCCGAGGATTTCACAGATTAAAGAAGCATTTAAACCCGGCTCACATCACTAATCCTGACACTTTCCTCCGCCGCGCCGCAAACAATCCCTCCGCCGCTCCCTCCATCCAGCAAACATAATAAAACCCATTCTAAACTTTACCCAGGATTTTCCCCTCCGCCATTCACCAACCAGCGGCGAGAATCCAATCTCGGAATGTCGGCGTGTACACAGGGGACACAAAGAGAGAAAACAGGGGAGGATATTACAGGGCGCTCCGTATTAATATCCCATAATACCCAAAGACAAACTGTATCCACCTGACTCTTCCTAGAGCAACACAAAGCCGCCAGCAGGTGCGACGGGGGGGGCGCAAAACGCACGAGGAGGCTTTGTGTTCATTTCTACGGAAATCACTTCTGAAAATGTCAGAACCAAATTCATTACATAGAAACCAAACCCGAAAAATCCTCCAAATCCACCGAGAGATCCAAGGATCCGAAACATGATACAAAGTATAAACTTTCCAATCAAAGTCACATTTATATGGCTCTGACATATACCGGAGTGTGCCAGAGGAGCTTACACTCTAATGTCCCCTCCCCCACATCACATCAGTTTCTATACAGGAGGAGCTTACACTCTAATGTCCCCTCCCCCACATCACATCAGTCTCTATACAGAGGAGCTTACACTCTAATGTCCCCTCCCCCCACATCACATCAGTCTCTATACAGAGGAGCTTACACTCTAATGTCCCCTCCCCCCACATCACATCAGTCTCTGTACAGAGGAGCTTACACTCTAATGTCCCCTCCCCCCACATCACATCAGTCTCTATACAGAGGAGTTTACACTCTAATGTCCCCCCCCCCCCACATCACATCAGTCTCTGTACAGAGGAGCTTACACTCTAATGTCCCCTCCCCCACATCACATCAGTCTCTGTACAGAGGAGCTTACACTCTAATGTCCCCTCCCCCCACATCACATCAGTCTCTATACAGAGGAGCTTACACTCTAATGTCCCCTCCCCCCACATCATATCAGTCTCTATACAGAGGAGCTTACACTCTAATGTCCCCTCCCCCACATCACATCAGTCTCTATACAGAGGAGCTTACACTCTAATGTCCCCTCCCCCCACATCATATCAGTCTCTATACAGAGGAGCTTACACTCTAATGTCCCCTCCCCCCACATCACATCAGTCTCTATACAGAGGAGCTTACACTCTAATGTCCCCTCCCCCACATCACATCAGTCTCTATACAGAGGAGCTTACACTCTAATGTCCCCTCCCCCCCCCATCACATCAGTCTCTGTACAGAGGAGCTTACACTCTAATGTCCCCTCCCCCACATCACATCAGTCTCTGTACAGAGGAGCTTACACTCTAATGTCCCCCCCCCACATCACATCAGTCTCTATACAGAGGAGCTTACACTCTAATGTCCCCTCCCCCACATCACATCAGTCTCTATACAGAGGAGCTTACACTCTAATGTCCCCTCCCTCACATCACATCAGTCTCTGTACAGAGGAGCTTACACTCTAATGTCCCCTCCCCCACAGTCACACACTATAATTATTATACATTTATATGGCTCTGACATATACCGCAGTGCTGTACAGAGATCTCTGCACCAGAGGAGCTTACACTCTGTGTTTTGAGGGTGAAGTAAAAAAATAGACAAAGCTGGCGCTGATAATGTGATTGGACGGCGTGTGTCTGATTGTATCGCATACAGCGGCTGTCACGTTGTACACAGACCATGCTGTAGAAGTGTTGATAGCGGCGTTCTGCGTATGGTTGGTGATCGGCGTTGTTGCGTTGCAGGGAATATGACAGATAAAGTGATGTGATTGGTGGAGAGATACGTGATACTCGTAGTAATAAAAGCGGCAGAATTATGTAGAGATTGGATTTGCAGCCAATGAAATGCGCCGTGACGGATCTGCGAGAGACGATAGATAAATCCCGATGACAGCGTTCCGAGATACGCCGCCGTATTATCCGTTCAGAGAATAAATCTCTACTACTCCCAACTTCCCGACAGGAATACAAATCCATCCACCCCTCAAGTGTCTCACAACCTGGGATTAAAGGGGGACTCTACCCAAAGGGGGTGCAGACACAGTGACCTGGGGGAGGGGCAGTTTTCTACGGCTCATTCACATTAACATCATACGTATTACATGTGATGCAATTTACTTATGCGGGGGGGGGGGTGAGGCTGAGAGGCCCCTGTCTGATAGTGAAGTGCAGGTGACAGGTTCTCTTTAAGGAGATATCAGAGTCTATTGCAGCTCTGCATTCTGACTGAACACACGGCGTATCCAATCAGCTTCTTCTCCCCAGAGATGGACAGCTCTGAACTCTGAAGTGATCATTGCTGAGCACTTCCAGGTTCATACTCCGAAAGCCGATCTCCTGCTGTTACCCACTCAGATCAACAAAAAAACTTTTCATCAAACACCCCCCCCCAGGATACTGACACCCCCCATCGCCCAAATCCTGGGATACTGACACCCCTCATCACCCAAGACCTGGGATACTGACACCCCCCATCACCCAAGACCTGGGATACTGACACCCCCCATCACCCAAATCCTGGTATACTGACACCCCCCATCACCCAAGTCCTGGAATACTGACACCCCCCATCACCCAAATCCTGGTATACTGACACCCCCCATCACCCAAGACCTGGGATACTGACACCCCCCATCACCCAAGACCTGGGATACTGACACCCCCCATCACCCAAATCCTGGTATACTGACACCCCCCATCACCCAAGACCTGGGATACTGACACCCCCCATCACCCAAATCCTGGTATACTGACACCCCCCATCACCCAAGACCTGGGATACTGACACCCCCCATCACCCAAGATCTGGGATACTGACACCCCCCATCACCCAAGACCTGGGATACTGACACCCCCCATCACCCAAGACCTGGGATACTGACACCCCCCATCACCCAAGACCTGGGATACTGACACCCCCCATCACCCAAATCCTGTAATACTGACACCCCCCATCACCCAAGACCTGGGATACTGACACCCCCTATCACCCAAATCCTGGGATACTGACACCCCCCATCACCCAAGTCCTGGTATACTGACACCCCCCATCACCCAAGACCTGGGATACTGACACCCCCCATCACCCAAATCCTGGGATACTGACACCCCCTGTCACCCAAATCCTGGGATACTGACACCCCCTGTCACCCAAATCCTGGGATACTGACACCCCCTGTCACCCAAATCCTGGGATACTGACACCCCCATCGCCCAAATCCTGGTATACTGACAACCCCCATCACCCAAGACCTGGTATACTGACACCCCCCATCACCCAAATCCTGGGATACTGACACCCCCCATCACCCAAATCCTAGGATACTGACACCCCCCATCACCCAAATCCTGGATACTGACACCTCCATCACCCAAATCCTGGGATACTGACACCCCCCATCACCCAAATCCTGGCATACTGACACCCACATCACCCAAATCCTGGGATACTGACACCCCCCATCACCCAATCCTGGGATACTGACACCCCCCATCACCCAAAACCTGGGATACTGACACCCCCCATCACCCAAAACCTGGGATACTGACACCCCCCATCACCCAAATCCTGGGATACTGACACCTCCATCACCCAAATCCTGGGATACTGACACCCCCCATCACCCAAATCCTGGGATACTGACACCCCCATCACCCAAATCCTAGGATACTGACACTCCCAATCACCCAAAACCTGGGATACTGACACCCCCCATCACCCAAATCCTGGGATACTGACACCTCCATCACCCAAATCCTGGGATACTGACACCCCCATCACCCAAATCCTGGGATACTGACACCCCCCATCACCCGAATCCTGGGATACTGACACCCCCCATCACCCGAATCCTGGGATACTGACACCCCCCATCACCCAAATCCTGGGATACCGACACCCCCCATCACCCAAATCCTGGTATACTGAAACCCCCCATCACCCAAAACCTGCGATACTGACGCCTCCATCACCCAAATCCTGGGATACTGACACCCCCATCACCCAAAACCTGGGATACTGACACCCCTATCACCCAAATCCTGGGATACTGTCACCCCCATCACCCAAACCCTGGAATAATGACACCCCCCATCACCCAAATCCTGGGATACTGACACCCCCCATCACCCAAATCCTGGGATACTGACACCCCCTATTACCCAAATCCTGAGATACTGACACCTCCATCACCCAAATCCTGGGATAATGACACCCCCCATCACCCAAATCCAGGGATACTGACACCCCCCATCACCCAAATCCTGGGATACTGACACTCCCCATCACCCAAAAACTGGGATACTGACACCC
Source organism: Rana muscosa (assembly GCA_029206835.1). Lineage (NCBI taxonomy): Eukaryota > Metazoa > Chordata > Amphibia > Anura > Ranidae > Rana > Rana muscosa. Next base: position 498,434,064 of record CM055127.1, read on the forward strand.
CCATCACCCAAATCCTGGGATACTGACACCTCCATCACCCAAAACCTGGGATACTGACACCCCCCATCACCCAAATCCTGGGATTCTGACCCCCCCACCTCCCCACCTGAAGCCAAGTGAAATTATATCACACATCCCAGGGAGGTGCCACAACGCATCATCCAGGGCCAGACGTAAATATTTGCAGGAGACAGATGGTTTCCTGATGATGTCAGAAGGGAATATGGCGGCATTGGGACTCGGCATGCTGCAATAGTGTGGCTTACATCTGACAGCGCTGGATTGGCTGGGTGGGTGTGTATGGTTACATAGGACAGCTCTGGTTTGGCTGGGTGGGTGAGTACGGTTACATAGGACAGCTCTGGATTGGCTGGGTGGGTGTGTATGGTTACATAGGAAAGCTCTGGATTGGCTGGGTGGGTGAGTACTGTTACATAGGACAGCTCTGGGTTGGCTGGGTGGGTGTGTATGGTTACATAGGACAGCTCTGGGTTGGCTGGGTGGGTGTGTATGGTTACATAGGACAGCTCTGGATTGGCTGGGTGGGTGAGTACGGTTACATAGGACAGCTCTGGATTGGCTGGGTGGGTGTGTATGGTTACATAGGACAGCTCTGGATTGGCTGGGTGGGTGAGTATGGTTACATAGCACAGCTCTAGATTGGCTGGGTGGGTGTGTATGGTTACATAGGACAGCTCTGGATTGGCTGGGTGGGTGTGTACGGTTACATAGGAGAGCTCTGGATTGGCTGGGTGGGTGAGTACGGTTACATAGGACAGCCCTGGATTGGCTGGGTGGGCGTGTATGGTTACATAGGACAGCTCTGGATTGGCTGGGTGGGTGAGTACTGTTACATAAGACAGCTCTGGATTGGCTGGGTGGGTGTGTATGGTTACATAGGACAGCTCTGGATTGGCTGGGTGAGTGTGTATGGTTACATAGGACAGCTCTGGATTGGCTGGGTGGGTGAGTATGGTTACATAGGACAGCTCTGGATTGGCTGGGTGGGTGTGTATGGTTACATAGGACAGATCTGGATTGGCTGGGTGGGTGTGTATGGTTACATAGGAGAGCTCTGGATTGGCTGGGTGGGTGAGTATGGTTACATAGGACAGCTCTGGATTGGCTGGGTGGGTGTGTATGGTTACATAGGACAGATCTGGATTGGCTGGGTGGGTGAGTACGGTTACATAGGACAGATCTGGATTGGCTGGGTGGGTGTGTACGGTTACATAGGACAGCTCTGGATTGGCTGGGTGGGTGAGTACTGTTACATAGGACAGCTCTGGATTGGCTGGGTCGGTGTGTATGGTTACATAGGACAGCTCTGGATTTGCTGGGTGGGTGAGTACGGTTACATAGGACAGCTCTGGATTGGCTGGGTGGGTGTGTATGGTTACATAGGACAGATCTGGATTGGCTGGGTGGGTGTGTATGGTTACATAGGACAGCTCTGGATTGGCTGGGTGGGTGAGTACTGTTACATAGGACAGATCTGGATTGGCTGGGTGGGTGTGTACTGTTACATAGGACAGCTCTGGATTGGCTGGGTCGGTGTGTATGGTTACATAGGACAGCTCTGGATTGGCTGGGTGGGTGAGTACTGTTACATAGGACAGCTCTGGATTGGCTGGGTGGGTGAGTACTGTTACATAGGACAGCTCTGGATTGGCTGGGTGGGTGAGTACGGTTACATAGGACAGCTCTGGATTGGCTGGGTGGGTGTGTACTGTTACATAGGACAGATCTGGATTGGCTGGGTGGGTGAGTACGGTTACATAGGACAGCTCTGGATTGGCTGGGTGGGTGAGTACTGTTACATAGGACAGCTCTGGATTGGCTGGGTGGGTGAGTACGGTTACATAGGACAGCTCTGGATTGGCTGGGTGGGCGTGTATGGTTACATAGGACAGCTCTGGATTGGCTGGGTGGGCGTGTATGGTTACATAGGACAGCTCTGGATTGGCTGGGTGGGCGTGTATGGTTACATAGGACAGCTCTAGATTGGCTGGGTGGGTGTGTATGGTTACATAGGACAGCTCTGGATTGGCTGGGTGGGTGTGTACGGTTACATAGGGCAGCTCTGGATTGGCTGGGTGGGCGTGTATGGTTACATAGGACAGCTCTGGATTGGCTTGGTGGGTGAGTACGGTTACATAGGACAGCTCTGGATTGGCTGGGTGGGTGTGTATGGTTACATAGGACAGCTCTGGATTGGCTGGGTGGGTGTGTACTGTTACATAGGACAGATCTGGATTGGCTGGGTGGGTGAGTACGGTTACATAGGAGAGCTCTGGATTGGCTGGGTGGGTGAGTACGGTTACATAGGAGAGCTCTGGATTGGCTGGGTGGGTGAGTACGGTTACATAGGACAGCTCTGGATTGGCTGGGTGGGCGTGTATGGTTACATAGGACAGCTCTGGATTGGCTTGGTGGGTGAGGACGGTTACATAGGACAGCTCTGGATTGGCTGGGTGGGTGTGTATGGTTACATAGGACAGCTCTGGATTGGCTGGGTGGGTGAGTACGGTTACATAGGACAGCTCTGGATTGGCTGGGTGGGTGAGTACTGTTACATAGGACAGCTCTGGATTGGCTGGGTGGGTGTGTATGGTTACATAGGACAGCTCTGGATTGGCTGGGTGAGTGTGTATGGTTACATAGGACAGCTCTGGATTGGCTGGGTGGGTGAGTATGGTTACATAGGACAGCTCTGGATTGGCTGGGTGGGTGAGTATGGTTACATAGGACAGCTCTGGATTGGCTGGGTGGGTGTGTATGGTTACATAGGACAGATCTGGATTGGCTGGGTGGGTGTGTATGGTTACATAGGACAGCTCTGGATTGGCTGGGTGGGTGTGTATGGTTACATAGGACAGCTCTGGATTGGCTGGGTGAGTGTGTATGGTTACATAGGACAGATCTGGATTGGCTGGGTGGGTGTGTATGGTTACATAGGACAGATCTGGATTGGCTGGGTGGGTGTGTATGGTTACATAGGACAGATCTGGATTGGCTGGGTGGGTGTGTATGGTTACATAGGACAGATCTGGATTGGCTGGGTGGGTGTGTATGGTTACATAGGACAGATCTGGATTGGCTGGGTGGGTGAGTACTGTTACATAGGACAGATCTGGATTGGCTGGGTGGGTGTGTATGGTTACATAGGACAGCTCTGGATTGGCTTGGTGGGTGAGGACGGTTACATAGGACAGCTCTGGATTGGCTGGGTGGGTGTGTATGGTTACATAGGACAGATCTGGATTGGCTGGGTGGGTGTGTATGGTTACATAGGACAGATCTGGATTGGCTGGGTGGGTGTGTATGGTTACATAGGACAGCTCTGGATTGGCTGGGTGAGTGTGTATGGTTACATAGGACAGATCTGGATTGGCTGGGTGGGTGTGTATGGTTACATAGGACAGATCTGGATTGGCTGGGTGAGTGTGTATGGTTACATAGGACAGATCTGGATTGGCTGGGTGGGTGTGTATGGTTACATAGGACAGATCTGGATTGGCTGGGTGAGTGTGTATGGTTACATAGGACAGATCTGGATTGGCTGGGTGGGTGTGTATGGTTACATAGGACAGATCTGGATTGGCTGGGTGGGTGTGTATGGTTACATAGGACAGCTCTGGATTGGCTGGGTGGGTGTGTATGGTTACATAGGACAGATCTGGATTGGCTGGGTGGGTGTGTATGGTTACATAGGACAGCTCTGGATTGGCTGGGTGGGTGTGTATGGTTACATAGGACAGCTCTGGATTGGCTGGGTGGGTGAGTATGGTTACATAGGACAGATCTGGATTGGCTGGGTGGGTGTGTATGGTTACATAGGACAGATCTGGATTGGCTGGGTGGGTGAGTATGGTTACATAGGACAGATCTGGATTGGCTGGGTGGGTGTGTATGGTTACATAGGACAGCTCTGGATTGGCTGGGTGAGTGTGTACGGTTACATAGGACAGCTCTGGATTGGCTGGGTGAGTGTGTATGGTTACATAGGACAGATCTGGATTGGCTGGGTGGGTGTGTATGGTTACATAGGACAGATCTGGATTGGCTGGGTGGGTGAGTACTGTTACATAGGACAGATCTGGATTGGCTGGGTGGGTGTGTATGGTTACATAGGACAGATCTGGATTGGCTGGGTGGGTGTGTATGGTTACATAGGACAGCTCTGGATTGGCTGGGTGAGTGTGTATGGTTACATAGGACAGATCTGGATTGGCTGGGTGGGTGTGTATGGTTACATAGGACAGATCTGGATTGGCTGGGTGAGTGTGTATGGTTACATAGGACAGATCTGGATTGGCTGGGTGGGTGAGTACGGTTACATAGGACAGATCTGGATTGGCTGGGTGGGTGTGTATGGTTACATAGGACAGCTCTGGATTGGCTGGGTGGGTGTGTATGGTTACATAGGACAGATCTGGATTGGCTGGGTGGGTGTGTATGGTTACATAGGACAGCTCTGGATTGGCTGGGTGAGTGTGTATGGTTACATAGGACAGATCTGGATTGGCTGGGTGGGTGTGTATGGTTACATAGGACAGATCTGGATTGGCTGGGTGGGTGTGTATGGTTACATAGGACAGATCTGGATTGGCTGGGTGGGTGTGTATGGTTACATAGGACAGATCTGGATTGGCTGGGTGGGTGAGTACTGTTACATAGGACAGATCTGGATTGGCTGGGTGGGTGTGTATGGTTACATAGGACAGATCTGGATTGGCTGGGTGGGTGTGTATGGTTACATAGGACAGATCTGGATTGGCTGGGTGGGTGTGTATGGTTACATAGGACAGATCTGGATTGGCTGGGTGGGTGAGTACTGTTACATAGGACAGATCTGGATTGGCTGGGTGGGTGTGTATGGTTACATAGGACAGATCTGGATTGGCTGGGTGAGTGTGTATGGTTACATAGGACAGATCTGGATTGGCTGGGTGGGTGTGTATGGTTACATAGGACAGATCTGGATTGGCTGGGTGGGTGAGTACTGTTACATAGGACAGATCTGGATTGGCTGGGTGGGTGTGTATGGTTACATAGGACAGATCTGGATTGGCTGGGTGGGTGTGTACGGTTACATAGGACAGATCTGGATTGGCTGGGTGAGTGTGTATGGTTACATAGGACAGATCTGGATTGGCTGGGTGGGTGAGTATGGTTACATAGGACAGCTCTGGATTGGCTGGGTGGGTGTGTACGGTTACATAGGACAGCTCTGGATTGGCTGGGTGGGTGTGTATGGTTACATAGGACAGATCTGGATTGGCTGGGTGGGTGTGTATGGTTACATAGGACAGCTCTGGATTGGCTGGGTGGGTGAGTACGGTTACATAGGACAGATCTGGATTGGCTGGGTGGGTGTGTATGGTTACATAGGACAGATCTGGATTGGCTGGGTGAGTGTGTATGGTTACATAGGACAGATCTGGATTGGCTGGGTGAGTGTGTATGGTTACATAGGACAGATCTGGATTGGCTGGGTGGGTGTGTATGGTTACATAGGACAGATCTGGATTGGCTGGGTGGGTGTGTATGGTTACATAGGACAGATCTGGATTGGCTGGGTGGGTGTGTATGGTTACATAGGACAGATCTGGATTGGCTGGGTGAGTGTGTATGGTTACATAGGACAGCTCTGGATTGGCTGGGTGGGTGTGTATGGTTACATAGGACAGCTCTGGATTGGCTGGGTGGGTGAGTACGGTTACATAGGACAGATCTGGATTGGCTGGGTGGGTGTGTATGGTTACATAGGACAGATCTGGATTGGCTGGGTGGGTGTGTATGGTTACATAGGACAGCTCTGGATTGGCTGGGTGGGTGAGTACGGTTACATAGGACAGATCTGGATTGGCTGGGTGGGTGTGTATGGTTACATAGGACAGATCTGGATTGGCTGGGTGGGTGTGTATGGTTACATAGGACAGATCTGGATTGGCTGGGTGGGTGTGTATGGTTACATAGGACAGCTCTGGATTGGCTGGGTGGGTGAGTACGGTTACATAGGACAGCTCTGGATTGGCTGGGTGGGTGAGTATGGTTACATAGGACAGATCTGGATTGGCTGGGTGGGTGTGTATGGTTACATAGGACAGATCTGGATTGGCTGGGTGGGTGAGTATGGTTACATAGGACAGATCTGGATTGGCTGGGTGAGTGTGTATGGTTACATAGGACAGCTCTGGATTGGCTGGGTGGGTGTGTATGGTTACATAGGACAGATCTGGATTGGCTGGGTGGGTGTGTATGGTTACATAGGACAGATCTGGATTGGCTGGGTGGGTGTGTATGGTTACATAGGACAGCTCTGGATTGGCTGGGTGGGTGAGTATGGTTACATAGGACAGCTCTGGATTGGCTGGGTGGGTGTGTATGGTTACATAGGACAGATCTGGATTGGCTGGGTGGGTGTGTATGGTTACATAGGACAGATCTGGATTGGCTGGGTGGGTGTGTATGGTTACATAGGACAGCTCTGGATTGGCTGGGTGGGTGTGTATGGTTACATAGGACAGCTCTGGATTGGCTGGGTGGGTGAGTACGGTTACATAGGACAGCTCTGGATTGGCTGGGTGGGTGTGTATGGTTACATAGGACAGCTCTGGATTGGCTGGGTGGGTGTGTATGGTTACATAGGACAGATCTGGATTGGCTGGGTGGGTGAGTATGGTTACATAGGACAGATCTGGATTGGCTGGGTGAGTGTGTATGGTTACATAGGACAGCTCTGGATTGGCTGGGTGGGTGTGTATGGTTACATAGGACAGATCTGGATTGGCTGGGTGGGTGTGTATGGTTACATAGGACAGATCTGGATTGGCTGGGTGGGTGTGTATGGTTACATAGGACAGCTCTGGATTGGCTGGGTGAGTGTGTATGGTTACATAGGACAGATCTGGATTGGCTGGGTGGGTGTGTATGGTTACATAGGACAGATCTGGATTGGCTGGGTGGGTGTGTATGGTTACATAGGACAGATCTGGATTGGCTGGGTGGGTGTGTATGGTTACATAGGACAGATCTGGATTGGCTGGGTGGGTGTGTATGGTTACATAGGACAGATCTGGATTGGCTGGGTGGGTGTGTATGGTTACATAGGACAGATCTGGATTGGCTGGGTGAGTGTGTATGGTTACATAGGACAGATCTGGATTGGCTGGGTGGGTGTGTATGGTTACATAGGACAGATCTGGATTGGCTGGGTGGGTGAGTACGGTTACATAGGACAGATCTGGATTGGCTGGGTGGGTGTGTATGGTTACATAGGACAGATCTGGATTGGCTGGGTGGGTGAGTACGGTTACATAGGACAGCTCTGGATTGGCTGGGTGGGTGTGTATGGTTACATAGGACAGATCTGGATTGGCTGGGTGAGTGTGTATGGTTACATAGGACAGATCTGGATGGCTGGGTGGGTGTGTACGGTTACATAGGACAGATCTGGATTGGCTGGGTGGGTGAGTACGGTTACATAGGACAGATCTGGATTGGCTGGGTGAGTGTGTATGGTTACATAGGACAGATCTGGATTGGCTGGGTGGGTGTGTACGGTTACATAGGACAGATCTGGATTGGCTGGGTGGGTGTGTATGGTTACATAGGACAGCTCTGGATTGGCTGGGTGGGTGTGTACGGTTACATAGGACAGATCTGGATTGGCTGGGTGGGTGTGTATGGTTACATAGGACAGATCTGGATTGGCTGGGTGGGTGTGTATGGTTACATAGGACAGATCTGGATTGGCTGGGTGGGTGTGTATGGTTACATAGGACAGATCTGGATTGGCTGGGTGGGTGAGTACGGTTACATAGGACAGATCTGGATTGGCTGGGTGGGTGTGTATGGTTACATAGGACAGATCTGGATTGGCTGGGTGAGTGTGTATGGTTACATAGGACAGCACTGGATTGGCTGGGTGGGTGTGTATGGTTACATAGGACAGATCTGGATTGGCTGGGTGAGTGAGTATGGTTACATAGGACAGCTCTGGATTGGCTGGGTGGGTGAGTACGGTTACATAGGACAGATCTGGATTGGCTGGGTGGGTGAGTACGGTTACATAGGACAGCTCTGGATTGGCTGGGTGGGTGAGTACGGTTACATAGGACAGATCTGGATTGGCTGGGTGGGTGAGTACGGTTACATAGGACAGCTCTGGATTGGCTGGGTGGGTGTGTACGGTTACATAGGAGAGCTCTGGATTGGCTGGGTGGGTGTGTATGGTTACATAGGACAGATCTGGATTGGCTGGGTGGGTGAGTACTGTTACATAGGACAGATCTGGATTGGCTGGGTGGGTGTGTATGGTTACATAGGACAGATCTGGATTGGCTGGGTGGGTGTGTATGGTTACATAGGACAGATCTGGATTGGCTGGGTGGGTGTGTATGGTTACATAGGACAGATCTGGATTGGCTGGGTGAGTGTGTATGGTTACATAGGACAGATCTGGATTGGCTGGGTGGGCGTGTATGGTTACATAGGACAGATCTGGATTGGCTGGGTGGGTGTGTATGGTTACATAGGACAGATCTGGATTGGCTGGGTGGGTGTGTATGGTTACATAGGACAGATCTGGATTGGCTGGGTGGGTGAGTATGGTTACATAGGACAGATCTGGATTGGCTGGGTGGGTGTGTATGGTTACATAGGACAGCTCTGGATTGGCTGGGTGAGTGTGTATGGTTACATAGGACAGATCTGGATTGGCTGGGTGGGTGTGTATGGTTACATAGGACAGATCTGGATTGGCTGGGTGAGTGTGTATGGTTACATAGGACAGATCTGGATTGGCTGGGTGGGTGTGTATGGTTACATAGGACAGATCTGGATTGGCTGGGTGGGTGTGTATGGTTACATAGGACAGATCTGGATTGGCTGGGTGGGTGTGTATGGTTACATAGGACAGATCTGGATTGGCTGGGTGGGTGTGTATGGTTACATAGGACAGATCTGGATTGGCTGGGTGGGTGTGTACGGTTACATAGGACAGATCTGGATTGGCTGGGTGGGTGTGTATGGTTACATAGGACAGCTCTGGATTGGCTGGGTGAGTGTGTATGGTTACATAGGACAGATCTGGATTGGCTGGGTGGGTGTGTATGGTTACATAGGACAGATCTGGATTGGCTGGGTGAGTGTGTATGGTTACATAGGACAGATCTGGATTGGCTGGGTGAGTGTGTATGGTTACATAGGACAGATCTGGATTGGCTGGGTGGGTGTGTATGGTTACATAGGACAGATCTGGATTGGCTGGGTGGGTGTGTATGGTTACATAGGACAGATCTGGATTGGCTGGGTGGGTGTGTATGGTTACATAGGACAGCTCTGGATTGGCTGGGTGGGTGTGTATGGTTACATAGGACAGCTCTGGATTGGCTGGGTGGGTGTGTACGGTTACATAGGACAGATCTGGATTGGCTGGGTGGGTGAGTACGGTTACATAGGACAGATCTGGATTGGCTGGGTGGGTGTGTATGGTTACATAGGACAGATCTGGATTGGCTGGGTGGGTGTGTATGGTTACATAGGACAGATCTGGATTGGCTGGGTGAGTGTGTATGGTTACATAGGACAGCTCTGGATTGGCTGGGTGGGTGTGTATGGTTACATAGGACAGATCTGGATTGGCTGGGTGGGTGTGTATGGTTACATAGGACAGATCTGGATTGGCTGGGTGGGTGTGTATGGTTACATAGGACAGATCTGGATTGGCTGGGTGGGTGTGTACGGTTACATAGGACAGCTCTGGATTGGCTGGGTGAGTGTGTATGGTTACATAGGACAGCTCTGGATTGGCTGGGTGGGTGTGTATGGTTACATAGGACAGCTCTGGATTGGCTGGGTGGGTGTGTACGGTTACATAGGACAGATCTGGATTGGCTGGGTGGGTGTGTATGGTTACATAGGACAGATCTGGATTGGCTGGGTGAGTGTGTATGGTTACATAGGACAGATCTGGATTGGCTGGGTGGGTGTGTATGGTTACATAGGACAGCTCTGGATTGGCTGGGTGGGTGTGTACGGTTACATAGGACAGATCTGGATTGGCTGGGTGGGTGTGTATGGTTACATAGGACAGCTCTGGATTGGTTGGGTGAGTGTGTATGGTTACATAGGACAGATCTGGATTGGCTGGGTGAGTGTGTATGGTTACATAGGACAGATCTGGATTGGCTGGGTGAGTGTGTATGGTTACATAGGACAGATCTGGATTGGCTGGGTGGGTGTGTATGGTTACATAGGACAGATCTGGATTGGCTGGGTGGGTGTGTATGGTTACATAGGACAGATCTGGATTGGCTGGGTGGGTGTGTATGGTTACATAAGACAGATCTGGATTGGCTGGGTGGGTGTGTATGGTTACATAGGACAGATCTGGATTGGCTGGGTGGGTGAGTATGGTTACATAGGACAGATCTGGATTGGCTGGGTGGGTGTGTACGGTTACATAGGACAGATCTGGATTGGCTGGGTGGGTGAGTATGGTTACATAGGACAGATCTGGATTGGCTGGGTGGGCGTGTATGGTTACATAGGACAGCTCTGGATTGGCTGGGTGGGTGTGTATGGTTACATAGGACAGATCTGGATTGGCTGGGTGGGTGTGTACGGTTACATAGGACAGATCTGGATTGGCTGGGTGAGTGTGTATGGTTACATAGGACAGATCTGGATTGGCTGGGTGGGTGTGTATGGTTACATAGGACAGATCTGGATTGGCTGGGTGAGTGTGTACGGTTACATAGGACAGATCTGGATTGGCTGGGTGTTTACGGTCGTTCTGTTTACCATCATCTATATTTTTTCCTATTTAGAATAGTGAGTCTTGTGAAAGTTTGTTGCTGTCCAAGTCTGGCCCCGAGGGCCGGGAGCCGGGGCTGTAATTGTCGATTCTCTAATATTAATATTTCATTGCATGCTTCTCTCCGGAGATCCACTTTATTTATTATCAGCTATCGTTAGCGGAAAGACACAAATTAGCGCTCCCCTCCCCCTCCCCCCCTCCGGTGTAATTGAGAGAGGAAGAAAAGCCGGCAGCTCCCCTGTGACTGGCGCTGATTAAATTATAATCACATTGGATTAATTAATCTATAATATTTGCACTTTATATGAGAGAATGAAATGAGCCCTCAACATAAAGGTTACCGCCGCCGCCGAGCGCTGCGTCTCCGAAGAAGAAGAGGAAAACACGGCGAGAACGGAGCGATAATGATACCAGACGGCCAATTATCAGCAACCTGAAATATACGCTGAGATCAGGCGGGACAACGCGGCCCGGTGACCCAAACACTAGAGAACCGAAAACACAATTCACTCGCTCAGAGAAACTTCAACAGAATGAAATGTTCCATCCACCCTGTACTGTGACCGATGTTTTATATGGAGGCGGAGCACAGAAAACTCCACCCTGTACTGTGACCGATGTTTTATATGGAGGCGGAGCACAGAAAGCTCCACCCTGTACTGTGACCGATGTTTTATATGGAGGCGGAGCAAAGAAAGCTCCACCCTGTACTGTGACCGATGTTTTATATGGAGGCGGAGCAAAGAAAGCTCCACCCTGTACTGTGACCGATGTTTTATATGGAGGCGGAGCAAAGAAAGCTCCACCCTGTACTGTGACCGATTTTTTATATGGAGGCGGAGCAAAGAAAACTCCACCCTGTACTGTGACCGATGTTTTATATGGAGGCGGAGCACAGAAAACTCCACCCTGTACTGTGACCGATGTTTTATATGGAGGCGGAGCACAGAAAGCTCCACCCTGTACTGTGACCGATGTTTTATATGGAGGCGGAGCAAAGAAAGCTCCACCCTGTACTGTGACCGATGTTTTATATGGAGGCGGAGCAAAGAAAGCTCCACCCTGTACTGTGACCGATGTTTTATATGGAGGCGGAGCAAAGAAAGCTCCACCCTGTACTGTGACCGATTTTTTATATGGAGGCGGAGCAAAGAAAACTCCACCCTGTACTGTGACCGATGTTTTATATGGAGGCGGAGCAAAGAAAACTCCACCCTGTACTGTGACCGATGTTTTATATGGAGGCGGAGCAAAGAAAACTCCACCCTGTACTGTGACCGATGTTTTATATGGAGGCGGAGCAAAGAAAGCTCCACCCTGTACTGTGACCGATGTTTTATATGGAGGCGGAGCAAAGAAAGCTCCACCCTGTACTGTGACCGATGTTTTATATGGAGGCGGAGCAAAGAAAGCTCCACCCTGTACTGTGACCGATGTTTTATATGGAGGCGGAGCAAAGAAAGCTCCACCCTGTACTGTGACCGATGTTTTATATGGAGGCGGAGCAAAGAAAGCTCCACCCTGTACTGTGACCGATGTTTTATATGGAGGCGGAGCAAAGAAAACTCCACCCTGTACTGTGACCGATGTTTTATATGTAGGCGGAGCAAAGAAAGCTCCACCCTGTACTGTGACCGATGTTTTATATGTAGGCGGAGCAAAGAAAGCTCCACCCTGTACTGTGACCGATGTTTTATATGGAGGCGGAGCAAAGAAAGCTCCACCCTGTACTGTGACCGATGTTTTATATGGAGGCGGAGCACAGAAAACTCCACCCTGTACTGTGACCGATGTTTTATATGGAGGCGGAGCAAAGAAAACTCCACCCTGTACCGTGACCGATGTTTTATATGTAGGCGGAGCAAAGAAAACTCCACCCTGTACCGTGACCGATGTTTTATATGGAGGCGGAGCAAAGAAAGCTCCACCCTGTACCGTGACCGATGTTTTATATGGAGGCGGAGCAAAGAAAACTCCACCCTGTACCGTGACCGATGTTTTATATGGAGGCGGAGCAAAGAAAACTCCACCCTGTACTGTGACCGATGTTTTATATGGAGGCGGAGCAAAGAAAACTCCACCCTGTACTGTGACCGATGTTTTATATGGAGGCGGAGCAAAGAAAACTCCACCCTGTACTGTGACCGATGTTTTATATGGAGGCGGAGCAAAGAAAGCTCCACCCTGTACTGTGACCGATGTTTTATATGGAGGCGGAGCAAAGAAAGCTCCACCCTGTACTGTGACCGATGTTTTATATGGAGGCGGAGCAAAGAAAGCTCCACCCTGTACTGTGACCGATGTTTTATATGGAGGCGGAGCAAAGAAAACTCCACCCTGTACTGTGACCGATGTTTTATATGGAGGCGGAGCAAAGAAAACTCCACCCTGTACTGTGACCGATGTTTTATATGGAGGCGGAGCAAAGAAAGCTCCACCCTGTACTGTGACCGATGTTTTATATGGAGGCGGAGCAAAGAAAGCTCCACCCTGTACTGTGACCGATGTTTTATATGGAGGCGGAGCAAAGAAAGCTCCACCCTGTACTGTGACCGATGTTTTATATGGAGGCGGAGCAAAGAAAGCTCCACCCTGTACTGTGACCGATGTTTTATATGGAGGCGGAGCAAAGAAAACTCCACCCTGTACTGTGACCGATGTTTTATATGTAGGCGGAGCAAAGAAAGCTCCACCCTGTACTGTGACCGATGTTTTATATGGAGGCGGAGCAAAGAAAGCTCCACCCTGTACTGTGACCGATGTTTTATATGGAGGCGGAGCAAAGAAAGCTCCACCCTGTACTGTGACCGATGTTTTATATGGAGGCGGAGCACAGAAAACTCCACCCTGTACTGTGACCGATGTTTTATATGGAGGCGGAGCAAAGAAAGCTCCACCCTGTACTGTGACCGATGTTTTATATGTAGGCGGAGCAAAGAAAGCTCCACCCTGTACTGTGACCGATGTTTTATATGGAGGCGGAGCAAAGAAAGCTCCACCCTGTACTGTGACCGATGTTTTATATGTAGGCGGAGCAAAGAAAGCTCCACCCTGTACTGTGACCGATGTTTTATATGTAGGCGGAGCAAAGAAAGCTCCACCCTGTATTGTGACCGATGTTTTATATGGAGGCGGAGCAAAGAAAGCTCCACCCTGTACTGTGACCGATGTTTTATATGGAGGCGGAGCAAAGAAAACTCCACCCTGTACTGTGACCGATGTTTTATATGTAGGCGGAGCAAAGAAAGCTCCACCCTGTACTGTGACCGATGTTTTATATGTAGGCGGAGCAAAGAAAGCTCCACCCTGTACTGTGACCGATGTTTTATATGGAGGCGGAGCAAAGAAAGCTCCACCCTGTACTGTGACCGATGTTTTATATGGAGGCGGAGCAAAGAAAACTCCACCCTGTACTGTGACCGATGTTTTATATGTAGGCGGAGCAAAGAAAGCTCCACCCTGTACTGTGATTGATGTTTTATATGGAGGCGGAGCAAAGAAAACTCCACCCTGTACTGTGACCGATGTTTTATATGGAGGCGGAGCACAGAAAACTCCACCCTGTACTGTGACCGATGTTTTATATGGAGGCGGAGCACAGAAAACTCCACCCTGTACTGTGACCGATGTTTTATATGGAGGCGGAGCAAAGAAAGCTCCACCCTGTACTGTGACCGATGTTTTATATGGAGGCGGAGCAAAGAAAGCTCCACCCTGTACTGTGACCGATGTTTTATATGGAGGCGGAGCACAGAAAACTCCACCCTGTACTGTGACCGATGTTTTATATGGAGGCGGAGCACAGAAAACTCCACCCTGTACTGTGATTGATGTTTTATATGGAGGCGGAGCACAGAAAACTCCACCCTGTACTGTGACCGATGTTTTATATGGAGGCGGAGCACAGAAAACTCCACCCTGTACTGTGACCGATGTTTTATATGGAGGCGGAGCAAAGAAAGCTCCACCCTGTACTGTGACCGATGTTTTATATGGAGGCGGAGCACAGAAAACTCCACCCTGTACTGTGACCGATGTTTTATATGGAGGCGGAGCACAGAAAACTCCACCCTGTACTGTGATTGATGTTTTATATGGAGGCGGAGCACAGAAAACTCCACCCTGTACTGTGACCGATGTTTTATATGGAGGCGGAGCACAGAAAACTCCACCCTGTACTGTGACCGATGTTTTATATGGAGGCGGAGCAAAGAAAGCTCCACCCTGTACTGTGACCGATGTTTTATATGGAGGCGGAGCACAGAAAACTCCACCCTGTACTGTGACCGATGTTTTGTATGTAGGCGGAGCAAAGAAAACTCCACCCTGTACTGTGACCGATGTTTTATATGGAGGCGGAGCAAAGAAAGCTCCACCCTGTACTGTGACCGATGTTTTATATGGAGGCGGAGCAAAGAAAGCTCCACCCTGTACTGTGACCGATGTTTTATATGGAGGCGGAGCAAAGAAAACTCCACCCTGTACTGTGACCGATGTTTTATATGGAGGCGGAGCAAAGAAAACTCCACCCTGTACTGTGACCGATGTTTTATATGGAGGCGGAGCAAAGAAAGCTCCACCCTGTACTGTGACCGATGTTTTATATGGAGGCGGAGCAAAGAAAGCTCCACCCTGTACTGTGACCGATGTTTTATATGGAGGCGGAGCAAAGAAAGCTCCACCCTGTACTGTGACCGATGTTTTATATGGAGGCGGAGCAAAGAAAGCTCCACCCTGTACTGTGACCGATGTTTTATATGGAGGCGGAGCAAAGAAAACTCCACCCTGTACTGTGACCGATGTTTTATATGTAGGCGGAGCAAAGAAAGCTCCACCCTGTACTGTGACCGATGTTTTATATGGAGGCGGAGCAAAGAAAGCTCCACCCTGTACTGTGACCGATGTTTTATATGGAGGCGGAGCAAAGAAAGCTCCACCCTGTACTGTGACCGATGTTTTATATGGAGGCGGAGCACAGAAAACTCCACCCTGTACTGTGACCGATGTTTTATATGGAGGCGGAGCAAAGAAAGCTCCACCCTGTACTGTGACCGATGTTTTATATGTAGGCGGAGCAAAGAAAGCTCCACCCTGTACTGTGACCGATGTTTTATATGGAGGCGGAGCAAAGAAAGCTCCACCCTGTACTGTGACCGATGTTTTATATGTAGGCGGAGCAAAGAAAGCTCCACCCTGTACTGTGACCGATGTTTTATATGTAGGCGGAGCAAAGAAAGCTCCACCCTGTATTGTGACCGATGTTTTATATGGAGGCGGAGCAAAGAAAGCTCCACCCTGTACTGTGACCGATGTTTTATATGGAGGCGGAGCAAAGAAAACTCCACCCTGTACTGTGACCGATGTTTTATATGTAGGCGGAGCAAAGAAAGCTCCACCCTGTACTGTGACCGATGTTTTATATGTAGGCGGAGCAAAGAAAGCTCCACCCTGTACTGTGACCGATGTTTTATATGGAGGCGGAGCAAAGAAAGCTCCACCCTGTACTGTGACCGATGTTTTATATGGAGGCGGAGCAAAGAAAACTCCACCCTGTACTGTGACCGATGTTTTATATGTAGGCGGAGCAAAGAAAGCTCCACCCTGTACTGTGATTGATGTTTTATATGGAGGCGGAGCAAAGAAAACTCCACCCTGTACTGTGACCGATGTTTTATATGGAGGCGGAGCACAGAAAACTCCACCCTGTACTGTGACCGATGTTTTATATGGAGGCGGAGCACAGAAAACTCCACCCTGTACTGTGACCGATGTTTTATATGGAGGCGGAGCAAAGAAAGCTCCACCCTGTACTGTGACCGATGTTTTATATGGAGGCGGAGCAAAGAAAGCTCCACCCTGTACTGTGACCGATGTTTTATATGGAGGCGGAGCACAGAAAACTCCACCCTGTACTGTGACCGATGTTTTATATGGAGGCGGAGCACAGAAAACTCCACCCTGTACTGTGATTGATGTTTTATATGGAGGCGGAGCACAGAAAACTCCACCCTGTACTGTGACCGATGTTTTATATGGAGGCGGAGCACAGAAAACTCCACCCTGTACTGTGACCGATGTTTTATATGGAGGCGGAGCAAAGAAAGCTCCACCCTGTACTGTGACCGATGTTTTATATGGAGGCGGAGCACAGAAAACTCCACCCTGTACTGTGACCGATGTTTTATATGGAGGCGGAGCACAGAAAACTCCACCCTGTACTGTGATTGATGTTTTATATGGAGGCGGAGCACAGAAAACTCCACCCTGTACTGTGACCGATGTTTTATATGGAGGCGGAGCACAGAAAACTCCACCCTGTACTGTGACCGATGTTTTATATGGAGGCGGAGCAAAGAAAGCTCCACCCTGTACTGTGACCGATGTTTTATATGGAGGCGGAGCACAGAAAACTCCACCCTGTACTGTGACCGATGTTTTATATGGAGGCGGAGCAAAGAAAGCTCCACCCTGTACTGTGACCGATGTTTTATATGGAGGCGGAGCAAAGAAAGCTCCACCCTGTACTGTGACCGATGTTTTGTATGGAGGCGGAGCAAAGAAAACTCCACCCTGTACTGTGACCGATGTTTTATATGTAGGCGGAGCAAAGAAAACTCCACCCTGTACTGTGACCGATGTTTACAGGTGGATCACAGAATTGATTTCGGGAATGATGTGACTTCAGTCAGCGAAGATTTTCCAGCATGCGGATGAATATCGTGGGGTCTCCACATGCCGTGTAATACACAATAGGATCAGGATGGCAAAGAGCACACTGCAGATACATGGACTTCTCACAGCAATGTTCCTGGGGCTCAGTCCGGGTAACATCCTCATAGCATCGTCTCTATCAGACGCTATAACTGGGAATCGTCACTTCAGATCACAAGCAGCGCCCCTCTCGCTGGAGGGACCCGAGTACTCGGGGGAAGGGGCTCCCCACTATAATCTGCAGATACCACCCAGGTGTGACAGGTCTGCTAGAAGCTGCAGAATCTGAAATACAGAGGCAGCTTTAGAATGGATTTCACTCTCTTATTGCCGTGTCGCTCCTAACAACATGCGCCAAAATCTGTTCCATGAATAATCCGCGTGGGCGGGCTCACTCCGAAGTCTGGACACTGATTGGTGGAGAGGAAGGAGTGTTGTGTGGAGACGTCTGGTGGCCCCTCAGTAGAGGAGTGCAGTTATGTGGCAATGGTGGTCACCCAACACTCCCCAGTGCGTGCCGCCCCCAGACCAGCAGAAATGATGTCATCAGATTCCAGTATTGCGTCATGTGAGGGAAGAACCAAAGACGAGAGACAAAGGGCGCCACCATCTAAGTGTAGATTAAATTGTACCATATAAAAGAGCTAAAATACACTCTCATGTTTAGATAAAGGACATTTATGGGCTTACCTGCTGTTCTCCCCCGCCCATCTTCCCCTCTCCCCCTTCTTCCTCCCCTTCCCCCCCCCCTTCTTCCTCCCCTCTCCCCCCCTTCTCCACCCCTCTCCCCCTCTTCTTCCTCCCCTCTCCCCCCCTTCCTCCCCTTCCCCCCCTTCTTCTCCCCTCTCCCCCTTCCTCCTCCCCCCTCTTCCTCCCCTCTCCCCTCTCCCTCTTCCTCCTCCCCCCTCTCCTTCCTCCCCTCTCCCCCCTTTCTCCCCTCTCCCCCCCTTCTTCCTCCCCTCTCCTTCCTCCCCTATCCCCCCCCTCTCCTTCCTCCCCTCTCCCCCTTCCTTCTCCCCCTTCTTCCTCCCCTTGCCCCCCCTTCTTCCTCCCCTCACCCCCCTATCCCCTCTTCCTCCCCTCTCCCCCTCTTCTTCCTCCCCCTTCACCACCCCTCACCTTCCTCCCCTCTCCCCCTACCTCCCCTCTCCCCCCATCCTCCCCTCTCCCTCTCCACCCCCCCTCATCCTCCCCTCTCCCCCCTTCCTCCCCTCTCCCCTCTCCCTCTTCCTCCTCCCTCTTCCCCTCCCCCCTCTCCTCCCTCCCCTCTCCCCCCCATCCTCCCCTCCCCCCCTTTCTCCTCCCCTCTCCTTCCTCCCCTATCCCCCCCCTCTCCTTCCTCCCCTATCCCCCCCCTCTCCTTCCTCCCCTATCCCCCCCCTCTCCTTCCTCCCCTATCCCCCCCCCCTCTCCTTCCTCCCCTATCCCCCCCCCTCTCCTTCCTCCCCTATCCCCCCCCTCTCCTTCCTCCCCTATCCCCCCCCTCTCCTTCCTCCCCTATCCCCCCCCTCTCCTTCCTCCCCTCCCCCCCTCACCTCCTCCCTCTCCCCCCCTCTCCTTCCTCCCCTCTCCCCCCCCCCTCTCCTTCCTCCCCTCTCCCCCCCCCTCTCCTTCCTCCCCTCTCCCCCCCTCTCCTTCCTCCCTCTCCTTCCTCCCCTCTCCCCCCCTCTCCTTCCTCCCCTCTCCCCCCCTCTCCTTCCTCCCCTCTCCCCCCCTCTCCTTCCTCCCCTCTCCCCCCCTCTCCTTCCTCCCCTCTCCCCCCCTCTCCTTCCTCCCCTCTCCCCCCCTCTCCTTCCTCCCCTTCCTCCTCCCCTCTCCCCCCCTTCCTCCTCCCTCTCCCCCTTCCTCCTCCCCTCTCCCCCCTTCCTCCTCCCCTCTCCCCCCTTCCTCCTCCCCTCTCCCCCCTTCCTCCTCCCCTCTCCCCCCTTCCTCCTCCCCTCTCCCCCCTTCCTCCTCCCCTCTCCCCCTTCCTCCTCCCCTCTCCCTCTTCCCCCTTCCTCCTCCCCTCTTCCCCCTTCCTCCTCCCCTCTTCCCCCTTCCTCCTCCCCTCTTCCCCCTTCCCTCCTCCCCTCTTCCCCCTTCCTCCTCCCCTCTTCCCCCTTCCTCCTCCCCTCTTCCCCCTTCCTCCTCCCCTCTTCCCCCTTCCTCCTCCCCTCTTCCCCCTTCCTCCTCCCCTCTTCCCCTTCCTCCTCCCTCTTCCCCCTTCCTCCTCCCCTCTTCCCCCTTCCTCCTCCCCTCTTCCCCCTTCCTCCTCCCCTCTTCCCCCTTCCTCCTCCCCTCTCCCCCCTTCCTCCTCCCCTCTCCCCCCCTCCTCCTCCCTCTTCCCCCTTTCTCCTCCCCTTCCCCCTTTCTCCTCCCCTCTCACCCCCCCTTCTTCCCCTCTCACCCCCCCTTCTTCCCCTCTCACCCCCCCCCCCCCTTTCCTCCTCCCTTCCCCCTTCATCCTCCCCCTCTCCTTCCTTCCCTCTCCCCCTCTCCCCCCTTCCTCCTCCCCCTCTCCACCCTCTCCCCCCTTCCTCCTCCCCCCTCACCCCTCCTTCCTCCCCTCTCCTTGCACCATTTCATACTTTTTGTCATTACATTTCATACTGCTGATGACTCTCAGTGAGGACTGTCTGTGATGGCCTCAGCACCAATCAGAAAGCAGCTGAAGAATAAATCAATCGGTTGTCTATTTCAGATGGAAATGATAATTATCAGTTTTATAGGCCGCGCATTTCCCGTCCTCACCTCCTCCATGTTAGAGATCTATAAGTGTCACATTCTTCCTCCAATTATCTTACTTACCCCTCCCATTTAGATTGTAAGCTCTTGTGATCAGGGCCTGGGAACTGTATATATTGTACAGCGCTGCACAATCTGTTGGCGCTCTATAAATCCTGTATAATAATGAGGGACATTTCCTTCTAGATTTCAGGCACAATGTATGGACAATACGCACAGAACAATATGGCGGCTCCCACGCCAACCCAGAAACAATGGGCGATCTCCGTATAATGAGGTTCTGGATGAGTACCGAGGACAATAGGCAGGGCAGTGCAGGTACAGCCCACAAGGGGGCAGCAGGAGCCGGCTCCCCAGACACCATTCATATGGCCACCAGCAGCCAATCAGCATTGTTCTGGGTGTCCTGCGGGTGACCACAGTAAAGGCGAGATATCATTCATCCCGCAGTCCCCTCATATGTCACCGGCTGACAGCCACCAGCGTGCCAATTCATTCAATTAGTAATCAATTAGCTTGTTACTATCGCATGTAATGAGCTTTTTATAGAGAGGAGAGAGCAGCTGGTCAGTGATAAAAGTGCCATTAATAAATTGTTCAGTCCCCCCCCCCCCCCCCGAAACACCGACCCCCCCCCCCCCCTAACGTCTGGCGGAATTACTGCGCCTTTTCACATGACAAAACCTCATTTCTCCCCGGAGGGATCCGACCGCCAATCCTTCTGTCTGCCAATCTATATGTATTGTACTTCTATATAGAGTATACCTCCAACATATACCGCAGTGCTGTACAGAGAACACCAGAGGAGCTTACACTCCAATGTCCCCTCCCCCACAGTCACACACTATGATTATTATTATTATACATTTATATAGCTCTGACATAAACCGCAGTGCTGTACAGAGAGCAGAGAGGACAGGGATTTGGGGACAGTAGGGTGATAGGGATGGGTTGGGGGCAGTGGAGGGACAGGGAAGGGTTGGGGGCAGTGGAGGGACAGGGATGGGTTGGGGGCAGTGGAGGGACAGGGATGGGTTGGGGGCAGTAGAGGGACAGGGATTGGTTTGGGGCAGTAGAGGGACAGGGATTGATGGGGCAGTAGAGGTACAGGGATGGGTTAGGGCAGTAGATGCACAGGGAAGGGTTGGGGGCAGTGGAGGGACAGGGTAGGGTTTGGGGCAGTAGAGGAACAATGAAGGGTTGGGGGCAGTGGCGGGACAGGGAAGGGTTGGGGGCAGTGGCGGGACAGGGAAGGGTTGGGGTCAGTGGCGGGACAGGGAAGGGTTGGGGTCAGTGGCGGGACAGGGAAGGGTTGGGGGCAGTGGTGGGACAGGGAAGGGTTGGGGGCAGTGGTGGGACAGGGAAGGGTTGGGGGCAGTGGTGGGACAGGGAAGGGTTGGGGGCAGTGGTGGGACAGGGAAGGGTTGGGGGCAGTGGCGGGACAGGGAAGGGTTGGGGGCAGTGGAGGGACAGGGAAGGGTTGGGGGCAGTGGAGGGACAGAGATGGGTTGGGGGCAGTGGAGGGACAGAGATGGGTTGGGGGCAGTAGAGGGACAGGGATGGGTTTGGGGCAGTAGAGGGACAGGGATTGATGGGACAGTAGAGGTACAGGGAAGGGTTGGGGGCAGTAGATGCACAGGGAAGGGTTGGGGGCAGTAGAGGGACTGGGAAGGGTTGGGGGCAGTAGAGGGACTGGGTAGGGTTGGGGGCAGTAGAGGGACAGAGATGGGTTGGGGGCAGTAGAGGGACAGGGATGGGTTTGGGGCAGTAGAGGGACAGGGATTGATGGGACAGTAGAGGTACAGGGAAGGGTTGGGGGCAGTAGATGCACAGGGAAGGGTTGGGGGCAGTAGAGGGACTGGGAAGGGTTGGGGGCAGTAGAGGGACTGGGTAGGGTTGGGGGCAGTGGAGGGACAGAGATGGGTTGGGGGCAGTAGAGGGACAGGGATGGGTTTGGGGCAGTAGAGGGACAGGGATTGATGGGACAGTAGATGCACAGGGAAGGGTTGGGGGCAGTAGATGCACAGGGAAGGGTTGGGGGCAGTAGAGGGACTGGGAAGGGTTGGGGGCAGTAGAGGGACTGGGTAGGGTTGGGGGCAGTAGAGGGACAGGGATGGGTTGGGGGCAGTAAAGGGACAGGGAAAGGTTGGGGACAGTAGAGGTACAGGGAAAGGTTGGGGGCAGTAGAGGGACAGGGATGGGTTGGGGGCATTAGAAATACAGGGAAAGGTTGGGGGCAGTAGAGGGACAGGGATGGTTGTGGCAGTAGTGGGACAGGGATGGGTTGGGGGGGCAGTAGAGGGACAGGGATAGGTTGGGGGGCAGTAGAGGGACAGGGATGGGTTGGGGGCAGCAGATGTACAGGGATGAGTTGGGGACAGTAGAGGGATGGTTGGGGCAGTAGACGGATGGGTCGGGGGCAGTAGAGGGACAGTTTGCGGTGTAGATCTTCGGAGCGAGGTGTGAAGGGCTCTTTGTGCCGGGTGGTGAACTGTAGTCAATGACAGTAGAGGGACAGTGATGGGTTGGGGGCAGTAGATGTACAGGGTGGGTTGGGGGCTGTAGAGGGACCGGGATTGATGGGGCAGTAGAGGTACAGGGATGGGTTAGGGCAGTAGATGCACAGGGTAGGGTTGGGGGCAGTAGAGGGACAGGGAAGGGTTGGGGGCAGTGGCGGGACAGGGAAGGGTTGGGGGCAGTGGCGGGACAGGGAAGGGTTGGGGGCAGTGGCGGGACAGGGAAGGGTTGGGGGCAGTGGCGGGACAGGGAAGGGTTGGGGGCAGTGGCGGGACAGGGAAGGGTTGGGGGCAGTGGCGGGACAGGGAAGGGTTGGGGGCAGTGGAGGGACAGGGAAGGGTTGGGGGCAGTGGAGGGACAGGGAAGGGTTGGGGGCAGTGGAGGGACAGGGAAGGGTTGGGGGCAGTGGAGGGACAGGGAAGGGTTGGGGGCAGTGGCGGGACAGGGAAGGGTTGGGGGCAGTGGAGGGACAGGGATGGGTTGGGGGCAGTGGAGGAGCAAGGAAGGGTTGGGGCAGTGGAGGGACAGGGAAGGGTTGGGGGCAGTGGAGGGACAGGGTAGGGTTGGGGGCAGTAGACGGACAGGGATGGGTTTGGGGCAGTAGAGGGACAGGGATTGATGGGACAGTAGAGGGACAGGGAAGGGTTGGGGGCAGTAGAGGGACAGGGAAGGGTTGGGGGCAGTAGAGGGACAGGGAAGGGTTGGGGGCAGTAGAGGGACAGGGAAGGGTTGGGGGCAGTAGAGGGACAGGGAAGGGTTGGGGGCAGTAGAGGGACAGGGAAGGGTTGGGGGCAGTAGAGGGACAGGGAAGGGTTGGGGGCAGTAGAGGGACAGGGAAGGGTTGGGGGCAGTAGAGGGACAGGGATGGTTGTGGCAGTAGAGGGACAGGGATGGTTGTGGCAGTAGAGGGACAGGGATGGTTGTGGCAGTAGAGGGACAGGGATGGTTGTGGCAGTAGTGGGACAGGGATGGGTTGGGGGGGCAGTAGAGGGACAGGGATGAGTTGGGGGCAGTAGATGTACAGGGATGAGTTGGGGACAGTAGAGGGATGGTTGGGGGCAGTAGAGGGACAGTTTGCGGTGTAGATCTTCGGAGCGAGGTATGAAGGGCTCTTTGTGCCGGGTGGTGAATGGTAGTCAATGACAGTAGAGGAACAGGGAAGGGTTGGGGCACTAGAGGGACAGTGATGGGTTGGGGGCAGTAGATGTACAGGGTGGGTTGGGGGCAGTAGAGGGACAGTTGGCGGTGTAGATCTTCGAAGCGAGGTATGAAGGGCTCTTTGTGCCGGGTGGTGAATTGTAGTCAATGACAGTAGAGGAACAGGGATGGGTTGGGGCATTAGAGGGATGAGTTGGGGGTAGTAGAGGGACAGGGATGGGTTGGGGCAGTAGAGGGACTGGGATGGGTTGGGGCAGTAGAGGGATGGGTTGGGGGCAGTAGATGTACAGGGATGGGTTGGGGGCAGTAGAGGGACATTTGGCGGTGTAGATCTTCGGAGCGAGGTGTGAAGTGCTCTTTGTGCCGGGTGGGGAATTGTAGTCAATGACAGTAGAGGGACAAGGAAGGGTTGGGGCAGTAGAGGGACGTGAATGGGTTGGGGGCAGAAGATGTACTGGGATGGGTTGGGGCAGTAGAGGGACAGGGATGGGTTGGGGACAGTAGAGGGATGGGTTGGGGGCAGTAGAGGGACAGGGATGGGTTGGGGACAGTAGAGGGATGGGTTGGGGCAGTAGACGGATGGGTTGGGGACAGTAGAGGGACAGTTGGCGGTGTAGATCTTCGGAGCGAGGTGTGAAGGGCTCTTTGTGTCGGGTGGTGAATTGTAGTCAATGACAGTAGAGGGACAGGAATGGGTTTAGGGCAGTAGATGTACAGTGATGAGTTTGGGCCAGAAGAGGGATGGGTTGGGGGCAGTAGATGTACAGGGGTGGGTTGGGGACAGTAGAGGGACAGGGAAGGGTTGGGGGCAGTAGAGGGACAGGGAAGGGTTGGGGGCAGTAGAGGGATGAGTTGAGCGCAGAAAATGTACAGGGATAGGTTGGAGGCAGTAGATGTACTGGGATGGTTGGGGCGGTAGAGGGGAAGTTGTCGGTGTAGATCTTCAGAGCGAGATGTGAAGGGCTCTTTGTGCCGGGTGGTGAATTGTAGTCAATGACAGTAGAGGGACAGGGATGGGTCGGGGTCAGTAGAGGGATGGGTTGGGGGCAGTAGATGTACAGGGATGGGTTGGGGGCAGTAGAGGAATGGTTGGGGCAAGAGAGGGGCAGGGATGGGTTGGGGCAGTAGATGTACAGGGATGGGTTGGGGGCAGTAGAGGGATGGGTTGGGGGTAGTAGATGTACAGGGATGGTTGGGGCAGTAGAGGAATGGTTGGAGCAGTAGATGTACAGGGATGGTTGGGGCAGTAGAGGGATGGGTTGGGGGCAGTAGATGTACTGGGATGGGTTGGGGGCAGTAGAGGGATGGGTTGGGGCAGTAGATGTAGAGGAATGGGTTGGTGCAGTAGATGTACAGGGATAGTTGGGGCAGTAGAGGGATGGGTTGGGGGCAGTAGATGTACAGGTTGGGTTGGGGGCAGTAGAGGGACGGTTGGGGGCAGTAGAGGGACGGTTGGGGGCAGTAGACGGATGGGTTGGGGGCAGTAGACGGATGGGTTGGGGCAGTAGAGGGATAGTTGGCGGTGTAGATCTTCGGAGCGAGGTGTGAAGGGCTCTTTGTGCCGGGTGGTGAATTGTAGTCAATGATAATAGATGTAGAGGGATGGTTGGGGCAGTAGATGTACATGGTGGGTTGGGGGCAGTAGAGGGACGGTTGGGGGCAGTAGAGGGACGGTTGGGGGCAGTAGACGGATGGGTTGGGGCAGTAGAGGGATAGTTGGCGGTGTAGATCTTCGGAGCGAGGTGTGAAGGGCTCTTTGTGCCGGGTGGTGAATTGTAGTCAATGATAATAGATGTAGAGGGATGGTTGGGGCAGTAGATGTACATGGTGGGTTGGGGGCAGTAGAGGGACGGTTGGGGGCAGTAGAGGGATGGTTGGGGGCAGTAGAGGGACGGTTGGGGGCAGTAGAGGGACGGTTGGGGCAGTAGAGGGACGGTTGGGGCAGTAGAGGGACGGTTGGGGGCAGTAGACGGATGGGTTGGGGCAGTAGAGGGATAGTTGGCGGTGTAGATCTTCGGAGCGCGGTGTGAAGGGCTCTTTGTGCCGGGTGGTGAATTGTAGTCAATGATAATAGATGTAGAGGGATGGTTGGGGCAGTAGATGTACATGGTGGGTTGGGGGCAGTAGAGGGACGGTTGGGGGCAGTAGAGGGACGGTTGGGGGCAGTAGAGGGACGGTTGGGGGCAGTAGACGGATGGGTTGGGGCAGTAGAGGGATAGTTGGCGGTGTAGATCTTCGGAGCGAGGTGTGAAGGGCTCTTTGTGCCGGGTGGTGAATTGTAGTCAATGATAATAGATGTACAGGGTGGGTTGGGGGCAGTAGAGGGATGGTTGGGGCAGTAGATGTACAGGGTGGGTTGGGGGCAGTAGAGGGATGGTTGGGACAGTAGACTGATGGGTTGGGGCAGTAGACGGATGGGTTGGGGCAGTAGAGGGACAGTTGGCAGTGTAGATCTTCTGAGCGAGGTGTGAATGGCTCTTTGTGCCGGGTAGTGAATTGTAGTCAATGATAATAGATGTACAGGGTGGGTTGGGGCAGTAGACGGATGGGTCGGGGGCAGTAGAGGGACAGTTGGCGGTGTAGATCTTCGGAGCGAGGTGTGAAGGGCTCTTTGTGCCAGGTGGTGAATTGTAGTCAATGATAATAGATGTACAGGGTGGGTTGGGGCAGTAGACGGATGGGTCGGGGGCAGTAGAGGGACAGTTGGCGGTGTAGATCTTCGGAGCGAGGTGTGAATGGCTCTTTGTGCCGGGTGGTGAATTGTAGTCAATGATAATAGATGTAGAGGGATGGGTTGGGGCAGTAGATGTACAGGGTGGGTTGGGGGCAGTAGAGGGATGGTTGGGGCAGTAGATGTACAGGGTGGGTTGGGGGCAGTAGACGGATGGGTTGGGGGCAGTAGACGGATGGGTAGAGGGACAGGGATGGGTTGGAGGCAGTAAAGGGATGGGTTGGGGCAGTAGACGGATGGGTTGGGTGCAGTAGAGGGACAGTTGGTGGTGTAGATCTTCGGAGCGAGGTGTGAAGGGCTCTTTGTGCCGGGTGGTGAATTGTAGTCAATGATAATAGATGTACAGGGTGGGTTGGGGCAGTAGACGGATGGGTCGGGGGCAGTAGAGGGACAGTTGGCGGTGTAGATATTCGGAGCGAGGTGTGAAGGGCTCTTTGTGCCGGGTGGTGAATTGTAGTCAATGATAATAGATGTAGAGGGATGGGTTGGGGGCAGTAGAGGGACAGGGATGGGTTGGGGGGAGTAGAGGGATGGTTGGGGCAGTAGAGGGACAGGGATGGGTTGGGGGCAGTAGAGGGATGGGTTGGGGCAGTAAAGGGATGGGTTGGTGGCAGTAGACGGATGGGTCGGGGGCCGTAGAGGGACAGTTGGCGGTGTAGATCTTCGGAGCGAGGTGTGAAGGGCTCTTTGTGCCGGGTGGTGAATTGTAGTCAATGATAATAGATGTAGAGGGATGGTTGGGGCAGTAGATGGGCAGTAGAGGGACGGTTGGGGGCAGTAGAGGGATGGGTTGGGGCAGTAAAGGGACGGTTGGGGGCAGTAGACGGATGGGTTTGGGCAGTAGAGGGACAGTTGGCGGTATAGATCCTCGGAGTGAGGTGTGAAGGGCTCTTTGTGCCGGGTGGTGAATTGTAGTCAACGATAATAGATGTAGAGGGATGGTTGGGGCAGTAGATGTACAGGGTGGGTTGGGGGCAGTAGAGGGACGGTTGGGGGCAGTAGAGGGACGGTTGGGGGCAGTAGAGGGACGGTTGGGGGCAGTAGAGGGACGGTTGGGGGCAGTAGACGGATGGGTCGGGGGCAGTAGACGGATGGGTCGGGGGCAGTAGACGGATGGGTCGGGGGCAGTAAAGGGATGGGTCGGGGGCAGTAGACGGATGGGTCGGGGGCAGTAAAGGGATGGGTTGGGGCAGTAGATGGATGGGTCGGGGGCAGTAGAGGGACAGTTGGCGGTGTAGATCTTCGGAGCGAGGTGTGAAGGGCTCTTTGTGCCGGGTGGTGAATTGTAGTCAATGATAATAGATGTAGAGGGATGGTTGGGGCAGTAGATGTACAGGGATGGGTTGGGTGCAGTAGACGGATGGGTTGGGGCAGTAGAGGGATGGTTGGGGCAGTAGAGGGACGGTTGGGGGCAGTAGACGGATGGGTTGGGGGCAGTAGAGGGACATTTGGCGGTGTAGATCTTCGGAGCGAGGTGTGAAGGGCTCTTTGTGCCGGGTGGTGAATTGTAGTCAATGATAATAGATGTAGAGGGATGGTTGGGGGCAGTAGAGGGATGGGTTGGGGCAGTAGAGGGATGGGTTGGGGCAGTAGAGGGATGGGTTGGGGCAGTAGAGGGATGGGTTGGGGCAGTAGAGGGATGGTTGGGGCAGTAGAGGGACGGTTGGGGCAGTAGACGGATGGGTCGGGGGCAGTAGAGGGACAGTTGGCGGTGTAGATCTTCGGAGCGAGGTGTGAAGGGCTCTTTGTGCCGGGTGGTGAATTGTAGTCAATGATAATAGATGTAGAGGGATGGTTGGGGCAGTAGAGGGACGGTTGGGGGCAGTAGACGGATGGGTCGGGGGCAGTAGAGGGACAGTTGGCGGTGTAGATTTTCGGAGCGAGGTGTGAAGGGCTCTTTGTGCCAGGTGGTGAATTGTAGTCAATGATAATAGATGTAGAGGGATGGGTTGGGGCAGTAGATGTACAGGGATGGGTTGGGGGCAGTACAGGGATGGGTTGGGGGCAGTACAGGGATGGGTTGGGGGCAGTACAGGGATGGGTTGGGGGCAGTAGAAGGATGGGTTGGGGGCAGTAGAGGGACAGTTGGCGGTGTAGATCTTCGGAGCGAGGTGTGAAGGGCTCTTTGTGCCGGGTGGTGAATTGTAGTCAATGATAATAGATGCAGAGGGATGGGTTGGGGCAGTAGATGTACAGGGATGGGTTGGGGGCAGTAGAGGGATGGTTGGGGGCAGTAGAGGGATGGTTGGGGCAGTAGAGGGACGGTTGGGGGCAGTAGACGGATGGGTCGGGGCAATAGAGGGACGGTTGGGGGCAGTAGAGGGACGGTTGGGGGCAGTAGACGGATGGGTCGGGGGCAGTAGAGGGATAGTTGGCGGTGTAGATCTTCGGAGCGAGGTGTGAAGGGCTCTTTGTGCCGGGTGGTGAATTGTAGTCAATGATAATAGATGTAGAGGGATGGGTTGGGGCAGTAGATGTTTAGGGATGGGTTGGGGGCAGTTTAGGGATGGTTGGGGGCAGTAGAAGGATGGTTGGGGGCAGTAGAAGGATGGTTGGGGGCAGTACAGGGATGGGTTGGGGGCAGTAGAAGGATGGTTGGGGGCAGTAGAGGGATGGTTGGGGGCAGTAGACGGATGGGTCGGGGGCAGTAGAGGGACAGTTGGCGGTGTAGATCTTCGGAGCGAGGTGTGAAGGGCTCTTTGTGCCGGGTGGTGAATTGTAGTCAATGATAATAGATGTAGAGGGATGGGTTGGGGCAGTAGATGTACAGGGATGGGTTGGGGGCAGTAGAGGGATGGTTGGGGCAGTAGACGGATGGGTCGGGGCAGTAGAGGGATGGTTGGCGGTGTAGATCTTCGGAGCGAGGTGTGAAGGGCTCTTTGTGCCGGGTGGTGAATTGTAGTCAATGATAATAGATGTAGAGGGATGGCTGGGGCAGTAGATGTAGAGGGATGGTTGGGGGCAGTAGAGGGACGGTTGGGGGCAGTAGACAGATGGGTCGGGGGCAGTAGAGGGACAGTTGGCGGTGTAGATCTTCGGAGCGAGGTGTGAAGGGCTCTTTGTGCCGGGTGGTGAATTGTAGTCAATGATAATAGATGTAGAGGGATGGTTGGGGCAGTAGAGGGATGGGTTGGGGCAGTAGAGGGATGGTTGGGGCAGTAGAGGGACGGTCGGGGGCAGTAGACGGATGGGTCGGGGGCAGTAAAGGGAAAGGTTGGGGCAGTAGACGGATGGGTCGGGGGCAGTAGAGGGACAGTTGGCGGTGTAGATCTTCGGAGCGAGGTGTGAAGGGCTCTTTGTGCCAGGTGGTGAATTGTAGTCAATGATAATAGATGTAGAGGGATGGTTGGGGGCAGTAGAGGGATGGGTTGGGGCAGTAGAGGGACAGTTGGCGGTGTAGATCTTTGGAGCGAGGTGTGAAGGGCTCTTTGTGCCGGGTGGTGAATTGTAGTCAATAATAATAGATGTAGAGGGATGGGTTGGGGCAGTAGAGGGATGGGTTGGGGCAGTAGAGGGATGGGTTGGGGCAGTAGAGGGATGGGTTGGGGCAGTAGAGGGATGGGTTGGGGCAGTAGAGGGATGGGTTGGGGCAGTAGAGGGATGGGTTGGGGCAGTAGAGGGACGGTTGGGGCAGTAGACCGATGGGTCGGGGGCAGTAGAGGGACAGTTGGCGGTGTAGATCTTCGGAGCGAGGTGTGAAGGGCTCTTTGTGCCGGGTGGTGAATTGTAGTCAATGATAATAGATGTAGAGGGATGGTTGGGGGCAGTAGATGTACAGGGTGGGTTGGGGCAGTAGAGGGATGGGTTGGGGCAGTAGACGGATGGGTCGGGGACAGTAGAGGGACAGTTGGCGGTGTAGATCTTCGGAGTGAGGTGTGAAGGGCTCTTTGTGCCGGGTGGTGAATTGTAGTCAATGATAATAGATGTAGAGGGATGGGTTGGGGCAGTAGATGTACAGGGATGGTTGGGGCAGTAGAGGGACGGTTGGGGGCAGTAGACGGATGGGTCGGGGGCAGTAGAGGGACAGTTGGCGGTGTAGATCTTCGGAGCGAGGTGTGAAGGGCTCTTTGTGCCGGGTGGTGAATTGTAGTCAATGATAATAGATGCAGAGGGATGGGTTGGGGCAGTAGATGTACAGGGATGGGTTGGGGGCAGTAGAGGGATGGTTGGGGGCAGTAGAGGGATGGTTGGGGCAGTAGACGGATGGGTCGGGGCAATAGAGGGACGGTTGGCGGTGTAGATCTTCGGAGCGAGGTGTGAAGGGCTCTTTGTGCCGGGTGGTGAATTGTAGTCAATGATAATAGATGTAGAGGGATGGGTTGGGGCAGTAGATGTACAGGGATGGGTTGGGGGCAGTTTAGGGATGGTTGGGGGCAGTACAGGGATGGGTTGGGGGCAGTACAGGGATGGGTTGGGGGCAGTAGAAGGATGGTTGGGGGCAGTAGAGGGATGGTTGGGGGCAGTAGACGGATGGGTCGGGGGCAGTAGAGGGACAGTTGGCGGTGTAGATCTTCGGAGCGAGGTGTGAAGGGCTCTTTGTGCCGGGTGGTGAATTGTAGTCAATGATAATAGATGTAGAGGGATGGGTTGGGGCAGTAGATGTAGAGGGATGGTTGGGGGCAGTAGAGGGACGGTTGGGGGCAGTAGACGGATGGGTCGGGGGCAGTAGAGGGACAGTTGGCGGTGTAGATCTTCGGAGCGAGGTGTGAAGGGCTCTTTGTGCCGGGTGGTGAATTGTAGTCAATGATAATAGATGTAGAGGGATGGTTGGGGCAGTAGATGTAGAGGGATGGTTGGGGGCAGTAGAGGGATGGTTGGGGGCAGTAGAGGGACGGTTGGGGGCAGTAGACGGATGGGTCGGGGGCAGTAGAGGGACAGTTGGCGGTGTAGATCTTCGGAGCGAGGTGTGAAGGGCTCTTTGTGCCGTGTGGTGAATTGTAATCAATGATAATAGATGTAGAGGGATGGGTTGGGGCAGTAGATGTACAGGGTGGGTTCGGGCAGTAGAGGGATGGTTGGGGGCAGTAGAGGGACGGTTGGGGGCAGTAGACGGATGGGTCGGGGGCAGTAGAGGGACAGTTGGCGGTGTAGATCTTCGGAGCGAGGTGTGAAGGGCTCTTTGTGCCGTGTGGTGAATTGTAATCAATGATAATAGATGTAGAGGGATGGGTTGGGGCAGTAGATGTACAAGGTGGGTTGGGGGCAGTAGACGGATGGGTTGGGGGCAGTAGAGGGACGGTTGGGGGCAGTAGAGGGACGGTTGGGGGCAGTAGTCGGATGGGTCGGGGGCAGTAGAGGGACAGTTGGCGGTGTAGATCTTCGGAGCGAGGTGTGAAGGGCTCTTTGTGCCGGGTGGTGAATTGTAGTCAATGATAATAGATGTAGAGGGATGGTTGGGGCAGTAGATGTACATGGTGGGTTGGGGGCAGTAGAGGGACGGTTGGGGGCAGTAGACGGATGGGTTGGGGCAGTAGAGGGATAGTTGGCGGTGTAGATCTTCGGAGCGAGGTGTGAAGGGCTCTTTGTGCCGGGTGGTGAATTGTAGTCAATGATAATAGATGTACAGGGTGGGTTGGGGGCAGTAGAGGGATGGTTGGGGCAGTAGATGTACAGGGTGGGTTGGGGGCAGTAGAGGGATGGTTGGGACAGTAGACTGATGGGTTGGGGCAGTAGACGGATGGGTTGGGGCAGTAGAGGGACAGTTGGCAGTGTAGATCTTCTGAGCGAGGTGTGAATGGCTCTTTGTGCCGGGTAGTGAATTGTAGTCAATGATAATAGATGTACAGGGTGGGTTGGGGCAGTAGACGGATGGGTCGGGGGCAGTAGAGGGACAGTTGGCGGTGTAGATCTTCGGAGCGAGGTGTGAAGGGCTCTTTGTGCCAGGTGGTGAATTGTAGTCAATGATAATAGATGTACAGGGTGGGTTGGGGCAGTAGACGGATGGGTCGGGGGCAGTAGAGGGACAGTTGGCGGTGTAGATCTTCGGAGCGAGGTGTGAATGGCTCTTTGTGCCGGGTGGTGAATTGTAGTCAATGATAATAGATGTAGAGGGATGGGTTGGGGCAGTAGATGTACAGGGTGGGTTGGGGGCAGTAGAGGGATGGTTGGGGCAGTAGATGTACAGGGTGGGTTGGGGGCAGTAGACGGATGGGTTGGGGGCAGTAGATGGATGGGTAGAGGGACAGGGATGGGTTGGAGGCAGTAAAGGGATGGGTTGGGGCAGTAGACGGATGGGTTGGGTGCAGTAGAGGGACAGTTGGCGGTGTAGATCTTCGGAGCGAGGTGTGAAGGGCTCTTTGTGCCGGGTGGTGAATTGTAGTCAATGATAATAGATGTACAGGGTGGGTTGGGGCAGTAGACGGATGGGTCGGGGGCAGTAGAGGGACAGTTGGCGGTGTAGATATTCGGAGCGAGGTGTGAAGGGCTCTTTGTGCCGGGTGGTGAATTGTAGTCAATGATAATAGATGTAGAGGGATGGGTTGGGGGCAGTAGAGGGACAGGGATGGGTTGGGGGGAGTAGAGGGATGGTTGGGGCAGTAGATGTACAGGGTGGGTTGGGGCAGTAGAGGGACAGGGATGGGTTGGGGGCAGTAGAGGGATGGGTTGGGGCAGTAAAGGGATGGGTTGGTGGCAGTAGACGGATGGGTCGGGGGCCGTAGAGGGACAGTTGGCGGTGTAGATCTTCGGAGCGAGGTGTGAAGGGCTCTTTGTGCCGGGTGGTGAATTGTAGTCAATGATAATAGATGTAGAGGGATGGTTGGGGCAGTAGATGTACAGGGATGGGTTGGGGGCAGTAGAGGGACGGTTGGGGGCAGTAGAGGGATGGGTTGGGGCAGTAAAGGGACGGTTGGGGGCAGTAGACGGATGGGTTTGGGCAGTAGAGGGACAGTTGGCGGTATAGATCCTCGGAGTGAGGTGTGAAGGGCTCTTTGTGCCGGGTGGTGAATTGTAGTCAACGATAATAGATGTAGAGGGATGGTTGGGGCAGTAGATGTACAGGGTGGGTTGGGGGCAGTAGAGGGACGGTTGGGGGCAGTAAAGGGACGGTCGGGGGCAGTAGACGGATGGGTCGGGGGCAGTAAAGGGATGGGTTGGGGCAGTAGACGGATGGGTCGGGGGCAGTAAAGGGATGGGTTGGGGCAGTAGATGGATGGGTCGGGGGCAGTAGAGGGACAGTTGGCGGTGTAGATCTTCGGAGCGAGGTGTGAAGGGCTCTTTGTGCCGGGTGGTGAATTGTAGTCAATGATAATAGATGTAGAGGGATGGTTGGGGCAGTAGATGTACAGGGATGGGTTGGGGGCAGTAGAGGGACGGTTGGGGGCAGTAGACGGATGGGTCGGGGGAAGTAAAGGGATGGGTTGGGGCAGTAGACGGATGGGTCGGGGGCAGTAGAGGGACAGTTGGCGGTGTAGATCTTCGGAGCGAGGTGTGAAGGGCTCTTTGTGCCGGGTGGTGAATTGTATTCAATGATAATAGATGTAGAGGGATGGTTGGGGCAGTAGATGTACAGGGATGGGTTGGGTGCAGTAGACGGATGGGTTGGGGCAGTAGAGGGATGGTTGGGGCAGTAGAGGGACGGTTGGGGGCAGTAGACGGATGGGTTGGGGGCAGTAGAGGGACATTTGGCGGTGTAGATCTTCGGAGCGAGGTGTGAAGGGCTCTTTGTGCCGGGTGGTGAATTGTAGTCAATGATAATAGATGTAGAGGGATGGTTGGGGCAGTAGATGTACAGGGATGGGTTGGGTGCAGTAGACGGTTGGGTTGGGGTAGTAGAGGGATGGTTGGGGCAGTAGAGGGACGGTTGGGGGCAGTAGACGGATGGGTCGGGGGAAGTAAAGGGATGGGTTGGGGCAGTAGACGGATGGGTCGGGGGCAGTAGAGGGACATTTGGCGGTGTAGATCTTCGGAGCGAGGTGTGAAGGGCTCTTTGTGCCAGGTGGTGAATTGTAGTCAATGATAATAGATGTAGAGGGATGGCTGGGGCAGTAGATGTAGAGGGATGGGTTGGGGCAGTAGATGTACAGGGATGGGTTGGGTGCAGTAGACGGTTGGGTTGGGGTAGTAGAGGGATGGTTGGGGCAGTAGAGGGACGGTTGGGGGCAGTAGACGGATGGGTCGGGGGAAGTAAAGGGATGGGTTGGGGCAGTAGACGGATGGGTCGGGGGCAGTAGAGGGACATTTGGCGGTGTAGATCTTCGGAGCGAGGTGTGAAGGGCTCTTTGTGCCGGGTGGTGAATTGTAGTCAATAATAATAGATGTAGAGGGATGGGTTGGGGCAGTAGAGGGATGGGTTGGGGCAGTAGAGGGATGGGTTGGGGCAGTAGAGGGATGGTTGGGGCAGTAGAGGGACGGTTGGGGCAGTAGACCGATGGGTCGGGGGCAGTAGAGGGACAGTTGGCGGTGTAGATCTTCGGAGCGAGGTGTGAAGGGCTCTTTGTGCCGGGTGGTGAATTGTAGTCAATGATAATAGATGTAGAGGGATGGTTGGGGGCAGTAGATGTACAGGGTGGGTTGGGGCAGTAGAGGGATGGGTTGGGGCAGTAGACGGATGGGTCGGGGGCAGTAGAGGGACAGTTGGCGGTGTAGATCTTCGGAGTGAGGTGTGAAGGGCTCTTTGTGCCAGGTGGTGAATTGTAGTCAATGATAATAGATGTAGAGGGATGGGTTGGGGGCAGTAGATGTACAGGGATGGGTTGGGGGCAGTAGAAGGATGGTTGGGGGCAGTAGACGGATGGGTTGGGGGCAGTAGAGGGATGGTTGGGGCAGTAGACGGATGGGTCGGGGGCAGTAGAGGGACAGTTGGCGGTGTAGATCTTCGGAGCGAGGTGTGAAGGGCTCTTTGTGCCGGGTGGTGAATTGTAGTCAATGATAATAGATGTAGAGGGATGGTTGGGGCAGTAGAGGGACGGTTGGGGGCAGTAGACGGATGGGTCGGGGGCAGTAGAGGGACAGTTGGCGGTGTAGATTTTCGGAGCGAGGTGTGAAGGGCTCTTTGTGCCAGGTGGTGAATTGTAGTCAATGATAATAGATGTAGAGGGATGGGTTGGGGCAGTAGATGTACAGGGATGGGTTGGGGGCAGTACAGGGATGGGTTGGGGGCAGTACAGGGATGGGTTGGGGGCAGTACAGGGATGGGTTGGGGGCAGTACAGGGATGGGTTGGGGGCAGTACAGGGATGGTTGGGGGCAGTACAGGGATGGGTTGGGGGCAGTAGAAGGATGGGTTGGGGGCAGTAGAGGGACAGTTGGCGGTGTAGATCTTCGGAGCGAGGTGTGAAGGGCTCTTTGTGCCGGGTGGTGAATTGTAGTCAATGATAATAGATGCAGAGGGATGGGTTGGGGGCAGTAGAGGGATGGTTGGGGGCAGTAGAGGGACGGTTGGGGGCAGTAGACGGATGGGTCGGGGCAATAGAGGGACGGTTGGCGGTGTAGATCTTCGGAGCGAGGTGTGAAGGGCTTTGTGCCGGGTGGTGAATTGTAGTCAATGATAATAGATGTAGAGGGATGGGTTGGGGGCAGTAGAGGGATGGGTTGGGGGCAGTAGAGGGATGGGTTGGGGGCAGTAGAGGGACGGTTGGGGGCAGTAGAGGGACGGTTGGGGGCAGTAGAGGGACGGTTGGGGGCAGTAGACGGATGGGTCGGGGGCAGTAGAGGGACAGTTGGCGGTGTAGATTTTCGGAGCGAGGTGTGAAGGGCTCTTTGTGCCGGGTGGTGAATTGTAGTCAATGATAATAGATGTAGAGGGATGGTTGGGGGCAGTACAGGGATGGGTTGGGGGCAGTAGAAGGATGGTTGGGGGCAGTAGAGGGATGGTTGGGGGCAGTAGACGGATGGGTCGGGGGCAGTAGAGGGACAGTTGGCGGTGTAGATCTTCGGAGCGAGGTGTGAAGGGCTCTTTGTGCCGGGTGGTGAATTGTAGTCAATGATAATAGATGTAGAGGGATGGTTGGGGGCAGTAGAGGGATGGGTTGGGGCAGTAGAGGGACAGTTGGCGGTGTAGATCTTTGGAGCGAGGTGTGAAGGGCTCTTTGTGCCGGGTGGTGAATTGTAGTCAATAATAATAGATGTAGAGGGATGGGTTGGGGCAGTAGAGGGATGGGTTGGGGCAGTAGAGGGATGGGTTGGGGCAGTAGAGGGATGGGTTGGGGCAGTAGAGGGACGGTTGGGGCAGTAGACCGATGGGTCGGGGGCAGTAGAGGGACAGTTGGCGGTGTAGATCTTCGGAGCGAGGTGTGAAGGGCTCTTTGTGCCGGGTGGTGAATTGTAGTCAATGATAATAGATGTAGAGGGATGGTTGGGGGCAGTAGATGTACAGGGTGGGTTGGGGCAGTAGAGGGATGGGTTGGGGCAGTAGACGGATGGGTCGGGGGCAGTAGAGGGACAGTTGGCGGTGTAGATCTTCGGAGTGAGGTGTGAAGGGCTCTTTGTGCCGGGTGGTGAATTGTAGTCAATGATAATAGATGTAGAGGGATGGGTTGGGGCAGTAGATGTACAGGGATGGGTTGGGGGCAGTAGAAGGAGGGTTGGGGGCAGTAGAGGGATGGTTGGGGCAGTAGACGGATGGGTCGGGGGCAGTAGAGGGACAGTTGGCGGTGTAGATCTTCGGAGCGAGGTGTAAAGGGCTCTTTGTGCCGGGTGGTGAATTGTAGTCAATGATAATAGATGTAGAGGGATGGTTGGGGCAGTAGAGGGACAGTTGGGGGCAGTAGAGGGACAGTTGGCGGTGTAGATTTTCGGAGCGAGGTGTGAAGGGCTCTTTGTGCCGGGTGGTGAATTGTAGTCCATGATAATAGATGTAGAGGGATGGGTTGGGGCAGTAGATGTACAGGGATGGGTTGGGGGCAGTACAGGGATGGGTTGGGGGCAGTACACGGATGGGTTGGGGGCAGTAGAGGGATGGTTGGGGCAGTAGAGGGACGGTTGGGGGCAGTAGACGGATGGGTCGGGGGCAGTAGAGGGACAGTTGGCGGTGTAGATCTTCGGAGCGAGGTGTGAAGGGCTCTTTGTGCCGGGTGGTGAATTGTAGTCAATGATAATAGATGCAGAGGGATGGGTTGGGGCAGTAGATGTACAGGGATGGGTTGGGGGCAGTAGAGGGATGGTTGGGGCAGTAGAAGGATGGTTGGGGGCAGTAGAGGGATGGTTGGGGGCAGTAGACGGATGGGTCGGGGGCAGTAGAGGGACAGTTGGCGGTGTAGATCTTCGGAGCGAGGTGTGAAGGGCTCTTTGTGCCGGGTGGTGAATTGTAGTCAATGATAATAGATGTACAGGGATGGGTTGGGGGCAGTAGAAGGAGGGTTGGGGGCAGTAGAGGGATGGTTGGGGCAGTAGACGGATGGGTCGGGGGCAGTAGAGGGACAGTTGGCGGTGTAGATCTTCGGAGCGAGGTGTAAAGGGCTCTTTGTGCCGGGTGGTGAATTGTAGTCAATGATAATAGATGTAGAGGGATGGGTTGGGGCAGTAGATGTACAGGGATGGGTTGGGGGCAGTAGAGGGATGGTTGGGGCAGTAGACGGATGGGTCGGGGCAGTAGAGGGATGGTTGGCGGTGTAGATCTTCGGAGCGAGGTGTGAAGGGCTCTTTGTGCCAGGTGGTGAATTGTAGTCAATGATAATAGATGTAGAGGGATGGCTGGGGCAGTAGATGTAGAGGGATGGTTGGGGGCAGTAGAGGGACGGTTGGGGGCAGTAGACGGATGGGTCGGGGGCAGTAGAGGGACAGTTGGCGGTGTAGATCTTCGGAGCGAGGTGTGAAGGGCTCTTTGTGCCGGGTGGTGAATTGTAGTCAATGATAATAGATGTAGAGGGATGGTTGGGGCAGTAGATGTAGAGGGATGGTTGGGGGCAGTAGAGGGATGGTTGGGGGCAGTAGAGGGATGGTTGGGGGCAGTAGAGGGACGGTTGGGGGCAGTAGACGGATGGGTCGGGGGCAGTAGAGGGACAGTTGGCGGTGTAGATCTTCGGAGCGAGGTGTGAAGGGCTCTTTGTGCCGTGTGGTGAATTGTAATCAATGATAATAGATGTAGAGGGATGGGTTGGGGCAGTAGATGTACAGGGTGGGTTCGGGCAGTAGAGGGATGGTTGGGGGCAGTAGAGGGACGGTTGGGGGCAGTAGACGGATGGGTCGGGGGCAGTAGAGGGACAGTTGGCGGTGTAGATCTTCGGAGCGAGGTGTGAAGGGCTCTTTGTGCCGTGTGGTGAATTGTAATCAATGATAATAGATGTAGAGGGATGGGTTGGGGCAGTAGATGTACAGGGTGGGTTCGGGCAGTAGAGGGATGGTTGGGGGCAGTAGACGGATGGGTTGAGGGCAGTAGAGGGATGGTTGGGGGCAGTAGAGGGACGGTTGGGGGCAGTAGTCGGATGGGTCGGGGGCAGTAGAGGGACAGTTGGCGGTGTAGATCTTTGGAGCGAGGTGTGAAGGGCTCTTTGTGCCGGGTGGTGAATTGTAGTCAATGATAATAGATGTAGAGGGATGGTTGGGGCAGTAGATGTAGAGGGATGGTTGGGGGCAGTAGAGGGATGGTTGGGGGCAGTAGAGAGACGGTTGGGGGCAGTAGACGGATGGGTCGGGGGCAGTAGAGGGACAGTTGGCGGTGTAGATCTTCGGAGCGAGGTGTGAAGGGCTCTTTGTGCCGTGTGGTGAATTGTAATCAATGATAATAGATGTAGAGGGATGGGTTGGGGCAGTAGATGTACAGGGTGGGTTTGGGCAGTAGAGGGATGGTTGGGGCAGTAGACGGATGGGTCGGGGCAGTAGAGGGATGGTTGGCGGTGTAGATCTTCGGAGCGAGGTGTGAAGGGCTCTTTGTGCCGGGTGGTGAATTGTAGTCAATGATAATAGATGTAGAGGGATGGTTGGGGCAGTAGATGTAGAGGGATGGTTGGGGGCAGTAGAGGGATGGTTGGGGGCAGTAGAGGGACGGTTGGGGGCAGTAGATGGATGGGTCGGGGGCAGTAGAGGGACAGTTGGCGGTGTAGATCTTCGGAGCGAGGTGTGAAGGGCTCTTTGTGCCGTGTGGTGAATTGTAATCAATGATAATAGATGTAGAGGGATGGGTTGGGGCAGTAGATGTACAGGGTGGGTTCGGGCAGTAGAGGGATGGTTGGGGGCAGTAGACGGATGGGTTGGGGGCAGTAGAGGGATGGTTGGGGGCAGTAGAGGGACGGTTGGGGGCAGTAGTCGGATGGGTCGGGGGCAGTAGAGGGACAGTTGGCGGTGTAGATCTTCGGAGCGAGGTGTGAAGGGCTCTTTGTGCCGGGTGGTGAATTGTAGTCAATGATAATAGATGTAGAGGGATGGTTGGGGCAGTAGATGTAGAGGGATGGTTGGGGGCAGTAAAGGGATGGTTGGGGGCAGTAGAGGGACGGTTGGGGGCAGTAGACGGATGGGTCGGGGGCAGTAGAGGGACAGTTGGCGGTGTAGATCTTCGGAGCGAGGTGTGAAGGGCTCTTTGTGCCGTGTGGTGAATTGTAATCAATGATAATAGATGTAGAGGGATGGGTTGGGGCAGTAGATGTACAGGGTGGGTTTGGGCAGTAGAGGGATGGTTGGGGCAGTAGACGGCTGGGTTGGGGGCAGTAGAGGGATGGTTGGGAGCAGTAGAGGGACGGTTGGGGGCAGTAGTCGGATGGGTCGGGGGCAGTAGAGGGACAGTTGGCGGTGTAGATCTTCGGAGTGAGGTGTGAAGGGCTCTTTGTGCCGGGTGGTGAATTGTAGTCAATGATAATAGATGTAGAGGGATGGTTGGGGCAGTAGATGTAGACGGATGGGTTGGGGGCAGTAGACGGATGGGTTGGGGGCAGTAGAGGGATGGTTGGGGCAGTAGAGGGACGGTTGGGGGCAGTAGTCGGATGGGTCGGGGGCAGTAGAGGGACAGTTGGCGGTGTAGATCTTCGGAGCGAGGTGTGAAGGTCTCTGTGTGCCGGGTGGTGAATTGTAGTCAATGATAATAGATGTAGAGGGATGGTTGGGGCAGTAGATGTACAGGGATGGGTTGGGGGCAGTAGACGGATGGGTTGGGGGCAGTAGAGGGACGGTTGGGGGCAGTAGAGGGACGGTTGGGGGCAGTAGAGGGACGGTTGGGGGCAGTAGAGGGACGGTTGGGGGCAGTAGACGGATGGTTGGGGTAGTAGACGGATGGTTGGGGGCAGTAGAGGGACGGTTGGGGGCAGTAGTCGGATGGGTCGGGGCAGTAGAGGGACAGTTGGCGGTGTTGATCTTCAGAGCGAGGTGTGAAGGGCTCTTTGTGCCGGGTGGTGAATTGTAGTCAATGATAATAGATGTAGAGGGATGGTTGGGGGCAGTAGAGGGATGGTTGGGGGCAGTAGAGGGATGGTTGGGGGCAGTAGAGGGACGGTTGGGGACAGTAGACGGATGGGTCGGGGGCAGTAGAGGGACAGTTGGCGGTGTAGATCTTCGGAGCGAGGTGTGAAGGGCTCTTTGTGCCGGGTGGTGAATTGTAGTCAATGATAATAAATGTAGAGGGATGGTTGGGGGCAGTAGATGTAGAGGGATGGTTGGGGGCAGTAGAGGGATGGTTGGGGGCAGTAGAGGGATGGTTGGGGGCAGTAGAGGGACGGTTGGGGGCAGTAGACGGATGGGTCGGGGGCAGTAGAGGGACAGTTGGCGGTGTAGATCTTCGGAGCGAGGTGTGAAGGGCTCTTTGTGCCGGGTGGTGAATTGTAGTCAATGATAATAGATGTAGAGGGATGGTTGGGGCAGTAGATGTAGAGGGATGGTTGGGGGCAGTAGAGGGACGGTTGGGGGCAGTAGACGGATGGGTCGGGGGCAGTAGAGGGACAGTTGGCGGTGTAGATCTTCGGAGCGAGGTGTGAAGGGCTCTTTGTGCCGGGTGGTGAATTGTAGTCAATGATAATAGATGTAGAGGGATGGTTGGGGCAGTAGATGTAGAGGGACGGTTGGGGGCAGTAGAGGGACGGTTGGGGGCAGTAGACGGATGGGTCGGGGGCAGTAGAGGGACAGTTGGCGGTGTAGATCTTCGGAGCGAGGTGTGAAGGGCTCTTTGTGCCGGGTGGTGAATTGTAGTCAATGACTCGGTACATTAACTCTTGGAGGAAGAGCAGAGTCAGTAATGAGGCGATGGGCTTCTGTCTTGTATTCCATTTATCATCCTGTTTGCTGCAATCTCATATCCTTTTATCTGTAGTGCTCCTGTCACCAGCGCCGGTATAAATCACTCGTCACCCTGTTAGGGGTCAGGGGCTGGCATCATTATTGACAAATTAGGGTCCCTGTTAGTGTCTCCCTGGCTGGCCCTGGAAGTGTTCTCATTTCCATATCAATGGCAGAGGGAGATAATTAATAATTAGACTCTTAACCCCCTGGACACGCGGTGGGGGGGTATCGGGAGATCTCTGGCCTGGAAATCCGTCAATAAGACGGACAGAGGAGGATATATGCAGCTGGAATGGTTGCTGGTGATTTCCAGGGACAATAGGCGCAGCCCTCGCTAATCCGCCAGATAAACGCCATTTATCGTCTCGGCTCGCAGATGAAATAAAAATATTGTCATTGTGATCTGCGCTCAGCCCAATGAGCTCATTATACATTCATTGGGGCGGGTTATCAGCCAGATCTGTAATTTGTATGTAAATGAGCCATTATCCAGTCATTATGAGGTGCGATCGTCCCCTCGGAGGTGATACAATGTAGTCTTCCCATCCCTCTGTACATGGGGTACCTTGTATGTTCTGCATCACCGAGCCCCATATTAAAGCCGCACAGACACCGGGGGC
This sequence comes from Rana muscosa, assembly GCA_029206835.1. Lineage (NCBI taxonomy): Eukaryota > Metazoa > Chordata > Amphibia > Anura > Ranidae > Rana > Rana muscosa. The sequence goes on from CM055127.1 coordinate 498,476,490, forward strand.
ACTGCACCGTGCCATGTTATTGGTTTTATCAGGACTACCCCGGGGGCCCTGAGTCCTGCAATCTCATAACGCATGGGGGCCCCTGAGTCTTGGCACCACATAATCTCTGGGGGCTCCTGAGTCCTTTAATCTCATAACGCATGGGGGGCCCCTGAGTCTTGGCACCACATAATCTCTGGGGGCTCCTGAGTCCTGCAATCTCATAACGCATGGGGGGCCCCTGAGTCTTGGCACCACATAATCTCTGGGGGGCCCTGTGTCCTGGCATCTCATTACCCTTGGGGGCCCTGTGTCCTGGCATCTCATTACCCTTGGGGGCCCTGTGTACTGGCACTCCTTAACCTGCCTGGACCTTTCTGTGTTTCCTCCGGGCTCAGCAGTCTGGAGATGAAAGTGTTAACAATGTACATTATTAGGGCTCATTTCCTTCATCGGAAGTGATCCAACGCACACCACCAAGATCAGAGCCAGCGGAGGCCAGGCACAGCGCATTTCCCGAACGTTGTACACACTGCGTTAATGCCGACTCTGTATTCTGCATATGGCGGAAAGAAAACCGGCGCTTATCCCCAATCAGAGAACATCCAGAACATGGACATGATCACAGAGTTCAGAAGATCTGCAGAAGAGGAATGTCATGTATGAAGACACGCCGCGTGAACGAGCCGCCCCCGCAGAACGATTGGATACTGTCCGGGACACGCGGGGGGGGGGTTCCTCTACAGGTTACTGTTCCTGATTGTTTTTCTACAGCAGATATTTGTTTTCTTCAGTTTTGCACTTTGGGTTTCCAGAAATTCTTGGAACCATTATTAGACCCTGTGTAGGATCCTGGACCTCGATCATTGGATTCTGTTGGGCCCTGTGTAGTCTAGGATTACTGACCCTGGCAGAGCCCCCTATAATGTAGCATCATTGCCCTCATCAAGGCCCCCTATTGTGTACAGATCCTTCACCACCGAAGGGCCCCCTTTAGTATAGGATTACTGACCTTGACAGGACCCCTATAGTGTAAGATTATCGGCCTTAGCAGGGCCACTATAGTGTAAGATTATCGGCCTTAGCAGGGCCCCTATAGTGTAAGATTATTGGCCTTAGCAGGGCCCCTATAGTGTAAGATTATTGGCCTTAGCAGGGCCCCTATAGTGTAAGATTATTGGCCTTAGCAGGCCCCCTATAGTGTAAGATTATCGGCCTTAGCAGGGCCCCTATAGTGTAAGATTATTGGCCTTGACAGGACCCCTATAGTGTAAGATTATCGGCCTTAGCAGGGCCACTATAGTGTAAGATTATCGGCCTTAGCAGGGCCCCTATAGTGTAAGATTATCGGCCTTAGCAGGGCCCCTATAGTGTAAGATTATTGGCCTTAGCAGGGCCCCTATAGTGTAAGATTATTGGCCTTAGCAGGGCCCCTATAGTGTAAGATTATCGGCCTTAGCAGGGCCCCTATAGTGTAAGATTATCGGCCTTAGCAGGGCCCCTATAGTGTAAGATTATCGGCCTTAGCAGGGCCCCTATAGTGTAGGATTACTGACCTTGACAGGACCCCTATAGCGTAGGGTCTTTGGTCTTGGCAGAGTCAAGTAGTGTAGGACTATTGACCTCTGCAGGGCCCCCTATAGTTCAGGTTTATTAGTCTTGGTGGAGCCCCCTATAGTGTAGGATCATGGACCCTCCTAGCGCTATCTATAGCTCATTGGCCCCTGCCGTGCTCTTAATAAGGCCCTCATAATGTAACATCCAGGGCCTCAGCAGGATCCTCTGTGCTGTAGGATCATTGGCCCTGCCCCCCCCCCCCCCATAATATAGGATTCTTGACCCTGTCAGCACTCATAGCTTAAAATCATTGGCCCTGGCAGTGTTCTATATAGGGCCCCTATAAGATGGGATCATTGGCCTCAGCAACTCTCTCTATAATATTAGATCATTGGCCCCAGCAACTCTATATATGGCCCCTCTAATACGGGATCATTGGCCTCAGCAGCTTTCTATATAGGGGCCCCTGACCTCGGTCCCGGTCCTATAGCAGAAGCTGTAGCTGCCCATCCTCCCCTGTCCATGATTCCAGCCTTGCGGAGGGATTGGCGGGATCGCTCTTCGCGGTGCGGTTGGAATAATCGTGTTTACTTTGAGTATTTTCTATAGAAGATTCGTCTTTTCTTTTATCTGCAATATTAAAATCAATTAAGAGCGGCGGGTCCCGATATACACCAGAGCTTCACCTGACGAGGATTTTTATCTTAATTATCTCAGGAATTTGCACCGCTCTGATTTAATTCAATTTGCATGCATGGCGAAGCCTTGTTAAAGGTAATAATATTACATGTGTCAGCGGCGGGCGAGTGAAGATTTTATCACCGGAAACGCTCGACGCCACTGTGCGCAGATCTGCAATATTGTCTTCTAATTAGAGAAACACAAAGGACATCCATTGTCTGCGCGCCTTTCTATCTCTTTGTTGCCCAATTCTCAGTAGAGATGGATTTGGCGCTCGCCGTGCGCCGGGCTGTGATATATTCTTGTCACACGGAGAATGCCGAGCATGCCGCGCGCCGCTTTATGATTTATTTCACGTTATGATTCTGAGTACAAAAAATGGAGGATTGATAAAGCGTCATCAATGTACCGATCTCCATAAACAGCGCCGGATCTTCTGTAAGATCTCAGGGCTCATTCACATTGTGATAAATCCCGACTTCCCCGCAACAAAAATAGCCCCCCGTCTCCGGGCTGCGGGGCAATTCCAAAAATGCCTCCGGGCTGCGGGGCAATTCCAAAAATACCCCCCGTCTCCGGGCTGCGGGGCAATACCAAAAATACCCCCCCCCATCTCCGGGCTGCAGGGCAATTCCAAAAATACCCCCTGTCTCCGGGCTGCGGGGCAATTCCAAAAATACCCCCTGTCTCCGGGCTGCGGGGCAATTCCAAAAATACCCCCCGTCTCCGGGCTGCGGGGCAATTTCAAAAATATCCCCCCATCTCCGGGCTGCGGGGCAATTCCAAAAATACCCCCCGTCTCCGGGCTGCGGGGCAATTCCAAAAATACCCCCCCCGTCTCCGGGCTGCGGGGCAATTTCAAAAATATCCCCCCATCTCCGGGCTGCGGGGCAATTTCAAAAATACCCCCCGTCTCCGGGCTGCGGGGCAATTCCAAAAATACCCCCCCATCTCCGGGCTGCGGGGCAATTCCAAAAATACCCCCGTCTCCGGGCTGCGGGGCAATTCCAAAAATACCCCCATCTCCGGGCTGCGGGGCAATTCCAAAAATGCCTCCGGGCTGCGGGGCAATTCCAAAAATACCCCCGTCTCCGGGCTGCGGGGCAATTCCAAAAATGCCTCCGGGCTGCGGAGCAATTCCAAAAATACGTGTTCATTTTTTACTGCGTCGGAGTGAAAAAATGTCATCAGCACACCAAGGATTCCTCAGAAGGATCCAAAGCTTAATTCGCACGGTCACACAATCGCACGGTCACACAAACGCGCGATCACACAATCACACGGTCACACAAATGCGCGGTCACATGATCACACGTTCACACAAATGCGCACTCACACGATCGCACGGTCACATGATCGCACTGTCACACAACGCACGGTCACGCGATTGCACGGTCACACAATCGCACGGTCACACAATCACACGATCACATGGTACACGTAGGGCAACGTTTCAGAGCCACGCAGGGCCCCTTCGTCAGGCAAGTGCGTTGGAGGGCCCATAGAAATCAACGCATCAAAACGCATAGAACACGACATTTGTCACATTGGTGTCACAAGCCTTGGCAAATGGATGTGAACAATCCGAATCTTAACTTGACTACTAATCCTAACCTTCTGGAAACAAGTCCATAGCGCCCAAAGGAAATGACAACGCACCTACCTAACACTATGAACATACACACATCGATCGACATGAGCCCCCATCCAATCAGAAGGATCAACCATTGGATCATCCAGTCACATGGGTGCCAGTCCTGTTTTGTCGTTGGAGAGCTCCCCCCCCCCCCCCCCCACATACCGATTGTACAATCTGCATTTTCAGCCATTTGATATACTATTAATATTCTATACATTGTATACATTATATTATTATTATTATTCTATACATTATATTATTGTTATTATTATTATTCTATACATTATAATATTATTATTATTATATACATTGTATACATTATATTATTATTATTATTATTCTATACATTGTATACATTATATTATTTATTATTATTATTATTATTATATACAGTCATGGCCGAAATTGTTGTCATCCCAGACATTTTTCCAGAAAAATCTAATATTTCTGACAAAAAAGTATTGCATTGACACATGTTTTGCTATCACGTGTTTATTCCCTTTGTGTTTATTGGAACAAAACAAAAAAAGGGAGGAAAAAAAGCAAATTGGACATAATGTCACACAAAACTCCAAAAATGGGCTGGTCAAAATTCTTGGCACCCTTTCAGAATTGTGGATAAATAAGATTGTTTCAGGCATGTGATGCTCCTTTACACTCACCTGGGGCAAGTAACAGGTGTGGGCAATATAAAAATCCCACCTGAAAGCAGATAAAAAGGAGAGAAGTTCCCTCAGGCTTTGCATTGTGTGTCTGTGTGTGCCACACTAAGCATGGACAACAGAAAGAGGAGAAGAGAACTGTCTGAGGACCTGAGAACCAAAATTGTGGAAAAATATCACCAATCTCAAGGTTACAAGTCCATCTCCAGAGATGTAGATTTGCCTTTGTCCTCAGTGCCCAACATTATCAGGAAGTTTGCCCCCCATGGCACTGTAGCCAAGCTCTCTGGGCGTGGGACGGAAGAGACAAATTGATGAAAGGTTCCAACACAGGATAGTCCGGATGGTGGATAAGCCGCCCCAAACAAGTTCCAAAGAAATTCAAGCTGTCCTGCAGGCTCAGGGAACATCAGTGTCAGCGCCAACTATCCGTCGACATTTAAATGAAATGAAAGGCTATGGCAGGAGACCCAGGAGGACCCCACTACTGACACAGAGACATAAAAAAGCAAGACTACAGTTTGCCAAAATGTACTTGAGTAAGAAGCCAAAATCCTTCTGGGAAAACGTCTTGTGGACAGAGGAGACCAAGATGGAGCTTTTTGGTAAAGCACATCATTCTACTGTTTACTGAACACGGAATGAGGCCTACAAAGAAAAGAACACAGTACCTACTGAGAAATATGGTGGAGGGTCAGTGATATTTTGGGGTTGTTTTGCTGCCTCTGGCACTGGGTGCCTTGAATGTGTGGAAGGCATCATGAAATCCGAGGATTAATAAAGGATTTTGGGTCGCACTGTAGAAGCCCAGTGTCAGAAAGCTGGGTTTGCGTCGGAGATCTTGGGTCTTCCAGCAGGAAAATGACCCCAAACATGTCAAAAAGCACCCAGAAATGGATGGCAACAAAGCGCTGGAGAGTTCTAAAGTGGCCAGCAATGAGTCCAGATCTAAATCCCATTGAAGACCTGTGGAGAGATCTTAAAATTGCTGTTGGGAAAAGGCGCCCTTCCAATAAGAGAGACCTGGAGCAGTTTGCAAAGGAAGAGCGGTCCAAAATTCCGGGTGAGAGGTGGAAGAAGCTTATTGATGGTTATAGGAAGCGACTGATTTCACTTATTTATTCCAAAGGGTGTGCAACCAAATATTAAGGTAAGGGTGCCAAGAATTTTGAGCAGCCCATTTTTGGAGTTTTGTGACATTATTTGCTTTTTTTCCTCCCTTTTTTTTGTTTTGTTCCAATAAACATAAAGGGAATAAACGTGTTACTGCAATACTTTTCTGTGAGAAATACTTGATTTTCTTGAAAAATATCGGGGGTGCCAACAATTTCGGCCATGACTGTGTACTGTATACATTATGTGCCTTGATGGAGATTTACTAAAACTGGAGCACACAGAATCTGGTGCAGCTCTGCATAGTAACCAATCAGCTTCTAACTTCCTCTTGTTCAATGAAGCTTTGTCAATAAAACCTGGAAGCTGATTGGTTCCTATGTAGAGCTGCAGAGAATTTGTCTGCTTTCACGCTGGGACCATGCCGGTAAATTAGCGGCCATTAACGGTAAAGTGCCGCTAGCTCTAGTGGTGCTTTGCCGTCGTTTTAGCGGTAATTTTTGGCCGCTACTGGGGTGATTTTAACCCCCGCTAGCGGCCAAAGAAAGGGTTAAAAGCACCCATGGCAGGGGTGGTGGGGGAGGGGTGTATACAGCGTTCCCACACCGCCCCAAAGATGCTATTTGCAGGAGTTTTTGTAATGGCCCACCCCAGTGTGACATCACTCGTTTGGCATGGGAGGCGCTTTACAGGCGCTATTTCAATCGCTAACACCTGAAAACCACCTTCAGTGTGAAATCCTTCCCCTTGTGTACCATTTATTATTATTATTATTATTATTATTATTATTATTATTATATACATTGTTCTGGCGGGGTTGTCAGTTTGAATACCAACCACGGCACTACCTGCATGGAGTTTGCATGTCTTCCCTGTAGCCTGGGGGGGGTTTCCTCCGGGTACTACGGTTTCCTCCCACACTACAAAGACACGCTGGGAGGTAATTGGCCCTAGTATGTGAATGAATGTGAGTTGGAGACATTCGGTTGTAAGCTCCTCGGGGGCGGGGACTGATATGAATATACAATATATATGTAAAGTGCTGAGCACATTGACAGCCATCTGTGAGTTCCGGTAATAATACTTTATGTACATAAATTTCCATTCTTCCCGTCTGATCCTTGGCTGAGTATTTCTCCTGCGGAGTGTCGGGAAAATCCTTCCCGTCTTTCCAGAGATGAGAGCGAATGATGCGATTTATATGTGGAGTGAGAGCGGAGTGCCGCCATACATGGGAACATCGGACATACAGCTGAGTGTATGGTAGGATTGGCTGCGGGTCGGATCGGTTGTACAATCCTCATGGCTCGGAGTATCGCCATCTATTCACTCTGAGGATTGGCCGCGGACTGCGCAGGGTTAATGCGGATTCCTATTCGGAGTTTTGCTCCGTCTGCTCGGCACTGATAAAGCGTCTTGTAGAATTGTCAGTTGTGGGCGGAGTTTACACGAGTCTTCTGGGGCTGCAGATGTGTGAGGCGGGAGTGAGGTGACAGCGCAGCGCCGGGACAAAGCCAATGCTCCAATCATTGTGTAATTATGGACGCCCCGGCCGGCTGTGCACTAAGAAAGGTCAGGACAAATCATGCCCCTCCTCCCCCTTCATCCACCTATGGTGTGCAGCGAGGGAGGTGAGACTCCTCCGTTATATCCGCAATACTGCAAGAAGAACCTGCCAACTCTCCGTATACACCCTGATTATATACTGTATACTCCCGACTCTCCGTATACACCCTGATTATATACTGTATACACCCGACTCTCCGTATACACCCTGATTATATACTGTATACACCCGACTCTCCGTATACACCCTGATTATATACTGTATACACCCGACTCTCCGTATACACCCTGATTATATACTGTATACACCCGACTCTCCGTATACACCCTGATTATATACTGTATACACCCGACTCTCCGTATACACCCTGATTATATACTGTATACACCCGACTCTCCGTATACACCCTGATTATATACTGTATACACCCGACTCTCCGTATACACCCTGATTATATACTGTATACTCCCGACTCTCCGTATACACCCTGATTATATACTGTATACACCCGACTCTCCGTATACACCCTGATTATATACTGTATACACCCGACTCTCCGTATAAACCCTGATTATATACTGTATACACCCGACTCTCTGTATACACCCTGATTATATACTGTATACACCCGACTCTTTATATACGCCTCATATCTCTGGACACATCTGACTGTCTGTATACAGCCTGATTATATATACTCTATCTGTATAAACTCAGAACATCTGTATACACCCTGAATTTCTGTGCACAGCCAGATTCTGTATATATACACTGACTGTATACACCCCAACTCTTTATATATATATATATATATATATATATATATATATATATACCCCAATTCTCTGTATATGCCTCAGCTTGCACCCTGACTCTATATACACTCCATGCTTTTTATACAGGTCAATTGTCTGTATACACTACAACTTTTCTAAGCAGAGAAGCCATCTCTGCAGAGGTGTGTTCCTAATGTCCCTAAATGGAGAGGTCTTCTCTGCAGAGGTGTGTTCTTGATGTCTCTAAATGGAGAGTAGTGATGAGCCGAACACCCCCGGGTTCGGTTCGCACCAGAACCCGCGAACGGACCGAAAGTTCGAACGAACATTAGAACCCTATTAAATACAATGGATGCGAACGTTCGAATTCTAAAGTGCTAATTATAACGACTATTATGCATGTTATTGTCCTAAAAAGGGTTTGGGAACCCGGGTTCTGCACCAGGGGACATGTATCAATGCAAAAAGAAGTTTTAAAAACGGTCGTTTTTCGGGAGCAGTCATTTTAATGATGCATAAAGTGAAAAAAAAAAAGTCAAATATTCCTTTAAATATCGTACCTGGGGGGTGTCTAAAGTATGCCTGTGAAGTGCCACGTGTTTCCCGTGTTTAGAACTGTCCCTGCACAAAATGACACTTCTAAAGGAAAAAAAAGCCATTTAAAACTGCTTGCGGCTTTAATGTAATGTCTGGTCCCGGTAATATGGATGAAATTCTTTAAGAAAAATGGCATAGCTACCCCATGACCCCCCCCCCCCTACCCCAGCCCATTACCAGCCCCTTTGGGTCTTGTATGGATATTAAGGGGAACCCCGCACATAAAATAAAAAAGGCCCTATATACTCTGAACAGCCCTATACAGGCGGTGCATACAAGACAGGGACTGTAGGTTTGTTCTTATGTAGAATCTGTTTGTAATTTTGAACAGGTACATTGTTGAAGTGTAGCTCCAGACCAAAAATCTATTTTTAAACTTTTTGGAAAACATAGGTAAGGGTTATCACCCCTGTAACATTTGTTTTGCTGTCTGTGCCCCTGTTCAGAACATTTCACCTCACTTTCCGTCCCAATGACAACTGTTTTTGAAATGTGGTGTTTTTCTTGAAACAAGGATTGCTGATAAAGCATCAGTACAGAGGAGACCCCTTTCTCCCATATTTATTCTTACAGGAGAGAATTTTCCTTCCTAGTGGTAGATTTCCTCTCACTTCCTGTTGTCTTCTTGCGTTTGCAAGTAGGAGTCGTTTGTAAGTTGGATGTTTGAAAGTAGGGACCTGCCGTATATACTCTGCAGAAATAGGCCCCTTAGTTGTTGGTGTTGGCACAACACTGTAAGCACTCACAGTTACTCTTGGTTGGTGCTGGAACGCCCTGCTGTCAACTATTATATCAGGAATTTTAATTACATATAATTGTTGAACAGTGGTAGTAAAAATTGGGCCTTTGATGGTGGTGCTGGTGCCACAACACTGTAAGCCCTGACAGTTACTCTTGGTGGGTGCAGCAATGGGCCCTGCTGTGAATTATTAGATCAAGAATTGTAATTACATGCCCCTGTTGAACAGGGGCTGAAAAATTGGGCCTTAGGCACTGGTGGCACAACACTGCAACCCCTCACAGATACTGTACTTGGAGCACAGCAATGAGCCCTGTTGCAAAGTATTGCTTCAAAAATTGTAATTACACGCCCCTGTTAAACAGGGGCTGAAAAATTGGGCGTTAGGCACTGGTGGCGGCACCCATAAACAAAAATGATCTTCCAAGCTATCATCATCAATCGTATCATTGAGGACTCGGAGGAGGAGGATAGCCAGTCAACATAACAGCACAGGCACTCAGCATCAGCATCAGTCTTGAAGGGATGTGACATGTTAAAATCAATTAGTCTGTTATATCAGCATCAGGTGTGTGGTAGCTGGTGGTGATCCAAGACTGGTTCATCTTGATGAAAGTCAGTCGATCAACCGAGTCGGTGGACAGGCGCACCCTGTGATCCGTGACAAATCCTCCAGCAGCACTGAATGTGCGTTCCGAAAGAACGCTGGATGCAGGACAGGCCAGTAGCTCAATTGCATACTGTGCAAGCTCTGGCCAGTGATCCATCCTCAAGACCCAGTAAGCCAGAGGATTTTCGGTGGGGAAGGTGTCCAAGTCTGACCTTGCCCCTAGATATTCCTGCACCATGTTTATCAGACGCTGGCGATGGTTGCTGGAACCGATCATACTTTGGGGCTGCGGACTAAAGAATTGTCTGAACGCATCGGTCAGACGGCCACCTTCCCCACCGCTCCTTCTTTGACTGGCCGAAGCCTCAGCAACTCGTTGTCCAGGACCAGGAGTTTGCAACCTCCCAGTCTCTGGGAACGCGTTGCACAGACCTTTCTGCAAGGCCTCCCGGAGTTGTCTCATCCTCTGCTCCCTCTGCGACGGTAACATAAGGTCCGCAACCTTACCCTTGTACCGTGGATCAAGGAGAGTGGCCAGCCAGTAATGGTCCCTCTCCTTGATCCGAAGAATACGAGGATCCTTCCGCAGACTTTGCAGGATCAGGGAGGCCATGCAGCGTAGGTTTGCTGAGGCATTCGCTCCGGAGTCCTCTGGGTCACTAAGGACGACATGATCCGCAGCCACCTCCTCCCAGCCACGTACAAGTCCACTGGTTTCTTGGGACTGTAAATCATCCCTAAAAGACTGCTGCTGATGATGCTGAGTGCCAGCCTCCACCTCCATGCTGACACAATCCTCCTCCTCCTCCTCCTCCTCTTCCTGTGCGATGGGTGGGACAGAAGGAACACTGTCTGGGTAAAGGGGGCCTTGAGAGGCAAGGAAGTCCTCCTCTTCCTGCCTCTGTTCTGCCTCAAGTGCCCTGTCCATTATTCCACGCAGCGTGTGCTCCAACAGGTGGACAAGAGGTACAGTGTCACTGATGCATGCACTGTCACTGCTCACCATCCTCGTGGCCTCCTCAAATGGTGCCAGGACAGTGCATGCATCCCTGATCATGCCCCACTGGCGTGGAGAAAAAAAACCAAGCTCCCCTGACCCTGTCCTGGTGCCGTAGTCGCACAGGTACTCATTGATGGCCCTCTGCTGCGTGTGCAGCCGCTGCAGCATGGCCAACGTTGAGTTCCACCTGGTGGGCATGTCACATATAAGGCGGTTCTTGGGCAGGTTCAACTCCTTTTGCAGCTCAGCCAGGCGAGCACTGGCATTATAAGATCTGCGGAAATGCACACAGACTTTCCTGGCCTGCCTCAGGACATCCTGTAAGCCCGGGTACCTGCCCAAGAACCGCTGCACCACCAGGTTAAGGACGTGAGCCACACAGGGCACATGGGTCAGTTGTCCCTGTCGGAGGGCGGAGAGGAGGTTGGTGCCATTGTCGCAAACCACCATTCCTGGCTTAAGCTGGCGTGGCGTCAACCACCTCTCGGCCTGGCCCTGCAGAGCAGACAGAACCTCTGCCCCAGTGTGGCTCCTGTCCCCCAAACACACCAGCGCAAGCACGGCATGGCATCTTTTTGCCTGCGTACTTGCGTAGCCCCGTGAACGGCTACGGAGCACCGCTGGTTCATAGGACAAACCACAGGAAGAGGCCATGGAGGAAGAAGAAGAGGAGGGGGTGGAGGAGAGAGGTGTGTCACAACCAGTAGTAGCATTTTGGAGGCGTGGCGGTGGGACAACCTCCAACACTACTGCACCTTGTCCTGAATCCTTCCCAGCTGCCAAAAGAGTGACCCAATGGGCCGTGAAAGAAAGGTAACGTCCCTGTCCATGCCTGCTGGACCATGAGTCAGCGGTAATATGCACCTTACCGCTGACCGCCCTGTCCAGCGAGGCCAAGACATTGCCTTCCACATGCCGGTAGAGAGCCGGAATAGCCTTCCGTGAGAAAAAGTGGCGTTTGGGAACCTGCCACTGAGGAACCGCACATTGCACAAACTCACGGAAGGGGGCCGAGTCTACCAACTGAAAAGGCAGCAGTTGAAGCGCTAGCAATTTAGCCAAGCTAGCATTCAACCGCTGGGCATGTGGATGGCTGGGAGTGAACTTCTTTCGACGGTCCAGCAGCTGGGGCAGGGAAATTTGCCTGCTAGAATCGGACGTCGGTGTACTGCTAGCAGAGTGGGCGCAAGTACTTGGCTGTGACACACCTAATTCTACACCTTCATTCCTCTCAGTGCATGTTTCAGAGAGGACTGAAGTTATAGTGGGGTTGGAGATCCCAGCTGATGCGGTGCAAGGAGAGGTCCGCTTTGTTCTTTGGTGTGGGTCTTTGAGGTAGGCTTGCCAACGAGCTGCATGGCAGGTCAACATATGTCTGGTCAGGCATGTGGTACCCAAGCGGCTGATGTTTTGGCCACGCGATATACGCTTGAGACATATGTTGCAAACAGCAGCTGTGCGATCTGATGCACTAGCCTCAAAAAAGGCCCACACCAAAGAACTTTTTGAATGACGGGCAGAGGCAGCGCCCTGCACAGGCGGAGCTCTGCGGTGTGATTCCGTCGGTGTACTGCCCTTACGCTGGCCACCAAAGGGCATCCTGCCTCGTTGGAGATGTGCCTCCTCCTCATCCTCCTCCTCCTCCTCTCTCCTATTAGGCACCCACGTGGAGTCAGTGACCTCATCATCCCCTCCCTCCTCATCACTGGAGCCAATCTGGCAGTATGCTGCAGCTGCTGGAACATGACTGCCAGATTGGTGTCCTTCTTGAGCATCCCCTCTGTCTGCTCTCACGCTACTGCCTTCCTCTAGCTGGGTTCCATCATCAGACCCTTCGAAACGCTGGGCATCCTCCTGGAGCATGTACCCAACACTGTGCTGAAACAGTTCGGGGGACTCCTCAGGAGGAGGACATGGTGGGTCTAGGGAAGGAGTGACTGATGATTTGTCTGACATTGATACCAGGGAAGACGACGCTTTGGCAGCTGCTTTTCCAGTACCCTGAGCCTGGGTGAGAGAGGATGAGGAGGAGGAGGAGGGCTTGGTCATCCACTCTACCAAGTCTTCGGCATGATGTGGCTCAACATGTCCAGCTGCCGAAAAGAAGGACAAGCGTGTCCCATGGCCATGTGCTGATGACAATGCACCGCGTCCACGACCAGCACTGTTGCCCCCAGACACAGAGCCTGCTTGCCCTCTTTTATTGCCTCCTGACTGTCTGCCTCTCCTTGTTTGCCTTCCAGACATTCTAATAGATGGCCTGCAGGGAGATGGGAAAAAAGCAATAAGGGCTACCTTCAGGTGTCCTTCTCTGTCCCTTGAAACAAGGACTTTCACAGTGAAAGAAACTCTCCCTACCTACAGTTTTCTGTCCCTAGAATAAATGTTTTTTTTAAGCACAATATAGCACAAGGACAATTCACTCACTGTCCTTCCAGGTCCCTGGAAACAAGGACTTGCAGAGTGAAAGAAAAAAAACACTCTCCCTACCTACAGTTTTCTGTCCCTAGAAAAAATGTTTTTTTTAATCACAATATAGCACAAGGACAATTCACTCACTGTCCTTACAGGTCCCTGGAAACAAGGACTTGCAGAGTGAAATAAACTGACACTCTCCCTACCTACAGTTTTCTGTCCCTAGAATAAATGTTTTTTTTAAGCACAATATAGCACAAGGACAATTCACTCACTGTCCTTCCAGGTCCCTGGAAACAAGGACTTGCAGAGTGAAAGAAACTGACACTGTCCCTACCTACAGTTTTCTGTCCCTAGAAAAAATGTTTTTTTTAATCACAATATAGCACAAGGACAATTCACTCACTGTCCTTACAGGTCCCTGGAAACAAGGACTTGCAGAGTGAAAGAAAAAAAACACTCTCCCTACCTACAGTTTTCTGTCCCTAGAAAAAATGTTTTTTTTAATCACAATATAGCACAAGGACAATTCACTCACTGTCCTTACAGGTCCCTGGAAACAAGGACTTGCAGAGTGAAATAAACTGACACTCTCCCTACCTACAGTTTTCTGTCCCTAGAATAAATGTTTTTTTTAAGCACAATATAGCACAAGGACAATTCACTCACTGTCCTTCCAGGTCCCTGGAAACAAGGACTTGCAGAGTGAAAGAAAAAAAACACTCTCCCTACCTACAGTTTTCTGTCCCTAGAAAAAATGTTTTTTTTAAGCACAATATAGCACAAGGACAATTCACTCACTGTCCTTACAGGTCCCTGGAAACAAGGACTTGCAGAGTGAAATAAACTGACACTCTCCCTACCTACAGTTTTCTGTCCCTAGAATAAATGTTTTTTTTAAGCACAATATAGCACAAGGACAATTCACTCACTGTCCTTACAGGTCCCTGGAAACAAGGACTTGCAGAGTGAAAGAAAAAAAACACTCTCCCTACCTACAGTTTTCTGTCCCTAGAAAAAATGTTTTTTTTTAAGCACAATATAGCACAAGGACAATTCACTCACTGTCCTTCCAGGTCCCTGGAAACAAGGACTTGCAGAGTGAAAGAAAAAAAACACTCTCCCTACCTACAGTTTTCTGTCCCTAGAAAAAATGTTTTTTTTAATCACAATATAGCACAAGGACAATTCACTCACTGTCCTTCCAGGTCCCTGGAAACAAGGACTTGCAGAGTGAAAGAAACTGACACTGTCCCTACCTACAGTTTTCTGTCCCTAGAATAAATGTTTTTTTTAATCACACTATAGCACAAGCACAAAACACACTGACACTCTCCCTACCTATCCTTCTCTTTCCCTAAACTAAAGGAATCCAGGTTAAGCAAGAAAGAAATAACAGTCACTGTCCCTGCCTATGCTGCTCTATCCCTGCTCCGGAACACACTACACTAGGCCGCCGTGCTGGCGGCCTTTTATAGTGTGGGGCGTGTACTAAACACCCTCAGCAATAATTGGCCACAGGCATCCTGCCTGTGGCCAATCATTGCTCTCCTCGCTGCCGGCGCTGTGATTGGCCAAGCATGCGGGGTCACAGTGCATGCTTGGCCAATCACAGCGCCTGGATGACACTGCGATGGCGTAGTGCATTGTGGGCCGTTCGCGTCACTCGAATTTGGCGCGAACGGCCCAAATCGTTCGATCTTCGTCGAACGATCGAACAGCCGATGTTCGAGTCGAACGTATGTTCGACTCGAACACGAAGCTCATCCCTAATGGAGAGGTCTTCTCTGCGGAGGTGTGTTCTTGATGTCCCTAAATGGAGAGGTCTTCTCTGCAGAGGTGTGTTCCTAATGTCCCTAAATGGAGAGGTCTTCTCTGCAGAGGTGTGTTCTTGATGTCTCTAAATGGAGAGGTCTTCTCTGCGGAGGTGTGTTCTTGATGTCTCTAAATGGAGAGGTCTTCTCTGCGGAGGTGTGTTCCTAATGTCCCTAAAGCTAAAGATCATCTCTGCGGAGGTGTGTTCTTGATGTCTCTGAAGAGAGAGGTCTTCTCTGCAGAGGTGTGGTCCTGATTTCCCTAAAGGTAAAGGTCATCTCTGCGGAGGTGTGTTCTTGATGTCCTTAAAGGGAGAGGTCTTCTCTGCGAAGGTGTGTTCTTGATGTCCCTAAAGGGAGAGGTTGTCTCTGCAGGGGTGTTCTTGATGTCTCTAAAGGGAGAGGTCTTCTCTGCAGTGGTGTGTTCTTGATGTTTCTAAATGGAGAGGTCTTCTCTGCGGAGGTGTGTTCCTGATGTCCCTAAAGAGGGAGGTCTTCTCTGCGGAGGTGTGTTCTTGATGTTCCTAAAGAGGGAGGTCTTCTCTGCGGAGGTGTGTTCTTGATGTCTCTAAATGGAGAGGTCTTCTCTGCGGAGGTGTGTTCTTGATGTCTCTAAATGGAGAGGTCTTCTCTGCGGAGGTGTGTTCCTGATGTCCCTAATGCTAAAGATCATCTCTGTGGAGGTGTGTTCTTCATGTTCCTAAAGAGGGAAGTCTTCCCTGCAGAGGTGTGTTCCTGATGTCCCTAAAGGTAAAGGTCATCTCTGCAGAGGTGTGTTCTTGATGTTCCTAAAGAGGGAGGTCTTCTCTGCGGAGGTATTTTCTTGATTGTCCTAAAGAGGGAGGTCTTCTCTGCGGAGGTGTGTTCTTGATTGTTCTAAAGAGGGAGGTCTTCTCTGCGGAGGTGTGTTCTTGATTTCCCTAAAGGGAGAGGTCTTCTCTGCGGAGGTGTGTTCTTGATGTCTCTAAATGGAGAAGTCTTCTCTGCGGAGGTGTGTTCTTGATGTCTCTAAATGGAGAGGTCTTCTCTGCAGAGGTGTGGTCCTGATGTCCATAAAGCTAAAGGTCATCTCTGCGGAGGTGTGTTCTTGATGTTCCTAAAGAGGGAGGTCTTCTCTGCAGAGGTGTGGTCCTGAAGTCCTTAAAGATAAAGGTCATCTCTGCAGAGGTGTGTTCTTGATGTTCCTAAAGAGGGAGGTCTTCTCTGCGGAGGTATTTTCTTGATTGTCCTAAAGAGGGAGGTCTTCTCTGCGGAGGTGTGTTCTTGATTGTTCTAAAGAGGGAGGTCTTCTCTGCGGAGGTGTGTTCTTGATTTCCCTAAAGGGAGAGGTCTTCTCTGCGGAGGTGTGTTCTTGATGTCTCTAAATGGAGAAGTCTTCTCTGCGGAGGTGTGTTCTTGATGTCTCTAAATGGAGAGGTCTTCTCTGCAGAGGTGTGGTCCTGATGTCCATAAAGCTAAAGGTCATCTCTGCGGAGGTGTGTTCTTGATGTTCCTAAAGAGGGAGGTCTTCTCTGCAGAGGTGTGGTCCTGAAGTCCTTAAAGATAAAGGTCATCTCTGCAGAGCTGTGTTCTTGATGTTCCTAAGGGGAGAGGTCTTCTCTGCAGAGGTGTGTTCTTGATGTCTCTAAAGGGAGAGGTCTTCTCTGCAGAGGTGTGTTCTTGATGTCTCTAAAGGGAGAGGTCTTCTCTGCAGTGGTGTGTTCTTGATGTCCT
The DNA here is from genome assembly GCA_029206835.1 of Rana muscosa. Lineage (NCBI taxonomy): Eukaryota > Metazoa > Chordata > Amphibia > Anura > Ranidae > Rana > Rana muscosa. The sequence goes on from CM055127.1 coordinate 498,493,352, forward strand.
TAAGGAGGGAGGTCTTCTCTGCGGAGGTGTGTTCCTGATGTCCCTAAAGCTAAAGGTCATCTCTGCGGAGGTGTGTTCTTGATGTTCCTAAAGAGGGAGGTCTTCTCTGCGGAGGTGTGTTCTTGGTGTTCCTAAAGAGGGAGGTCTTCTCTGTGGAGGTGTGTTCTTGATATCCCTAAAGGATGAGGTTGTCTCTGCAGAGGTGTGGTCCTGATGTCCCTAAAGGTATAGATCATCTCTGCAGACGTGTGTTCTTGATGTCCCTGAGGGGAGAGGTTGTCTCTGCAGGGGTGTTCTTGATGTCTCTAAAGGGAGAGGTCTTCTGTGCAGAGGTGTGTTTTTGATGTCTCTACAGAGAGAGGTCTTCTCTGCGGAGGTGTGTTCTTGATGTCTCTAAAGGGAGAGGTCTTCTTTACGGAGGTGTGTTCTTGATGTCCCTAAAGGGAGAGGTCTTCTTTACGGAGGTGTGTTCTTGATGTTCCTAAATGGAGAGGTCTTCTCTGCGGAGGTGTGTTCTTGATGTTCCTAAATGGAGAGGTCTTCTCTGCGGAGGTGTGTTCTTGATGTTCCTAAAGGGAGAGGTCTTCTCTGCGGAGGTGTGTTCTTGATGTTCCTAAAGGGAGAGGTCTTCTCTGCGGAGGTGTGTTCTTGATGTCCCTAAAGAGGGAGGTCTTCTCTGCGGAGGTGTGTTCTTGATGTCCCTAAAGAGGGAGGTCTTCTCTGCGGAGGTGTGCTCTTGATGTCTCTAAAGAGAGAGGTCTTCTGTGCAGAGGTGTGTTCTTGATGTTCCTCGAGGGAGAGGTCTTCTCTGCGGAGATGTGTTCTTGATGTCTCTAAAGAGAGAGGTCTTCTCTGCAGAGGTGTGTTCTTCATGTCCCTAAGGGGAGAGGTTGTCTCTGCAGGGGTGTTCTCGATGTCTCTAAAGGGAGAGGTCTTCTCTGCAGAGGTGTGTTGTTCATGTCCCTAAGGGGAGAGGTTGTCTCTGCAGGGATGTTCTTGATGTCTCTAAAGGGAGATGTCTTCTGTGCAGAGGTGTGTTCTTTATTTCTGTTGAACAGCAGTCTTCAGGGAGAAGGGAATGGGGTGGAGCATCACTTTATAAATATTACAGAGTGACCACTGTGAATACAGCCACCCCTAAGCTGCTACCCACATATGGAATCTGGGGACCACCACAGGAAACTCCACCACTTCTCAGAGGGGTCATTGGTAACTGCGTTATGTGCTCTGGAATTCTACAGAGGCCTGCAGGGGGATACGGATTAATGATGTCACAGGTTGTGCTCATGGCATGATGATGTCATCACCTCCAAACACAACACCCGGGGAAAAGGCTAGAGATGACATCATCGGTAACATGACTTTACCAATGGTAGAGCAGTTCTGGGTAAGCTCCTGCACCCGTCTATATCTCCATCCCATCGCGGCACAGAGTGCAGCATCCTGACTGACAGCTGGATAATAGCCTCAAACTCTGGAGAGAGAATGGGCGCAGAATGTGAATGGAAGTCATTATTCGGATACGCCACGCGGCGGAGGAAGAGTAACTACGGTGTCATTATTTTATTACTGGCGCTTCGCCGTCGTAGCGTGAGACATTGTGCTGGATGTTTGAAAGATGTTACAGGAGACAAATACACTTCCTCGTCACTCCGGTGAAGAGCAGGAAGCACTGAGGCGAGCCACTGCCGCTGTGTCTACGAATCTTCCCGGCGCAGCCGTCCGCTGAATTGTTAGTTCTCGGTTACTGAGATGACTTCATCCCACATAGAACGTCCCAGGAAGTCTTCTCTTCTGGGTGGAAGATGACACAGCCGCTTCCTTTTTATAATGACCTAATTAAATATGGACTCCACCAACAAGACACAGGACCAATCAGAGGGCCGTCCAGAAAACATCGCCCGTCCGCCAAAGTCAGACACTCCATTTAGATTACCCCGGTCTGAGTTTTATGTGCAGTAATTGTCTCATGTAATGCTGGACAGGACCGCGCCTTCACCTCATATGATTCTGTGCCGTACAACATCCTTGCCTCTCTCCCCCACAGTAAGGCGAGTCTAAAATGGCAGCTGACATATTCACATGGCTCAGCAGTTGCTGTTCTCCAGACACAGGTTAGGTTGGCTATAGCCCCCCCCCCCCAGGTGGGAAATACTGGTGATGTAGATTGGAGTGTTTTTAGCCCCACAGAGTGGGGGGTCCTCCAGAAGTGATAGAGTTGGGGTGTCTATAGCCCCCCAGGTGAGGAATACTCCAGAGGTGATAGTTGGGGTGTCTATAGCCCCCCCAGGTGGGGAATACTCTAGAAGTGATAAAGTTGGGGTGTCTATAGCCCCCCAGGTGGGGAATACCCCAGAAGTGATAGAGTTGGGGTGACTATAACCCCCAGGTAAGGAATACTCCAGAAGTGATAGAGTTGGGGTGTCTATAGCCCACCAGGTGAGGAATACTCCAGAGGTGATAGTTGGGGTGACTATAACCCCCAGGTAAGGAATACTCCAGAAGTGATAGAGTTGGGGTGTCTATAGCCCACCAGGTGAGGAATACTCCAGAGGTGATATTTGGGGTGTTTATAGCCCCCCCAGGTGAGGAATACACCAGAGGTGATAGAGTTGGGGTGTCTATAGCCCCCCAGGTGAGAAATACTCCAGAAGTGATAGAGTTGGGGTGTCTATAGCCACCCCCGGTTGAGGAATACTCCAGAAGTGATATTGGGGGTGTCTATAGCCCCCCAGGTGGGGAATACTCCAGAAGTGATAGAGTTGGGGTGTCTATTGCCCCCCAGGGGAGAAATACTCCAGAAGTGATAGAGTTGGGGTATCTATAGCCCCCCAGGTGGGGAATACTCCAGAAGTGATAGAGTTGGGGTGTCTATTGCCCCCCAGGGGAGAAATACTCCAGAAGTGATAGAGTTGGGGTATCTATAGCCCCCCAGGTGGGGAATGCTCCAGAAGTGATAGAGTTGGGGTGTCTATAGCTCCCCAGGTGGGGAATACTCCAGAGGTGATAGAGTTGGGGTGTCTATAGCCCCCCAGGTGAGGAATACTGTAGAAGTGATAGAGTTGGGGTGTCTATAGCCCCCCAGATGTGGAATACTCCAGAAGTAATAGAGTTGGGGTGTCTATAGCCCCCCCAGTTGAGGAATACTCCAGAAATGATAGAGTTGGGGTGTCTATAGCCCCCCAGGTGAGGAATACTAAAGAAGTGATAGAGTTGGGGTGTCTATAGCCCCCCAGGTGAGGAATACTCCAGAACTGATATTTGGGGTGTCTATAGCCCCCCAGGTGAGGAATACTCCATAGGTGCCCCAGGGGTTGCTGTGATTTGGTAGAGATTGTCCAGGTGACGGTCCTGTGACAAGTTCATCAGATGTAATTGGTCTGGTTGGGGGAGGGGTGTGTCTTGTGTCAGGTTGCAGTCAGGATGTCTGGACCTGAGGACAGCGAGAGATTTGTCTGCAGATATCGTCCAATCATTGCCCTCGGCCTGATATTATCACTGGGGAGAGCCGGACATCGTGACTGTATATGTGAGCGCTTCTCCCAGCCCAAAGACTCGTACTATCTGCCCATACATTGTATTCACATCTGAACCCCCATCTCTCTGAAGATCAGCTTTAAGGTGTATTTAACCACTTCAGCCCCGGACCATTTGGCTGCCCAAAGACCAGAGCATTTTTTGCGATTCGGCACTGCGTCGCTTTAACTGACAATTGCGCAGTCGTGCGACGTGGCTCCCAAACAAAATTGATGTCCTTTTTTTCCCACAAATAGAGCTTTCTTTTGGTGGTATTTGATCACCTCTGCGGTTTAAATTTTTTGCGCTATAAACAAAAATAGAGCGACAATTTTGAAAAAAATGCAATATTTTTAAGTTTTTGCTATAATAAATATCCCCAAAAAATATATTAAAAAAAAAAGTTTTTTTTTTCCTCAGTTTATATTTATTTTGCAATAAGAGTTTATTGATTGGTTTGTGCAAAAGTTATAGCGTCTACAAAATAGGGGATAGTTTTATGGCATTTTTATTAATTTTTTTATTACTAGTAATGGCAGCGATCAGCGTTTTTTTTTTTTTTTTTTTTTTATCGTGACTGCAACATTATGGCGGACACATCGGATACTTTTGACACACTTTTGGGACAATTCACATTTATACTGATTACTGTGTAAATGTCACTGGCAGGGAAGGGGTTAACCAGTAGGGTGCGCTGAAGGGGTTAAAGGTGTCCTAGGGAGTGATTCTAACTGCAAGGGGGAAGGGCTGCGTTTGACACGACACTGATCACCGCTCTCGATCACAGGGAGCTGTGATCAGTGTCCTGTCACTAGGAAGAATAGGGAAATGCCTTGTTTACATCAGAATTCCCCTGTTCTTCCTCTCCGTGAGACGATCGTGGGCATCCTCCCCGGGGACATCGAGTCCGCGGGATCCGCGGTCGGACTCACGGTGCTCGCGGCGTGCGCGCGCACAATGCTGCATCTTAAAGGGGACGTACAGGTACGTCCATCTGCCCAGCCGTGCCATTTTGTCGACGTATATCGTCGTGCGCTGGTCCTTAAGCGGTTAAACTAGCTGGGGGGACGGACTCTATTTGTTCCGGTGTCACTTAGACAGGAAGTGATAGAAAATCCAAAATGTTACAGTTGTCATCAGAACAGGAATAGAGGAGAAACCTTCCATTGGGGACACTTTGGGTGACAACGAATTCCCTCACTTTTGGAGATTTCCTCTCACTTCCTGTTGTATCTCTGGGACAGGAAGTGAAGGTAAAGACCGGTACACACGGTCGGACTTTTGGCCAACAAACTTCATTTTGAGCAAGTTGGACCAACAATCCGACCGTGTGTACGCTCCATTGGACAAACTTTTTTCGTTTGGTTTTGGATTTCATCTAACAAAAGTTGGGTCTGCAAACGGACAAACTTTTGCCCAACAAACATCCGATGGAGCAAAGTCCGACCATGTGTACAGAAAACCATCGGACTTTTGTCCGATGGACAAAACAACTAATGTTAAACTCAACCAACAATAGCAGAGGTTGACCGAAGGGTGGCGGTAAAGAGCAGAAAAACCACTTGATGTTGCAAAAAGTTTTGGGAAAGTTTGCAGAAAAGTCAGAGCGTGTGTATGCTATGGGTGTTCCCGACCAACTCCGTTCAGACAAAAAACCACGGAAAAATCCGATGGAAGACCGACCGTGTGTACGGGGCTTTAGTCCCACAATGGTACACAGACAGCAAAACAACAACCTTGTTTACCTTCCCGACTCCGCCCACAACTGAAAAAACATTTTGTCTGCAGACATGGTGGATTATTTCAGCTGAGCATCCGGAGACCTGTGATAAATCTCCTTCCAAATTAGGGGCTGAAACCCCCTCCCCCCCCCCCCCTTTAGTGGTCTGCGAAAAGTTCTGCGATGATCTGAAGAATTTTATGTAATTATTTGCCGAAGGTTCTCCAATGGTCTGCAGAAGGTTCTGTGATGGACGTCTGAGGTTCTGTTATGGTCTCCGGAAGGTTCTGTGATGGACGGCTGAGGTTCTGTTATGGTCTCCGGAAGGTTCTGTGATGGACTGCTGACGTTCTGTTATGGTCTCCGGAAAGTTCTGTGATGGACGGTTGAGGTTTTGCTATGGTCTCCGGAAGGTTCTGTGATGGACGGCTGAGGTTCTGTTATGGTCTCCGGAAGGTTCTGTGATGGACAGCTGAGGTTTTGCTATGGTCTCCGGAAGGTTCTGTGATGGACGGTTGAGGTTCTGTGATGGACGGCTGATGTTCTGTTATGATCTCCGGAAGGTTCTGTGATGGACGGCTAAGGTTCTTTTATGGTCTCCGGAAGGTTCTGTGATTGACGGCTGAGGTTCTGTGATGGACAGCTGAGGTTTTGCGATGGACAGCTGAGGTTCTGTGATGGTCTCCGGAAGGTTCTGTGATGGTCTCCGGAAGGTTCTGTGATGGTCTCCGGAAGGTTCTGTGATGGTCTCCGGAAGGTTCTGTGATGGTCTCCGGAAGGTTCTGTGATGGACGGTTGAGGTTCTGTGATGGAGGACTGAGGTTCTGTTATGGTCTCCAGAAGGTTCTGTGATGCATGGCTGAGGTTTTGCGATGGTCTCCGGAAGGTTCTGTGATGGACAGCTGAGGTTTTGCGATGGTCTCCGGAAGGTTCTGTGATGGATGGTTGAGGTTCTGTGATGGATGGCTGAGGTTCTGTTATGGTCTATGGAAGGTTCTGTGATGGACAGCTGAGGTTTTGCAATGGTCTCCGGAAGGTTCTGTGATGGACGGCTGAGGTTCTGTTATGGTCTCCGGAAGGTTCTGTGATGGACAGCTGAGGTTTTGCTATGGTCTCCGGAAGGTTCTGTGATGGACGGTTGAGGTTCTGTGATGGACGGCTGTTGTTCTGTTATGATCTCCGGAAGGTTCTGTGATGGACAGCTGAGGTTTTGCGATGGTCTCCAGAAGGTTCTGTGATGGACGGCTGGGGTTTTGCAATGGTCTCCAGAAGGTTCTGTGATGGACGGCTGAGGTATAGCGATGGTCTCCAGAAGGTTCTGTGCTGGAGGGCTGAGGTTCTGTTATGGTCTCCGGAAGGTTCTGTGATGGACGGCTGAGGTTCTGTGATGGACGGCTGAGGTTCTGTGATGGACGGCTGAGGTTCTGTGATGGACGGCTGAGGTTCTGTGATGGACGGCTGAGGTTCTGTGATGGTCTCTGGAAGGTTCTGTGATGGTCTCTGGAAGGTTCTGTGATGGTCTCTGGAAGGTTCTGTGATGGTCTCTGGAAGGTTCTGTGATGGTCTCTGGAAGGTTCTGTGATGGTCTCTGGAAGGTTCTGTTATGGTCTCTGGAAGGTTCTGTGATGAACGGCTGAGGTTCTGTGATGGACGGCTGAGGTTCTGTTATGGTCTCCGGAAGGTTCTGTGATGGTCGGCTGAGGTTTTGCTATGGTCTCCGGAAGGTTCTATGATGGACGGCTGAGGTTTTGCTATGGTCTCCGGAAGGTTCTGTGATTGACGGTTGAGGTTCTGTGATTGACGGTTGAGGTTCTGTGATTGATGGCTGAGGTTCTGTGATTGATGGCTGAGGTTCTGTGATTGATGGCTGAGGTTCTGTGATTGATGGCTGAGGTTCTGTGATTGATGGCTGAGGTTCTGTGATTGATGGCTGAGGTTCTGTGATTGATGGCTGAGGTTCTGTGATTGATGGCTGAGGTTCTGTGATTGATGGCTGAGGTTCTGTGATTGATGGCTGAGGTTCTGTGATTGATGGCTGAGGTTCTGTGATTGATGGCTGAGGTTCTGTGATTGATGGCTGAGGTTCTGTGATTGATGGCTGAGGTTCTGTGATTGATGGCTGAGGTTCTGTGATTGATGGCTGAGGTTCTGTGATAGATGGCTGAGGTTCTGTTATGGTCTCTGGAAGGTTCTGTGATGGTCTCTGGAAGGTTCTGTGATGGTCTCTGGAAGGTTCTGTGATGGTCTCTGGAAGGTTCTGTGATGGTCTCTGGAAGGTTCTGTGATGGTCTCTGGAAGGTTCTGTGATGGTCTCTGGAAGGTTCTGTGATGGTCTCCGGAAGGTTCTGTGATGGTCTCCGGAAGGTTCTGTGATGGTCTCCGGAAGGTTCTGTGATGGTCTCCGGAAGGTTCTGTGATGGACGGTTGAGGTTCTGTGATGGACGGTTGAGGTTCTGTGATGGACGGCTGAGGTTCTGTGATTGACGGCTGAGGTTCTGTGATGGACGGCTGAGGTTCTGTGATGGACGGCTGAGGTTCTGTGATTGACGGCTGAGGTTCTGTGATTGACGGCTGAGGTTCTGTGATTGACGGCTGAGGTTCTGTGATTGACGGCTGAGGTTCTGTGATTGACGGCTGAGGTTCTGTGATTGACGGCTGAGGTTCTGTGATTGACGGCTGAGGTTCTGTGATTGATGGCTGATGTTCTGTTATGATCTCCGGAAGGTTCTGTGATGGACGGCTAAGGTTCTTTTATGGTCTCTGGAAGGTTCTGTGATGGTCTCTGGAAGGTTCTGTGATGGTCTCTGGAAGGTTCTGTGATGGTCTCTGGAAGGTTCTGTGATGGTCTCTGGAAGGTTCTGTGATGGTCTCTGGAAGGTTCTGTGATGGTCTCTGGAAGGTTCTGTGATGGTCTCTGGAAGGTTCTGTGATGGTCTCTGGAAGGTTCTGTGATGGTCTCTGGAAGGTTCTGTGATGGTCTCCGGAAGGTTCTGTGATGGTCTCCGGAAGGTTCTGTGATGGTCTCCGGAAGGTTCTGTGATGGTCTCCGGAAGGTTCTGTGATGGTCTCCGGAAGGTTCTGTGATGGACGGTTGAGGTTCTGTGATGGAGGGCTGAGGTTCTGTTATGGTCTCCGGAAGGTTCTGTAATGGACGGCTGAGGTTTTGCGATGGTCTCCGGATGGTTCTGTGATGGTCGGCTGAGGTTCTGTTATGATCTCCGGAAGGTTCTGTGATGGACGGCTGAGGTTTTCCTATGGTCTCCAGAAGGTTCTGTGATGGACAGCTGAGGTTTTGCAATGGATGGCTGAGGTTTTGCTATGGCCTCCGGAAGGTTCTGTTATGGTCTCTGGAAGGTTCTGTTATGGTCTCTGGAAGGTTCTGTTATGGTCTCTGGAAGGTTCTGTTATGGTCTCTGGAAGGTTCTGTTATGGTCTCTGGAAGGTTCTGTTATGGTCTCTGGAAGGTTCTGTTATGGTCTCTGGAAGGTTCTGTTATGGTCTCTGGAAGGTTCTGTGATGGATGGCTGAGGTTTTGCGATGGTCTCCGGAAGGTTCTGTGATGGATGGCTGAGGTTTTGCTATGGTCTCCGGAAGGTTCTGTGATGGACGGTTGAGGATCTGTGATGGACGGTTGAGGATCTGTGATGGACGGTTGAGGATCTGTGATGGACGGTTGAGGATCTGTGATGGACGGTTGAGGATCTGTGATGGACGGTTGAGGATCTGTGATGGACGGTTGAGGATCTGTGATGGACGGCTGAGGATCTGTGATGGACGGCTGAGGATCTGTGATGGACGGCTGAGGATCTGTGATTGACGGCTGAGGTTCTGTGATTGACGGCTGAGGTTCTGTGATTGACGGCTGAGGTTCTGTGATTGACGGCTGAGGTTCTGTGATTGACGGCTGAGGTTCTGTGATTGACGGCTGAGGTTCTGTGATTGACGGCTGAGGTTCTGTGATTGACGGCTGAGGTTCTGTGATTGACGGCTGAGGTTCTGTGATTGACGGCTGAGGTTCTGTGATTGACGGCTGAGGTTCTGTGATTGACGGCTGAGGTTCTGTGATTGACGGCTGAGGTTCTGTGATTGACGGCTGAGGTTCTGTGATTGACGGCTGAGGTTCTGTTATGGTCTCTGGAAGGTTCTGTTATGGTCTCTGGAAGGTTCTGTTATGGTCTCTGGAAGGTTCTGTTATGGTCTCTGGAAGGTTCTGTGATGGATGGCTGAGGTTTTGCGATGTTCTCCGGAAGGTTCTGTGATGGATGGCTGAGGTTTTGCGATGGTCCCTGGAAGGTTCTGTGATGGACGGCTGAGGTTTTGCGATGGTCTCCGGAAGGTTCTGTGATGGACGGTTGAGGTTCTTTGATGAAGGGCTGAGGTTCTGTTATGGTCTCCGGAAGGTTCTGTGATGGACGGCTGAGGTTCTGTTATGGTCTCGGGAATGTTCTGTGATGGACGGTTGAGGTTTTACGATGGTCTCCGGAAGGTTCTGTGATGGACGGCTGAGGTTTTTTTATGGTCTCCGGAAGGTTCTGTGATGGATGGCTGAGGTTCTGTTATGGTCTCGGGAAGGTTCTGTGATGGACGGTTGAGGTTTTACGATGGTCTCCGGAAGGTTCTGTGATGGACGGCTGAGGTTTTTTTATGGTCTCCGGAAGGTTCTGTGATGGATGGCTGAGGTTCTGTTATGGTCTCGGGAAGGTTCTGTGATGGACGGTTGAGGTTTTACGATGGTCTCCGGAAGGTTCTGTGATGGACGGCTGAGGTTTTGTTATGGTCTCCGGAAGGTTCTGTGATGGATGGCTGAGGTTCTGTTATGGTCTCCGGAAGGTTCTGTGATGTCGGCTGAGGTTTTGCGATGGTCTCCGGAAGGTTCTGTGATGGACGGTTGAGGTTCTGTTATGGTCTCCGGAAGGTTCTGTGATGGATGGCTGAGGTTCTGTTATGGTCTCCGGAAGGTTCTGTGATGGATGGCTGAGGTTCTGTTATGGTCTCCGGAAGGTTCTGTGATTGACGGTTGAGGTTTTGCGATGGTCTCCGGAAGGTTCTGTGATGGACGGTTGAGGTTCTGTGATGGACGGCTGAGGTTCTGTTATGGTCTCCGGAAGGTTCTGTGATGGACGGTTGAGGTTTTGCAATGGTCTCCGGAAGGTTCTGTGATGGACGGTTGAGGTTCTGTTATGGTCTCCAGTGGGTTCTGTGATGGATGGCTGAGGTTCTGTTATGGTCTCCGGAAAGGTTCTGTGATGGACGTCTGAGGTTCTGTTATGGTCTCCAGTAGGTTCTCTGATGGACAGCTGAGGTTTTGCGATGGTCTCCAGAAGGTTCTGTGATAGACGGCTGGGGTTTTGCGATGGAGGGCTGAGGTTCTGTTATGCTCCCTGGAAGGTTCTGTGATGGTCTCCGGAAGGTTCTGTGATGGTCTCCGGAAGGTTCTGTGATGGTCTCCGGAAGGTTCTGTGATGGTCTCCGGAAGGTTCTGTGATGGACGGCTGAGGTTCTGTTATGGTTTCCGGAAGGATCTGTGATGGATGGCTGAGGTTTTGCGATGGTCTCCGGATGGTTCTGTGATGGACGGCTGAGGTTTTGCTATGGTCTCCGGAAGGTTCTGTGATGGACGGTTGAGGTTCTGTTATGGTCTCTGGAAGGTTCTGTTATGGTCTCTGGAAGGTTCTGTTATGGTCTCTGGAAGGTTCTGTTATGGTCTCTGGAAGGTTCTGTTATGGTCTCTGGAAGGTTCTGTTATGGTCTCTGGAAGGTTCTGTGATGGATGGCTGAGGTTTTGCGATGGTCTCCGGAAGGTTCTGTGATGGATGGCTGAGGTTCTGTTATGGTCTCCAGAAGGTTCTGTGATGGACGGCTGAGGTTTTGCTATGGTCTCCGGAAGGTTCTGTGATGGACGGTTGAGGATCTGTGATGGACGGTTGAGGATCTGTGATGGACGGTTGAGGATCTGTGATGGACGGTTGAGGATCTGTGATGGACGGTTGAGGATCTGTGATGGACGGTTGAGGATCTGTGATGGACGGTTGAGGATCTGTGATGGACGGTTGAGGATCTGTGATGGACGGTTGAGGATCTGTGATGGACGGTTGAGGTTCTGTGATGGACGGTTGAGGTTCTGTGATGGACGGTTGAGGTTCTGTGATGGACGGTTGAGGTTCTGTGATGGACGGTTGAGGTTCTGTGATGGACGGCTGAGGTTCTGTGATGGACGGCTGAGGTTCTGTGATGGACGGCTGAGGTTCTGTGATTGACGGCTGAGGTTCTGTGATTGACGGCTGAGGTTCTGTGATTGACGGCTGAGGTTCTGTGATTGACGGCTGAGGTTCTGTGATTGACGGCTGAGGTTCTGTGATTGACGGCTGAGGTTCTGTGATTGACGGCTGAGGTTCTGTTATGATCTCCGGAAGGTTCTGTTATGGTCTCTGGAAGGTTCTGTTATGGTCTCTGGAATGTTCTGTGATGGATGGCTGAGGTTTTGCGATGTTCTCCGGAAGGTTCTGTGATGGATGGCTGAGGTTTTGCGATGGTCCCTGGAAGGTTCTGTGATGGACGGCTGAGGTTTTGCGATGGTCTCCGGAAGGTTCTGTGATGGACGGTTGAGGTTCTTTGATGAAGGGCTGAGGTTCTGTGATGGTCTCCGGAAGGTTCTGTGATGGTCTCCGGAAGGTTCTGTGATGGTCTCCGGAAGGTTCTGTGATGGTCTCCGGAAGGTTCTGTGATGGTCTCCGGAAGGTTCTGTGATGGACGGCTGAGGTTCTGTTATGGTTTCCGGAAGGATCTGTGATGGATGGCTGAGGTTTTGCGATGGTCTCCGGATGGTTCTGTGATGGACGGCTGAGGTTTTGCTATGGTCTCCGGAAGGTTCTGTGATGGACGGTTGAGGTTCTGTTATGGTCTCTGGAAGGTTCTGTTATGGTCTCTGGAAGGTTCTGTTATGGTCTCTGGAAGGTTCTGTTATGGTCTCTGGAAGGTTCTGTTATGGTCTCTGGAAGGTTCTGTTATGGTCTCTGGAAGGTTCTGTTATGGTCTCTGGAAGGTTCTGTTATGGTCTCTGGAAGGTTCTGTTATGGTCTCTGGAAGGTTCTGTTATGGTCTCTGGAAGGTTCTGTGATGGATGGCTGAGGTTTTGCGATGGTCTCCGGAAGGTTCTGTGATGGATGGCTGAGGTTCTGTTATGGTCTCCGGAAGGTTCTGTGATGGACGGCTGAGGTTTTGCTATGGTCTCCGGAAGGTTCTGTGATGGACGGTTGAGGATCTGTGATGGACGGTTGAGGATCTGTGATTGACGGTTGAGGTTCTGTGATGGACGGTTGAGGTTCTGTGATGGACGGTTGAGGTTCTGTGATGGACGGCTGAGGTTCTGTGATGGACGGCTGAGGTTCTGTGATTGACGGCTGAGGTTCTGTGATTGACGGCTGAGGTTCTGTGATTGACGGCTGAGGTTCTGTGATTGACGGCTGAGGTTCTGTGATTGACGGCTGAGGTTCTGTGATTGACGGCTGAGGTTCTGTGATTGACGGCTGAGGTTCTGTGATTGACGGCTGAGGTTCTGTTATGGTCTCTGGAAGGTTCTGTGATGGATGGCTGAGGTTTTGCGATGGTCTCCGGAAGGTTCTGTGATGGATGGCTGAGGTTCTGTTATGGTCTCCGGAAGGTTCTGTGATGGACGGCTGAGGTTTTGCTATGGTCTCCGGAAGGTTCTGTGATGGACGGTTGAGGATCTGTGATTGACGGTTGAGGATCTGTGATTGACGGTTGAGGTTCTGTGATGGACGGTTGAGGTTCTGTGATGGACGGTTGAGGTTCTGTGATGGACGGCTGAGGTTCTGTGATGGACGGCTGAGGTTCTGTGATTGACGGCTGAGGTTCTGTTATGGTCTCTGGAAGGTTCTGTGATGGATGGCTGAGGTTTTGCGATGTTCTCCGGAAGGTTCTGTGATGGATGGCTGAGGTTTTGCGATGGTCCCTGGAAGGTTCTGTGATGGACGGCTGAGGTTTTGCGATGGTCTCCGGAAGGTTCTGTGATGGACGGTTGAGGTTCTTTGATGAAGGGCTGAGGTTCTGTTATGGTCTCGGGAAGGTTCTGTGATGGACGGTTGAGGTTTTACGATGGTCTCGGGAAGGTTCTGTGATGGACGGTTGAGGTTCTGTTATGGTCTCCGGAAGGTTCTGTGATGGACGGCTGAGGTTTTTTTATGGTCTCCGGAAGGTTCTGTGATGGACGGCTGAGGTTTTGTTATGGTCTCCGGAAGGTTCTGTGATGGATGGCTGAGGTTCTGTTATGGTCTCCGGAAGGTTCTGTGATGTCGGCTGAGGTTTTGCGATGGTCTCCAGAAGGTTCTGTGATAGACGGCTGGGGTTTTGCAATGGAGGGCTGAGGTTCTGTGATGGTCTCCGGAAGGTTCTGTGATGGTCTCCGGAAGGTTCTGTGATGGTCTCCGGAAGGTTCTGTGATGGTCTCCGGAAGGTTCTGTGATGGTCTCCGGAAGGTTCTGTGATGGTCTCCGGAAGGTTCTGTGATGGTCTCCGGAAGGTTCTGTGATGGTCTCCGGAAGGTTCTGTGATGGACGGTTGAGGTTCTGTTATGGTTTCCGGATGGTTCTGTGATGGACGGCTGAGGTTTTGCTATGGTCTCCGGAAGGTTCTGTGATGGACGGTTGAGGTTCTGTTATGGTCTCTGGAAGGTTCTGTTATGGTCTCTGGAAGGTTCTGTTATGGTCTCTGGAAGGTTCTGTTATGGTCTCTGGAAGGTTCTGTGATGGATGGCTGAGGTTTTGCGATGGTCTCCGGAAGGTTCTGTGATGGACGGCTGAGGTTCTGTTATGGTCTCCAGTGGGTTCTGTGATGGACGGCTGAGGTTCTGTTATGGTCTCCGGAAAGGTTCTGTGATGGACGGCTGAGGTTCTGTGATTGACGGCTGAGGTTCTGTGATTGACGGCTGAGGTTCTGTGATTGACGGCTGAGGTTCTGTGATTGACGGCTGAGGTTCTGTTATGGTCTCTGGAAGGTTCTGTGATGGATGGCTGAGGTTTTGCGATGTTCTCCGGAAGGTTCTGTGATGGATGGCTGAGGTTTTGCGATGGTCCCTGGAAGGTTCTGTGATGGACGGCTGAGGTTTTGCGATGGTCTCCGGAAGGTTCTGTGATGGACGGTTGAGGTTCTTTGATGAAGGGCTGAGGTTCTGTTATGGTCTCGGGAAGGTTCTGTGATGGACGGTTGAGGTTTTACGATGGTCTCGGGAAGGTTCTGTGATGGACGGTTGAGGTTCTGTTATGGTCTCCGGAAGGTTCTGTGATGGACGGCTGAGGTTTTTTTATGGTCTCCGGAAGGTTCTGTGATGGACGGCTGAGGTTTTGTTATGGTCTCCGGAAGGTTCTGTGATGGATGGCTGAGGTTCTGTTATGGTCTCCGGAAGGTTCTGTGATGTCGGCTGAGGTTTTGCGATGGTCTCCAGAAGGTTCTGTGATAGACGGCTGGGGTTTTGCGATGGAGGGCTGAGGTTCTGTGATGGTCTCCGGAAGGTTCTGTGATGGTCTCCGGAAGGTTCTGTGATGGTCTCCGGAAGGTTCTGTGATGGTCTCCGGAAGGTTCTGTGATGGTCTCCGGAAGGTTCTGTGATGGTCTCCGGAAGGTTCTGTGATGGTCTCCGGAAGGTTCTGTGATGGTCTCCGGAAGGTTCTGTGATGGTCTCCGGAAGGTTCTGTGATGGACGGTTGAGGTTCTGTTATGGTTTCCGGATGGTTCTGTGATGGACGGCTGAGGTTTTGCTATGGTCTCCGGAAGGTTCTGTGATGGACGGTTGAGGTTCTGTTATGGTCTCTGGAAGGTTCTGTTATGGTCTCTGGAAGGTTCTGTTATGGTCTCTGGAAGGTTCTGTTATGGTCTCTGGAAGGTTCTGTGATGGATGGCTGAGGTTTTGCGATGGTCTCCGGAAGGTTCTGTGATGGACGGCTGAGGTTCTGTTATGGTCTCCGGAAAGGTTCTGTGATGGACGGCTGAGGATCTGTTATGGTCTCCTCCAGTAGGTTCTGTGATGGACGGTTGAGGTTTTGTGATGGATGGCTGAGGTTCTGTTATGGTCTCCAGAAGGTTCTGTGATGGACGGTTGAGGTTCTGTTATGGTCTCCAATAGTTTCTGTGATGGACGGCTGAGGTTCTGTTATGGTCTCTGGAAGGTTCTGTGATGGACGGCTGAGGTTTTGTTATGGTCTCCGGAAGGTTCTGTGATGGACGGTTGAGGTTCTGTTATGGTCTCCAGTAGGTTCTGTGATGGACGGCTGAGGTTCTGTTATGGTCTCCAGTAGGTTCTGTGATGGACGGCTGAGGTTCTGTTATGGTCTCCAGTAGGTTCTGTGATGGACGGCTGAGGTTCTGTTATGGTCTCCAGTAGGTTCTGTGATGGACGGCTGAGGTTCTGTTATGGTCTCCAGTAGGTTCTGTGATGGACGGCTGAGGTTCTGTTATGGTCTCCAGTAGGTTCTGTGATGGACGGTTGAGGTTTTGCGATGGTTTTCGAAAGGTTCTATGATAGCACAGATTGATTTCTGCAAAAGGTTTAGCGATGGTGGGTGGAGATTTCTGCGATGGTCTGCAGAGGTTTTGCGATGGTGGGTGGAGATTTCTGCGATGGTCTGCAGAGGTTTTGCGATGGTGGGTGGAGATTTCTGCGATGGTCTGCAGAGGTTTTGCGATGGTGGGTGGAGATTTCTGCGATGGTCTGCAGAGGTTTTGCGATGGTGGGTGGAGATTTCTGCGATGGTCTGCAGAGGTTTTGCGATGGTGGGTGGAGATTTCTGCGATGGTCTGCAGAGGTTTTGCGATGGTCGGTGGAAGTGGAGGGAATATAAATATGGCAGAACACTTGTGCAGAACATTTAGGGGGGCGTTACCGTCAGAGGGGGCGGGGTAAAGCAAGAACAAAAGGAGTGTTACTGTCAGGGGGGAGGGGTGAAGCAAGGAAAATCAGGTTGTTACTGTCAGGGGGGGCGAAGCAAGGACAAAAGGGGTGTTACCGTCGGGGGCGGGGTGAAGCAAGAAAAATTGGGGCGTTACCACCAGAGGGGGTGGGGTGATGCAAGAAGAATCGGGTTGTTACTGACAGAGGGGGCAGGAGAAGCAGGAACAAAAGGGGGTGTTTCCTGTCAGAGGGGATGAAGCAAAAACAAAAGGGGTGTTACCACTAGGGGGTGGAGTTAATGAAGTGCTTGCCCTGAGCTGCACTCAATGAGTGATCACTTTAAAAGCTCCACCCATAATACCTCTTTGGTGGCGTCCTTTCCCCGTCTTGTACTGTAACCCCCATTGGGTCAGAGAAGTGCTGGAATACCTGTTGATCCTGCCAGAAATCCAGGAATGGGGTTCTGCTGTTCTAAGGCGGGCCAAACTATTTGGAAGTAACAGGAATTCATTTGTTCATTGGTGACATCACTACCACCAATAAATAACCTCTTCCCACTGGGGGTCCCCCGTATAACTCATAGCGGACCCTCATCTGGGGGTCCCCCTGTCTAAATCATAGCGGATCCTCATCTGGGGGGCCCCCGTATAACTCATAGCGGACCCTCATCTGGGGGTCCCCCTGTCTAAATCATAGCGGACCCTCATCTGGGGGTCCCCCGTATAACTCATAGCGGACCCTCATCTGGGGGTCCCCCGTATAACTCATAGCAGACCCTCATCTGGGGGTCCCCCGTATAACTCATAGCAGACCCTCATCTGGGGTCACCCGTATAACTCTTAGCGGACCCTCATCTGGGGGTCCCCCTGTCTAAATCATAGCGGACCCTCATCTGGGGGTCCCACATATAACTCATAGCAGACCCTCATCTGGGGGTCCCCCGTATAATTTATAGTGGACCCTCATCTGGGGGTCCCCCGTATAACTCATAGTGGACCCTCATCTGGGGGTCCCCCGTATAACTCATAGTGGACCCTCATCTGGGGGTCCCCTGTATAACTCATAGCAGACCCTCATCTGGGGGTCCCCTGTATAACTCATAGCAGACCCTCATCTGGGGTCACCCGTATAACTCATAGCGGACCCCCCATCTGGGGTCCCCCTGTCTAAATCATAGCGGACCCTCATCTGGGGGTCCCACATATAACTCATAGCAGACCCTCATCTGGGGGTCCCCGTATAATTTATAGTGGACCCTCATCTGGGGGTCCCCCGTACAACTCATAGTGGACCCTCATCTGGGGGTCCCCCGTATAACTCATAGTGGACCCTCATCTTGGGGTCCCCCGTATAACTCATAGTGGACCCTCATCTGGGGGTCCCCAATATAACTCATAGCAGAAACTTATCTGGGGGTCCCCCGTATAACTCATAGCAGACCCTCATCTGGGGGTCCCCCGTATAACTCATAGCAGACCCTCATCTGGGGTCACCCGTATAACTCATAGCGGACCCTCATCTGGGGGTCCCCCTGTCTAAATCATAGCGGACCCTCATCTGGGGGTTCCCCGTATAACTCATATCAGACCCTCATCTTGGGGTTCCCCGTATAACTCATAGTGGACCCTCATCTGGGGGTCCCCCGTATAACTCATAGCGGACCCTTATCTGGGGGTCCCCCGTATAACTCATAGCGGACCCTTATCTGGGGGTCCCCCGTATAACTCATAGCGGACCCTTATCTGGGGGTCCCCCGTATAACTCATAGCAGACCCTCATCTGGGAGTCCCCTGTATAACTCCTAGCAGACCCTAAATCTGGGGGTCCCCCGTATAACTCATAGCGGACCCTCATCTGGGGCGGATAAAGGGACACCGGCCAGGAAATGTCATTTAGCAACCAACAATGTAAATGGTATTGATTTGTGTTGGTGCATGTGCCCCGCCCCCCCCCAGCAGAGCCCAGCCCCCCTCCTCAGCAGAGCCCCCCTACTAACAGAACCCAGCCCCCCTCAGCAGAGCCCCGCCCCCTTTACTATTCGCCTAGAAAAAGGAGAGAATGAAATTAGAAGATTCGTCCCCCATTTCATTCACCTTCACTTTCCCAACTTTTCCATAATTTCAGTGAATGTCCCGGAAATCAAACCAGCCACATCTGGAACTTCACCACTGATCACTTCCTGACTGCTAATCTTCGATCACTTCCTGTCTGCCTAGGCTCATCTCCAATCACTTCCTGTCTGCTCATCTCCGGTCACTTCCTGTCTGCCTAGGCTGATCCTCAATCACTTCCTGTCTGCTTATCTCCAGTCACTTCCTGTCTGCCTAGGCTGATCTCCAATCACTTCCTGTCTGCCTAGGCTCATCTTCAATCACTTCCTGTCTGCCTAGGCTCATCTCTGATCACTTCCTGTCTGCCTAGGCTGATCCTCAATCACTTCCTGTCTGCTCATCTCCGATCACTTCCTGTCTGCCTAGGCTGATCCTCAATTACTTCCTGTCTGCCTTGGCTGATCCTCAATCACTTCCTGTCTGCTCATCTCCGATCACTTCCTGTCTGCCTAGGCTGATCCTCAATTACTTCCTGTCTGCTCATCTCCGGTCACTTCCTCTCTGCCTAGGCTGATCTCTGAACACTTCCTGTCTAACTAGGCTGATCCTCAATGACTTTCTGTCTGCTCATCTCCGATCACTTCCTGTCTGCCTAGGCTGATCCTCAATCACTTCCTGTCTGCTCATCTCTGGTCACTCCCTGTCTGCCTAGGCTCATCTTTGATCACTTCCTGTCTACCTAGGCTGATCCTCAATCACTTCCTGTCTGCTCATCTCCAGTCACTTCCTGTCTGCCTAGGCTGATCCTCAATCACTTCCTGTCTGCTCATCTCCGGTCACTTCCTGTGTGACTAGGCTGATCTCCAATCACTTCCTGTCTGTCTAGGCTGATCCTCAATCACTTCCTGTCTGCTCATCTCCGGTCACTTTCTGTTTGCCTAGGCTCATCTCCGATCACTTCCTAATTAAATGCAAAACTGGCGCATATTGCAATATAGGGACAAACAAATTGTTTTACCATGAAGTCCTTTAAGCTGCAATGAGCTTTTTGTGGGTTGACAGTCTTATAGTAAACTAGGCAGCCTCGTGGTGGGAGCTGAAGCCAAACTCCAAAATATGGAACAGAAAAACAAGGAAAAAGGGCGCCACTTAGTTTAAAACTGCAATGCTTTAATGACAAAATTGCATCAAATAACTCACTTCTTAGATTGCGGTATAAGGCATAGATCAGGTCCATAAAACGATCGAGCTCCGCTGGTAGGTGGTCTCAGAAACAGCAGACATCTGGTTGTATGGAGCGGAATCCGGTGATGAGTCCGTGTAGGATGATTTCCGGTTGGTCGCTGTATAAAGCCAGGGAGAGGGCGGGAACACACGTTCAGCGGAGTGACGTCAGGACCGGCATGCAACGCGTTTCAATGCTGGCACAGAGAGACGTGGTGAGTCCCTGTGCGCATCTTTTTCAAGCTAGTCCGATCACTTCCTGTCTGCCCAGGCTGATCGTCAATCACTTCCTGTCTGCTCATCTCCGGTCACTCCCTGTCTGCCTAGGCTCATCTTTAATCACTTCCTGTCTACCTAGGCTGATCCTCAATCACTTCCTGTCTGCTCATCTCCAGTCACTTCCTGTCTGCCTAGGCTGATCCTCAATCACTTCCTGTCTGCTCATCTCCGGTCACTTCCTGTCTGCCTAGGCTGATCCTCAATCACTTCCTGTCTGCTCATCTCCGGTCACTTTCTGTTTGCCTAGGCTCATCTCCGATCACTTCCTAATTAAATCCAAAACTGGCGCATATTGCAATATAGGGACAAACAAATTGTTTTACCATGAAGTCCTTTAAGCTGCAATGAGCTTTTTGTGGGTTGACAGTCTTATAGTAAACTAGGCAGCCTCGTGGTGGGAGCTGAAGCCAAACTCCTAGTCCGATCACTTCCTGTCTGCCCAGGCTGATCGTCAATCACTTCCTGTCTGCTCATCTCCGGTCACTCCCTGTCTGCCTAGGCTCATCTTTAATCACTTCCTGTCTACCTAGGCTGATCCTCAATCACTTCCTGTCTGCTCATCTCCAGTCACTTCCTGTCTGCCTAGGCTGATCCTCAATCACTTCCTGTCTGCTCATCTCCAGTCACTTCCTGTCTGCCCAGGCTGATCATCAATCAATTTCTGTCTGCTCATCCCTGGTCACTTTCTGTCTGCCTAGGCTTATGTCCAATCACTTCCTGTCTGTCTAGGCTGATCCTCAATCACTTACTGTCTGCTCATCTCCGGTCACTCCCTGTCTGCCTAGGCTCATCTTTGATCACTTCCTGTCTACCTAGGCTGATCCTCAATCACTTCCTGTCTGCTCATCTCCGGTCACTTCATGTTTGCCTAGGCTCATCTCCAATCACTTCCTGTCTGTCTAGGCTGATCCTCAATCACTTTCTGTCTGCTCATCTCCGGTCACTTCATGTTTGCCTAGGCTGATCCTTAATTACTTCCTGTCTGCCTAGGCTGATCCTCAATCACTTCCTGTCTGCTCATCTCCAGTCACTTCCTGTCTGCCTAGGCTGATCCTCAATCACTTCCTGTCTGCTCATCTCCGGTCACTTCCTCTCTGCCTAGGCTCATTTCCGATCACTTCCTGTCTGCCCAGGCTGATCCTCAATCACTTCCTGTCTGCTCATCTCCAGTCACTTCCTGTCTGCCTAGGCTGATCCTCAATGACTTTCTGTCTGCTCATCTCCGGACACTTCCTCTCTGCCTAGGCTCATCTCCAGGCACTCCCTGTCTGCCTAGGCTCATCTCTGATCACTTCTTGTCTGCCTAGGCTGATCCTCAATCACTTCCTGACTGCTCATCTCTGGTCACTTCCTGTGTGCCAAGGCTGATCCTCAATCACTTTCTGTCTGCTCATCTCCGATCACTTCCTTTCTGCCTAGGCTCATTTCTGATCACTTCCTGTCTGCGTAGGCTGATCCTCAATCACTTCCTGTCTGCTCATCTCTGGTCTCTTCCTGCCTGTTATAATTAGGGGGCGGGCATTCGTTTGTAGGTGTGGCACAGCAGGGAAAGAAAAATCTCCGATCACTTCCTGTCTGCTCATCACTTTTTGTGTGCCTAGGCTGATCCTCAATCACTTCCTGTCTGCTCATCTCCGGTCACTCCCTGTCTGCCTAGGCTCATCTTTGATCACTTCCTGTCTACCTAGGCTGATCCTCAATCACTTCCTGTCTGCTCATCTCCGGTCACTTCCTGTGTGACTAGGCTGATCCTCAATCACTTCCTGTCTGCTCATCTCCGGTCACTTCCTGTGTGACTAGGCTGATCCTCAATCGCTTCTTGTCTGCTCATCTCCAATCACTTCCTGTCTGCCTAGGCTCATCTCCAATCACTTCCTGTCTGTTTAGGCTGATCCTCAATCACTTCCTGTCGGCTCATCTCCGGTCACTTCCTGTCTGCCTTAGTATTGTCAGTTGTCCAATTCCCTCCGGTTAGCCTGGCCATATTCAGTTCTTGATGTGACACTATTATATGCTGTGAAGACCAGCCATTTAAAACTGGCAGATTCCTGGAGACACCGTCCAGCTCATATTCCTTGAATTTAATAACTTTATTGGAATGTTTCCCTTCCGATATCACAAAATATATATATATATATGATTGACCCTCTTCCAAATTATCCCTGAAGAAGGAGACATAGATACTCCTGAAACGCGTCGGATGAACTACGAGAAATTTACTGCCATTCGTTGTGGTGATTTTGAACCTTCTTCACAGTAATTGCAACCATTCCAAAATATATCTTCTTTATTGTGTATACTGTGCTTAATAGTGCCTTAAAAGTCTTTACCTAGGCTGATCCTCAATCACTTCCTGTCTGCCTAGGCTCATCTCTGACCAGTTACATTTTCCCCATTATTTATACCCCACCATATCAGGATTGTACCCCAGTATTTATACCCCACCATACCAGCATCACACCCCAGTATTTATACTCCACCATACCAGGATCATACCCCAGTATTTATACCCCCACCATACTAAGATCATACCCCATTATTTATACCCCACTATACTAGGATCATACCCCAGTATTTATACCCCACCGTACCAGGATCATACCCCAGTATTTATACCCCACCGTACCAGGATCATACCCCAGTATTTATACCCCACCATACTAGGATCACACCCCAGTATTTATACCCACTATACTAGGATCATACCCCAGTATTTATACCCCACCATACCAGGATCACACCCCAGTATTTATACCCCACCGTACCAGGATCATACCCCAGTATTTATACCCCACCGTACCAGGATCATACCCCAGTATTTATACCCCACCATACTAGGATCATACCCCATTATTTATACCCCACCGTACCAGGATCACACCCCAGTATTTATACCCCACCGTACCAGGATCACACCCCAGTATTTATACCCCACCGTACCAGGATCACACCCCAGTATTTATACCCCACCGTACCAGGATCACACCCCAGTATTTATACCCCACCGTACCAGGATCACACCCCAGTATTTATACCCCACCGTACCAGGATCACACCCCAGTATTTATACCCTACCATACCAGGATCATACCCCAGTATTTATACCCCACCGTACCAGGATCTCACCCCAGTATTTATACCCCACCGTACCAGGATCATACCCCAGTATTTATACCCTACCGTACCAGGATCATACCCCAGTATTTATACCCCACCATACTAGGATCATACCCCATTATTTATACCCACTATACTAGGATCATACCCCAGTATTTATACCCCACCATACTAGGATCATACCCCATTATTTATACCCCACCATACGAGGATCACACCCCAGTATTTATACCCCACCATACCAGGATCCCACCCCAGTATTTATACCCCATCATACCAGGATCACACCACAGTATTTATACCCCACTGTACCAGGATCATACCCCAGTATTTATACCCCACCGTACCAGGATCCCACCCCAGTATTTATACCCCACCATACCAGGATTATACCCCAGTATTTATACCCCATCATACCAGGATCACACCCCAGTATTTATACCCCACCGTACCAGGATTATACCCCAGTATTTATACCCCACCGTACCAGGATTACACCCCAGTATTTATACCCCACCATACCTGGATTACACCCCAGTATTTATACCCCACCATACCAGGATCACACCTCAGTATTTATACCCCACCATACCAGCATCATGCCCCAGTATTGATACCCCACCATACTAGGATCATACCCCAATATTTATACCCCACCATACCAAAATCCCACCCCAGTATTTATACCCCAACATACCAGGATCTCACCCCAGTATTTGTACCCCAACATACCAGGATCACACCCCAGTATTTATACCTCACCCTACCAGGATCCCACCTCAGTATTTATACCCCACCCTACCAGGATCATACTCCAGTATTTATACCCCACCATCCCAGGATCATACCCCAGTATTTTTACCCCACCATACCAGGATCACACCCCAGTATTTATACCCCACCATACCAGGATCATACCCCAGTATTTATACCCCACCGTACCAGGATCACACCCCAGTATTTATACCCCACCGTACCAGGATCACACCCCAGTATTTATACCCCACCGTACCAGGATCACACCCCAGTATTTATACCACACCGTACCAGGATCATACCCCAGTATTGAAACCCCACCATACCATGATCATACCCCAGTATTTATACCCGACCATACCAGGATCACACCCCAGAATTTATAGCCCACCATACCAGGATTGTACACCAGTATTTATACCCCGACATACCAGGATCATACCCCAGTATTTATACCCCACCATACCAGGATTATACCCCAGTATTTATACCCCACCATACCAGGATCACACCCCAGTATGTATCCCCCACCATACCAGGATTATACCCCAGTATTTATACCCCGACATACCAGGATCATACCCCAGTATTTATACCCCACCATATCAGGATTGTACCCCAGTATTTATACCCCACCATACCAGGATCACACCCCAGTATTTATACCCCAACATACCAGG
The DNA here is from genome assembly GCA_029206835.1 of Rana muscosa. Lineage (NCBI taxonomy): Eukaryota > Metazoa > Chordata > Amphibia > Anura > Ranidae > Rana > Rana muscosa. Next base: position 498,517,598 of record CM055127.1, read on the forward strand.
ATCACACCCCAGTATTTATACCCCACCATACCAGGATCACACCCCAGTATTTATACCCCATCATACCAGGATCACACCCCAGTATTTATACCCCACCATACCAGGATCCCACCCCAGTATTTATACCCCACCGTACCAGGATCACACCCCAGTATTTATACCCCACCATACCAGGATCACACCCCAGTATTTATACCCCAACATACCAGGATCACACCCCTGTATTTATATCCCATCATACCAGGATCACACCCCTGTATTTATATCCCATCATACCAGGATCACACCCCAGTATTTATACCCCACCATACCAGGATCACACCCCAGTATTTATACCCCAACATACCAGGATCACACCCCTGTATTTATATCCCATCATACCAGGATCACACCCCAGTATTTATACCCCAACATACCAGGATCACACCCCAGTATTTATACCCCAACATACCAGGATCACAACCCACCATACCAGGATCATACCCCAGTATTTATACCCCCCATACCAGGATCACACCCCAGTATTCATACCCCATCATTCCAGGATTATACCCCAGTATTTATACCCCACCATACCAGGATTGTACCCCAGTATTTATACCCCACCATACCAGGATTATACCCCAGTATTTATACCCACCATACCAGGATCACACCCCAGTATTTATACCCCACCATACCAGGATCACACCCCAGTATTTATACCCCACCATACCAGGATCACACCCCAGTATTTATACCCCACCATACCAGCATCATACCCCAGTATTTATACCCCACCGAACCAGGATCATACCCCAGTATTTATACCCCACCATACCAGGATCACACCCCAGTATTTATACCCCACCATACCAGGATCACACCCCAGTATTTATACCCCACCATACCAGCATCATACCCCAGTATTTATACCCCACCGAACCAGGATCATACCCCAGTATTGATACCCCACCAGACTAGGATCATTCCCCAATATTTATACCCCACCATACCAGGACCCCACCCCAGTATTTATACCCCATCATACCAGGATTATATCCCAGTATTTATACCCCACCCTGCCAGGATAATACCCCAGTATTTATACCCCACCATCCCAGGATTGTACCCCAGTATTTATACCCCACCATACCAGGATCACACCCTAGTATTTATACCCCACCATAGCAGGATTGCACCCCAGTATTTATACCCCACCATGCCAGTATTTATACCCCACCATACCAGGATCACACCCCAGTATTTATACCCCACTGTACCAGGATCACACCCCAGTATTTATACTCCACTGTACCAGGATCATACCCCAGTATTGATACCCCACTATACCAGCATCATACCCCAGTATTTATAACCCACCATACCAGGATCACACCCCAGTATTTATACCCCACCATACCAGGCTCACACCTCAGTATTTATACCCCACCCTACCAGAATCATACCCCAGTATTTATACCCCACCATACCAGGATTGTACCCCAGTATTTATACCCTACCATACCAGGATCATACCCCAGTATTTATACCCCCCATACCATGATCACTCCCCAGTATTTATACCCCATCATTCCAGGATTATACCCCAGTATTTATACCTCACCATTCCAGGATCACACCCCAGTATTTATACCCCTCCATACCAGGATCGTACCCCAGTATTTATACCCCACCCTACCAGGATCACACCCTAGTATTTATACCCCAGTATTTATACCCCACCATACCAGGATCACAACACAGTATTTATACCTCACCATACCAGGATTGTACCCCAGTATTTATACCCCACCATACCAGGATTGTACCCCAGTATTTATACCCCACCATACCAGGATCATACCCCAGTATTTATACCCCAACATACCAGGATCACACCCCAGTATTTATACCCCACCCTACCAGGATCACACCCTAGTATTTATACCCCAACATACCAGGATCACACCCCAGTATTTATACCCCATCATACCAGGATTATACCCCATTATTTATACCCCACCCTACCAGGATCACACCCTAGTATTTATACCCCACCATACCAGGCTCACACCTCAGTATTTATACCCCACCCTACCAGAATCATACCCCAGTATTTATACCCAACCATACCAGGATTGTACCCCAGTATTTATACCCCACCATACCAGGATCATACCCCAGTATTTATACCCCCCATACCATGATCACTCCCCAGTATTTATACCCCATCATTCCAGGATTATACCCCAGTATTTATACCCCACCATTCCAGGATCACACCCCAGTATTTATACCCCTCCATACCAGGATCGTACCCCAGTATTTATACCCCACCCTACCAGGATCACACCCTAGTATTTATACCCCAGTATTTATACCCCACCATACCAGGATCACAACACAGTATTTATAACCCACCATACCAGAATCATACCCCAGTATATATACCTCACCATACCAGGATTGTACCCCAGTATTTATACCCCACAATACCAGGATTGTACCCCAGTATTTATAACCCACCATTCCAGGATCACACCCCAGTATTTATACCCCTCCATACCAGGATCGTACCCCAGTATTTATACCCCACCCTACCAGGATCACACCCTAGTATTTATACCCCAGTATTTATACCCCACCATACCAGGATCACAACATAGTATTTATAACCCACCATACCAGAATCATACCCCAGTATTTATACCCCGCCATACCAGGATCATACCCCAGTATTTATACCCCACCATACCAGGATTATACCCCACCATTTATACCCCACCATACCAGGATCACACCCCAGTATTTATAGCCAAGTATTTATACCCCACCATACCAGGATTATACCCCACCATTTATACCCCATCATACCAGGATTATACCCCAGTATTTATACCCCACCATACCAGCATCATACCCTAGTATTTATTCCCCACCATACCAGGATCTCACCCCAGTATTTATACCCCACCATACCAGGATTATACCCCAGTATTTATACCCCACCAAACCAGATTAATCCCAGTATTTATACCCCACCATACCAGGATTTTACCCCAGTATTTATACCCCACCATACCAGGCTCACACCCCAATATATATACCCCACCATACCTGGACCACATCCCAGTATTTATACCCCGCCATACCAGGATCATACCCCAGTATTTATACCTCACCATACCAGAATTATACCCTAGTATTTATACCCCACCATAACAGGATTGTACCCCAGTATTTATACCCCACCATACCAGGATTATACCCCAGTATTTATACCCCACCATACCAGGATCACACCCCAGTATTTATACCCCACCATACCAGGATTATACCCCAGAATTTATACCCCGCCATACCAGGATCATACCCCAGTATTTATACCCCACCATTCCAGGATTATACCCCAGAATTTATACCCCACCATACCAGGATCACACCCCAGTATGTATCCCCCATCATACCAGGATTATACCCCAGAATTTATACCCCACCCTACCAGGATCATACCCCAGTATTTATACCCCACCGTACCAGGATCCCACCCCAGTATTTATACCCCACCCTACCAGGATCACACCCTAGTATTTATACCCCACCATACCAGGATCACACCCCAGTATTTATACCCCATTATACCTCGATTATACCTTATAATTTATACCCCACCATACCAGGAACCCACCCCAGTATTTTTTCCCCACACTACCCGAATCATACCCCAGTATTTATACCCCACCATGCTAGGATTGTACCCCAGTATTTATACCCCACCATACCAGGATCATACCCCAGTATTTATACCCCACCATACCAGGATCAGACCCCAGTATTTATACCCCATCATATCAGAATTATACCCCAGTATTTATTCCCCACCATACCAGGATTTTCCCTGCATTTATACCCCACCATACCAGGATTATACCCCAGTATTTATACCCCACCATACCAGGATCATACCCAGTATTTATACCCCACCGTACCAGGATCATACCCCAGTATTTATACCCCACCATACCAGCATTATACCCCAGTATTTATACCCCACCATACCAGGATCACACCCCAGTATTTATACCCCGCCATGCCAGGATTACACCCTAGTATTTATACCCCACTATTCCTGGATTATACCCCAGTATTTATACTCCACCCTACCAGGATCATACCCCAGCATTTATACCCCACCATACCAGGATTTTACCCCAGTATTTATACCCCACCGTACCAGGATCCCACCCCAGTATTTATACCCCACCCTACCAGGATCACACCCCAGTATTTATACCCCACCATACCAGGAACCCACCCCAGTATTTTTTCCCCACACTACCCGAATCATACCCCAGTATTTTTACCCCACCATACCAGGATTGTACTCCAGTATTTATTCCCCACCATACCAGGATTTTCCCAGCATTTATACCCCACCATACCAGGATTTTCCCAGCATTTATACCCCACCATACCAGGATTTTCCCAGCATTTATACTCCACCATACCAGGATTTTACCCCAGTATTTATACCCCACCGTACCAGGATCCCACCCCAGTATTTATACCCCACCCTACCAGGATCACACCCCAGTATTTATACCCCACCATACCAGGATCACACCCCAGTATTTATACCCCATCATACCTGGATTATACCCTAGTATTTATACCCCACCATACCAGGAACCCTCCCCAGTATTTTTCCCCCACACTACCCGAATCATACCCCAGTATTTATACCCCACCATACTAGGATTGTACCCCAGTATTTATACCCCACCATACCAGGATCAGACCCCAGTATTTATACCCCATCATATCAGAATTATACCCCAGTATTTATTCCCCACCATACCAGGATTTTCCCAGCATTTTTACCCCACCATACCAGGATCACACCCCAGTATGTATACTCCATCATACCAGGATTATACCCCAGTATTTATACCACACCATACCAGGATCATACCCAGTATTTATACCCCACCGTACCAGGATCATACCCAGTATTTATACCCCACCGTACCAGGATCATACCCCAGTATTTATACCCCACCATACCAGAATTATACCCCAGTATTTATTATACCCCACCATACCAGGATCACACCCCAGTATTTATACCCCACCATACCAGGATCCCACCACAGTATTTATACCCCACCCTACCAGGATCATACCCCAGTATTTATACCCCATTATACCAGGATTATACCTCAGTATTTTTACCCCACCATACCAGGATTGTACCCCAGTATTTATACCCCGCCATTCCAGGATCATACCCCAGTATTTATACCCCACCATACCAGGATCACACCCCAGTATTTATACCCCACCATACCAGGATCATACCCCAGAATTTATACCCCACCATACCAGGATTACACCTCAGTATTTATACCCCACCATTCCAAGATTATACCCCAGTATTTATACCCCATCATACCAGGATCACACCCCAGTATGTATACCCCATCATACCAGGATTATACCCCAGTATTTATACCCCGCCATACCAGGATCATACCCCAGTATTTATACCCCACCATTCCAGGATTATACCCCAGTATTTATACCCCGCCATACCAGGATCACACCCCAGTATTTATACCCCACCATACCAGGATTATGCTCCAGTATTTATACCCCACCATACCAGGATTATACCCCAGTATTTATACCCCACAATACCAGGATTGTACCCCAGTTTTTATACCCCACCATACCAGGATCATACCCCCGTATTTATAACCCGCCATACCAGGATCCCACCCCAGTATTTATACCCCACCATACCAGGATTGTACCCCAGTATTTATACCCCATCATACCAGGATTATACCCCAGTATATATACCCCATCATACCAGGATTATACCCCAGTATATATACCCCCATACCGGATTATACCCCAGTATTTATAACCCACCATACCGGGATTCTACCCCAGTATTTATACCCCATCATATCAGGATCCAACTCCAGTATTTATACTCCACCATACCAGGATCACACCCCAGTATTTATACTTCGCCATACCGGGATCATACCCCAGTATTTATACCCCACCATACCAGGATCACACCCCAGTATTTATACCCCACCATACCGGGATTCTACCCCAGTATTTATACCCCATCATATGAGGATCCAATTCCAGTATTTATACCCCACCATACCAGGATCACACCCCAGTATTTATACCCCACCATACAAGGATCACACCCCAGTATTTATACCCCACCATACCAGGATCACACCCCAGTATGTATACCCAATCATACCAGGATTATACCCCAGTATTTATACCCCACCATACCAGAATCATACCCCAGTATGTATATCCCACCATTCCAGGATCACACCCCAGTATTTATACCCCACCCTACCAGGATCACACCCCAGTATTTATACCCCACCATACCAGGATCACACCCCAGTATTTATACCCCACCATACCAGGATCACACCCCAGTATTTATACCCCACCATACCAGGATCACACCCCAGTATTTATACCCTACCATACCAGGATCACACCCCAGTATTTATACCCCGCCATACCAGGATCACACCCCAGTATTTATACCCCACCATACCAGGATCACACCCCAGTATGTATACCCAATCATACCAGGATCACACCCCAGTATTTATACCCCACCATACCAGGATCACACCCCAGTATTTATACCCCACCATACCAGGATCACACCCCAGTATTTATACCCCACCATACCAGGATCACACCCCAGTATTTATACCCCACCATACCAGGATCACACCCCAGTATTTATACCCCACCATTCCAGGATCACACCCCAGTATTTATACCCCACCCTACCAGGATCACACCCCAGTATTTATACCCCATCATATCAGGATTATACCCCAGTATTTATACCCCACCATACCAGGATCCCACCCCAGTATTTATACCCCATCATACCTGGATCACACCCCAGTTTTTATACCCTGACATACCAGAATCATACCCCAGTATTTATACCCCGCCATACTAGGATCACACCCCAGTATTTATACCCCACCATACCAAGATCATACCCCAGTATTTATACCCCATCATACCAGGATCACACCCCAGTATTTATACCCCATCATACCAGGATCCCTCCCCAGTATTTATACCCCACCATACCAGGATTGTATCTTCAGTCACCACACCAATCACAATGGAATATATCAAGACAGATTTTGATTATCCAAGAACAGGATGAGAGAAGTAACCCTTATAATTGAAGCACTCGGACCAGATACCGATGTACAGATTTATATTGTATGATGTATAGAATACGGACCCTGATGTGCAGATTTGCGTGTGTCACGCCATATATAAGAGGTCCCATTTCCTGTGTATGGTCGGCGCACGCCGTCTTGTCTTCTGGCGTCTTATCTCGATCGGTTTCCCGGATTTCTGGCTCCACATTCAGATTTATATTGTGAGCGGCAGACAGGAATGTACACAGGTCTGCTCATCTTTCCTTCCTACTACATAAAGCTGTCCGAGATATTACCCCACCGGGGGGCACCTGGGCAGATTAGAGCCCCGGGGGAGGGGATGTCCATGGTCCTGGGGGGAGGGGGCTCTCCAGGGTGTTGGGAAGATGTCCGGGGGGGGCTATCATGGGTCCTGAGCGGTCTTTTCAGGGTTCATAAGTGAGGGGACTGCCCATTGGCTGCCCCTCAGTGAGCAGAGAACAAGTGGGAACTGTATGAATATTTCCAATCTGCCTCTCAGGGAATCATCCAATGAGCAGTGAGCATCAGGTAGATGTAGGCGGGTGTCAGGGTTATGGAGAATCCTGATAGGTAAGGACCGGGTGCACACAGAGTTCAGGTGGGTGTCAGGGTTGTGGAGATCACATTGGAGGCGCTCGGCCTCTCATTACACGATGGAGAAGTAATTTTCTCACCGTCTCCCTCCCACCCAATCTTCAGAGGCCAATCACATCGCTGCTCTAATGCCGTGTACACACGACCATTTTTCTCGTCGAGAAAAACGATTTTTTTTCCATTTGACGAGAAAAACGGCATTAAAAACGAAGAGAAAAATTAGAACATGTTCTAATTTTTCTCGTCGTTTTTTTCCGACATTTTTTCCGCGGCAGTTTTCCCATAGGGAGACACTGCTGCGGAGCCCACAGATGGTCGTTTTTCTCGACAAGAGAAAAAATGACGTGAAAAACTACCGTGTGTGGGGAACAAGCCGTTCCCTCGTTTTTCATGTCATTATTCACGGCGGTTTTTTAACCGCCATGAATAATGATCGTGTGTACGCGGCATTACAGATTTCTGTGTGAAATGCGAAAACGTTTTTTGTTTCCCAGAATTCCCATCTCATCACTTAATATGAGACGGAGGAAGGACCCTGACCCGGGGAACCTGTGCTAATACCCCCATCCCCACTGATACCCCCCACCTCCACTAATACCCCCATCCCCACTGATTACCCCCATTCCCACTGATACCCCCCATCCCCACTGATACCCCCCATCCCTACTAATACCCCCCACCCCCACTAATACCCCCATCCCCACTGATACCCCCCACCTCCACTAATACCCCCATCCCCACTGATACCCCCCATCCCTACTAATACCCCCCATCCCCACTGATACCCCCCATCCCTACTAATACCCCCCATCCCCACTGATACCCCCCATCCCTACTAATACCCCCATCCCCACTGATACCCCCCATCCCTACTAATACCCCCCATCCCCACTGATACCCCCCATCCCTACTAATACCCCCACCCCCACTAATACCCCCATTCCTACTGATACCCCCACCTCCACTAATACCCCCATCCCCACTGATACCCCCCATCCCTACTAATACCCCCCATCCCCACTGATACCCCCCACCTCCACTAATACCCCCATCCCCACTGATACCCCCCATCCCTACTAATACCCCCCATCCCCACTGATACCCCCCATCCCTACTAATACCCCCCACCCCCACTAATACCCCCATTCCTACTGATACCCCCACCTCCACTAATACCCCCATCCCCACTGATACCCCCCATCCCTACTAATACCCCCCATCCCCACTGATACCCCCCACCTCCACTAATACCCCCATCCTCACTGATACCCCCCATTCCTACTGATACCCCCCACCTCCACTAATACCCCCCATCCCCACTGATACCCCCCATCCCCACTAATACCCCCCACCCCCACTAATACCCCCATTCCTACTAATACCCCCATCCCTACTGATACCCCCCACCTCAACAAATATCTCCCACCATTGCCACCCAACTATCCCCACTAATACCCCCACTATTACCACCCAGCCATACCCACTAAAGTCCCCTCTTAATACCCCATCCCCGCCAACACCCTTTGTCATCACTAATACCCCCCATCCCCACTAATATCCGCCACAGTTATCCCCCTGTCACCACTAATACCTCCTCAGCCTCATTAAAACCCCCCATTACCACTAATACCTCTCACTAATGCCCCCAGTAATACCCCCTGTCCCCAATAATACTCTCAGGCTCAACTAATATCCCCACTGTCCCTACTAATACCCTCCACCCAAACTAAGACCACCCCACCCCCACACCCTAATACCCCTCAGAAATACCCACACCTCTGCCTCCGCTAACAGGTCCCACTAATACCCCCCACCCAACCCATATCACCCTAATTAATATCAATACCTTATCAGCCGCACTAGTACCTCCCCCACCACTAATACCCCACTTTCACTAAAACTAATACCCCAACTTAGACCCCTCAACACAATAATACCCCCACTAATAGGCTCCATACCAGCTAAGACTTCCTCTCCCTGCCCTTGCTAAGAACCCCACCCAAATCCCAAATTACTCCTTACCAATAATACCCCCATTTAGGCTTAGACCCCCATCCTTGCTCCCACTTATACCCCCCACCACCACCCCCTGCTGTATACACATACCGCCCCCTGCTGTATACACGTGATATTGTCTGATGGACAAAGTGCCCCGGGACATGGCAATCACCCCAATAATTGGATAGTTCCTCCTAATCCCTCCCCCGGTATTCTGTCACCTCCCCCGACACATTGGTTCTCCAGGAAGCTGAGCAGACTCCGGTGACTGGGGGGGGGTCCGGCATGGCAGAGAGCCCGGAACATCTGCTCACCATTATCACACAAATCTGCTAGATACAGGAGCCGCCCGGGAATTACCCACCCCCAATAACCCTTTCTGTGCTGCACCCAGAACTCCGACCGCCCTAGAAATGCCGATAAACCCAGAACAACAAACACAATCTTCTAAATCTGCTACCTGAGAATCCAGAGAATTCGGTGTACAATGGAAGGAATCACATTCATGCTGCCACTGCCGAGTAATCAGCTGTGGAAAATAAACATCATGGCTTCCTCTTTCCTCCTCTATAGAAGAAATGTGTACAGAGACATCGCTGACAACGCTTCACAATGGCCGCCAGACTGACTTTGTATCCCCCGATAATCCGAATCCTAACCGACTCATCATTACCACCCAATTCAAAACCGCGACTCGTTCTGATTTCCTGTAATATATTGATGGTGGAGGCTCCCAGAATATGAGCGATGTACACTGAGCTGTGATTGGTCAATTTCCGGTCTTTTTAACCACTTCAGCCCCGGGGCTTTTTTTACGCCCTCAATACCGGGGCCTATTCTGGCACTTCTCTCCTACATGTACAAATCATCATTCTTTTGCTAGAAAATTACTCAGAACCCCCAAACATTATATATGTTTTTTTAGCAGACACCCTAGGGAATAAAATGACGGTCGTTGCAACTTTTTTTTCTTGCACGATATTTGCGCAATCATTTTTCAAACGCCTTTTTTTTGGGAAAAATAATGGTTTTATGAATTAAAAAATAACAAAACAGTAAAGTTAGCCTAATTTTTTTGGGGAAAATATGAAAGATGATGTTACGCCGAGTACATAGATACCTAACATGTCACGCTTTAAAATTGCGTACACTCATGGAATGGCGCCAAACTTCTGTATTTAAAAATCTCCATAGGCGACGCTTTAAATTTTTTTACAGGTTACCAGGTCACAGAGGAGGTCTAGTGCTAGAATTGTTGCACGCGCTCTAACGCACGCGGCGATACCTCACATGTGTGGTTTTAACAGCGTTTACATATGTGGGCGGGACTTACATGTGCGTTCGCTTCTGATCGCGAGCTACCGGGGACAGGGGCGTTTAAATTATTTTTTTTGATTATTTATTTTTTCATTTTACTTATTTTTATTTATTTTTACACTTATTTTACTTTACTTTTTTTTTTGTGATCACTTTTATTCCTATTACAAGGAATGTAAACATCCCTTGTAATAGGAATGTGTGTGACAGGTCCTCTTTATGGAGAGATGCGGGGGGTCAATAAGACCTCCCCCTCCCCCCACATCTCTCCTCCAGGCTGGAAAGCATGAGATCAGGAAAAAAATGTCACTGATCTCATACTTACTAGCCGCAATGGCGGCTTTGTTTACATCTGAGGACCCGGGTGTGACGTCATCACATCGCGCCCGGGCCTCCGATGATCATAGAGATGACTGGTGACCATCTGGTCACCAGTCATCTCTATGCTCGTCACGTGACCCACCACCGGCGCCGGACGATTCTCCCCGGGTCCCCGATGGCACGGGAGAGCCCGAAGAAGCACTGGATAGCGGCGGGAGAGCGGGGGGGGGGGGGGGTTGTCCCCTCCCGCCGCCTATAAGAACGATCAAGCGGCGGAACTGCCACTACGATTGCTGTTATGGTGCACAGAATTGCCGGCACAACAAAAGGATATCTGAATGATGCCTCTAGCTGCACCCATTATTCAGATATCCCCCTACAAAGCCGAGGACATCATATGACGCCCACCCAGGATGGGAGATCCCATCTGTGGACGTCATTTGACTATGGGCGGGTAGGGAAGTGGTTAAATGTTGGGAGGTATGGAATTCTGTGTTGATTTGTGACATGTTGATTGTGTCTTCTGAGCTACAAGGCGACAAGTCTAGCCTAAATGTCTCTGAGCCAGACTGCTAAAAGGGATTAGTTAATTAGCTCATGTTAATTAGGCTGGTCACAGGTGTATTTTCAGAGTAATATGAGCAGAATATGGATGCACCTCCTCTTTTGACTGTGTAACTGTGTATAAAACTTGTGGTCTTTTCAATAAAAATAGTCAGTCCTGCTTGAACCTCAGACAGAGCTTTGCCTCGTTATTGAGGGAGAATTATTCGTATGGTTGGAGTGTCTGGTAGCTGCCTTGTGTTCGGGAATGGAATATCCTAAACGATTTTAACCCCTTTCATACATGGGGTGTCGTTACAGAAGGATACAGGGCATGGAAGGGTACAGGGCATGGAAGGATACAGGGCATGTAAGAGTACAGGGCATGGAAGGGTACAGGGCATGGAAGGGTACAGGGCATGGAAGGGTACAGGGCATGGAAGGATACAGGGCATGGAAGGATAAAAGGCATGGAAGAGTAGAGGGCATGGAAGGGTACAGGGCATGGAAGGATACAGGGCATGGAATGGTACAGGGCATAGAAGGATACAGGGCATGGAAGGATACAGGGCATGTAAGAGTACAGGGCATGGAAGGATACAAGGCATGGAAGGGTACAGGGCATGGAAGGGTACAGGGCATGGAAGGATGCAGGGCATGGAAGGTGTAACGGGAGGGCCTGTGGAACCCAGAATCCCTTAGAAAGTACGAGATACCCTTGCTTCAGCTCCCCATGCACCTCTTATGTCTAAATCACCCTATGTCCATTAGGGGCATAGGGTAACTGAGAAATTATAGCTTGGACTACTTAAAATGGGACAGTATTATTTATCCACAATATATCCGAGGATATATGTAAAAGACTATTTACTGTTTGTTTGATTCTGAACTCAACATGTTAATTGAAAGAGGCTAATGTGTTCAACTTCAGCCACCTGTCTGCCTGTTGTAATGTAAATTGAGTCCAGGCTAACTTCTAAGGGTCTTTTCATTGTGGCTTGTGGTAATTAACTCTGCTATTGTGGGAGGGAGTTCCTGCATAGACACCTTTTTCCCGCAGTCCTGCGAGAGTAAGTTTTCCCGCACAGGAAGATGAGCCAGAGGAGGCAGCACGGGAGGAGGAGGTAAGACAATATCACCCCCCCCCCCGCTTAACAACTTTAATGTGGAGCGATCGGCTGCCTTCCCCCTTCCCCCCTATATCCCGCCCCGCGGCAGCACACCCCACCCTCCGCCTCAACAACTTTTGTGACAGGTAAAAAAAGAATTAGACTGAATGTCCCGCAGTGGAATGTTTAACCACTTCAATACGGGGCTTTTTGTACCACTTCCATACCGGGCCTATTCTGGCACTTCTCTCCTACATGTACAAATCATCATTCTTTTGCTAGAAAATTACTCAGAACCCCCAAACATTATATATGTTTTTTTTAGCAGACACCCTAGGGAATAAAATGACGGTCATTGCAACTTTTTTTTTTGCACGGTATTTGCTTAATCATTTTTCAAACTCTTTTTTTTTGGAAAAAAAAATGGTTTTATGAATTAAAAAATAACAAAACAGTAAAGTTAGCCCAATTTTTTTGTAAAATATGAAAGCTGATGTTACGCCGAGTAAATAGATACCCAACATGTCACGCTTTAAAATTGCGCACACTCATGGAATGGCGCCAAACTTCTGTATTTAAAAATCTCCATAGGCGACGCTTTACATTTTTTTACAGGTTACCAGGTTACAGAGGAGGTCTAGTGCTAGAATTTTTGCACGCGCTCTAACGCACGCGGCGATACCTCACATGTGTGGTTTTAACAGCGTTTACATATGTGGGCGGGACTTACATGTGCGTTCGCTTCTGATCGCGAGCTACCGGGGACAGGGGCGTTTTTAATTTTTTTTAATTTTTTTTATTTTACTTATTTTTATTTATTTTTACACTTATTTTACTTTACTTTAACTTTTTTTTTTGATCACTTTTATTCCTATTACAAGGAATGTAAACATCCCTTGTAATAGGAATGTGTGTGACAGGTCCTCTTTATGGAGAGAGGCGGGGTCAATAAGACCTCCCCCTCCCCCTACATCTCTCCTCCAGGCTGGAAAGCATGAGATCAGGAAAAAAATTCACTGATCTGATCTCATACTTACAAGCCGCAATGGCGGCTTTGTTTACATCTGAGGACCCGGGTGTGACGTCATCACATCGCGCCCGGGCGTCAGACGATCATAGAGATGACTGGTGACCATCTGGTCCCCAGTCATCTCTATGCTCGTCATGTGACCCACCACCGGCGCCGGACGATTCTCTCCGGGTCCCCGATCGCACGGGAGAGCCCGGAGAAGCACCGGATGGCGGCGGGAGGGGGGGATGTCCCCTCCCGCCGCCTATAAGAACGATCAAGCGGCGGAACCACCGCTATGATCATTCTTATGGTGCACAGGATCGCCGGCACAACAAAAGGATATCTGAATGATGCCTCTAGCTGCCCCCATCATTCAGATATCCCCCCACAAAGCCCAGGACGTCATATGACGCCCACCCAGGATGGGAGATCCCCTCTGTGGACGTCATATTACTATGGCTGGGTAAGGAAGTGGTTAATGTGGCAGTTTATTGTGCGGCTGATTCCTGGTGATTGTACGGAGCTACGCCCACCTACCTGCCAATGTCGGAATCGTCCCCGGATGGGGGAAAATCCCATCCCCCTCCCCATTGGAGCCGAACAATTAAAATGATTGTAAAGTCTCGTTTTTTTTCTTAAAAATAACAAACCTGTCCTACTTACCTCCTCTGTAATGGATTTCCACAGAGCAGCCCGGATCCTCCTCTTCTTGGGTCCCTCTTCAGCTCTCCTGGCTCCTCCCTCCTGACGAGTGTCCCCGTAGACCATCAGCTTGCTATGGGGACACCCGAGCTGCAGCTCTGTGTGTCCATTCAGACACAAAGCCCCACCTAGGCCCCGCCCTCTCTCTCTACTCATTGGCTCACTGACTTTGACAGCAGCGGAAGCCAATGGCGCTTCACTTCTGTCTCAGCCAATGAGGAGAAGAGTTCCGGGCAGCCGAGTCTCTTGTGCAACATCGCTGGATGGAGAGGTGGCTCAGGTAAGTATTAGGGGGGCTGAGGGGGGAGGGGCACACAGAAGGCTTCTTATCTTCTTGCATAGAATGTAGGGGTGCAACGGATCCAAAAACTCACGGATCGGATCGATCCTCGGATCAGAGCCACGGATCGGATCATTTTCGGATCGGCAAAAAAAATAATAATGTTACACCCACCGGAGTTTTCGATTTCAGTTATTTTCAACACAAAACGCCTCCACCTCCGCTCCTCCGGCCACTGGGGGGCGCGCGCCGCGTGCCCGGCGCGTCACTGTGATGCCGATGCGCGTGCCTGGCGGCCGCGATGTCCGCCAGGTACCCGCGATCGGCCGTTACACAGACAAGGACGTGGATCTCTGTGTAATGATGGGGTGTAAACACAGAGATCCACGTCCTGTCAGGGAGAGAGGAGACCGATGGTGTGTCCCTTGTACATAGGGACACAGATCAGTCTCCTCCCCCAGTCAGTCCCCTCCCCCCACAGTAAGAATCACTCCCAGGGCACATATTTAACCCCTTCCTCGCCCCCTAGTGTTAACCCCTTCCCTGCCAGTCACATTTATACAGTAATCAGTGCAGTTTTATAGCACTAATCGCTGTATAAATGTGAATGGTCCCAAAAATGTGTCAAAAGTGTCCGATGTGTCCGCCGCAATGTCACGGTCACAATAAAAATCGCAGATCGCTGCCAACTTTTGCGCAAACCAATCAATAAACACTTATTGGGATTTTTTTTAACCAAAAATATGTAGAAGAAGAAGAAAACGTATCGGACTAAACTGAGGAAAAAATAGTTTTTTTTAAAAAAAATTGGGATATTTATTATAGAAAAAATCCAAAAATATTGTGTTTTTTTAAAAAATTGTCGCTCTTTTTTGGTTTATAGCGCAAAAAATAAAAACCGCAGAGGTGATCAAATACCACCAAAAGAAAGCTCTATTCGTGGGGAAAAAGGACATCAGTTTTGTTTGGGAGCCACGTCGCACGACCGCGCAATTGTCATTCAAAGCCACGCAGTGCCGAAAGCTGAAATTTCGCCTGGGCAGGAAGGGGTTTTATGTGCCCAGTAAGCAAGGGGTTAAAATGTCAAATGTAAAAAGTCCGATGGATTTCCAAATAATGTATTAAAGCCGATAAGCTCCGTTTTGTGTTTGAATGAACTGAAATCTAAAACTCTGTTGGGTGTAACAAGATGTCCGCTTGGCCCCTTCTCTATCATTACTGTGCAGGAGTGTGGGGTGGAGCAAGATGGCGGCGAAACGTCACTACAGCGGCCGCCGCCGGGTGTACCAAAATGGCCGCCGCTCCGGAGTGCTCCGCGTGGTGATCCGATCCGAACAGGGTGACCCGTTCGGATCATGGATCACCACCGATCCGTTGCACCACTAATAGAATGTACCTTCTGCCTTTACAATCCCTTTATTACATTACTGCTATTGGCATGTTTATTCAGTCTGATCAATGTTTATAAACATTGTTACTTTGTATCTCTCTATCTCCCGTCTGATCAATGTTTATAAACATTGTTACTTTGTATCTCTCTATCTCCCGTCTGATCAATGTTTATAAACAATGTTACTTTGTATCTCTCTATCTCCCGTCTGATCAATGTTTATAAACAATGTTACTTTGTATCTCTCTATCTCCCGTCTGATCAATGTTTATAAACAATGTTACTTTGTATCTCTCTATCTCCCGTCTGATCAATGTTTATAAACAATGTTACTTTCTATCTCTCTATCTCCCGTCTGATCAATGTTTATAAACAATGTTACTTTCTATCTCTCTATCTCCTGTCTGATCAATGTTTATAAACAATGTTACTTTGTATCTCTCTATCTCCCGTCTGATCAATGTTTATAAACAATGTTACTTTGTATCTCTCTATCTCCTGTCTGATCATTGTTTGAATTTATGTGAGGACATGTGCAGTACATCTATCATCCACAAAGAGGACTTCCCTATACACACACTATATTCCCAAAAGTATTGGGACGCCTGCCTTTACACGCACATGAACTTTAATGACCTCCCAGTCTTAGTCCGGAGGGTTCAATATTGAGTTGGCCCCGCCCTTTGCAGCTATAACAGTTTCACCTCTTCTGGGAAGGCCGTCCACAAGGTTTAGGAGGGTGTCTATGGGAAAGTTTGACCATTCTTCCAGAAGAGTATTTGTGAGGTCAGGCACTGATGCTGGACGAGAAGGCCTGGTTCGCAGTTTCCACACTAATTCATCCCAAAGGTGTTCTATCTGGTTGAGGTCAGGACTCTGTGCTGGCCAGTCACGTACCTTCACCCCAAACTCACTCATCGATGTCTTTATGGACCTTGCTTTGTGCACTGGTGGGCAGTCATGTTCGAACAGGGAGGGGCCGTCCCCAAACTCCTCCCACAAAGTTGGGAGCATGAAATTGTCCAAAATGTCTTGCTGACGCCTTAAGAGTTCCCTTCACTTGAACTAAGGGGCCAAGCCCAACCCCTGAAGAACAATCCACACACCATAATCCCCCCTCCCCACCCCCACACATAATCCCCCTCCACTAAATGGTTTATACCAGTGCACAAAGCAAGGTCCATAAAGACATGTATGAGTGAGTTTGGGGTGGAGGAACTTGACTGGCCTGCACAGAGTCCTGATCTCAACCCGATAGAACATCTTTGGGATGAATTAGAGTGGAGACTGGGAGCCAGGCCTTCTCATTCAACATCAGTGCCTAACCTCACAAATGCTCTTCTGGAAGAATGGTCAAACCTTCCCATAGACACACTCCTAAACCTTGTGGACGGCCTTCCCAGAAGAGTTGAAGCTGTTATAGCTGCAAAGGGTGTGCCAACTCAATATTGAACCCTACGGCCCCTTCTGTGCTGGGTCTGGACTTTGGGCCCCTTCTGTGCTGGGTCTGGACTATGGGCCCCTTCTGTGCTGGGTCTGGACTATGGGCCCTTCTGTTCTGGGTCTGGACTTTGGGCCCCTTCTGTGCTGGGTCTGCACTATTTGCCTCTTCTGTGATGGGTATGGACTTTGGGCCCCTTCTGTGCTGGGTCTGGACTATGGGCCCCTTCTGTGCTGGGTCTGGACTATGGGCCCCTTCTGTGCTGGGTCTGGACTATGGGCCCCTTCTGTGCTGGGTCTGGACTATGGGCCCCTTCTGTGCTGGGTCTGGACTATGGGCCAATTCTGTGCTGGGTCTGGACTATGGGCCCCCTCTGTGCTGGGTCTGGACTATGGGCCTCTTCTGTGCTGGGTCTTGACTATGGGCCTCTTCTGTGCTGGGTCTGGACTATGGGCCCCTTCTGTGCTGGGTCTGCACTATATGCCTCTTCTGTGATGGGTATGGACTTTGGGCCCCTTCTGTGCTGGGTCTGGACTATGGGCCTCTTCTGTGCTGGGTCTGGACTATGGGCCCCTTCTGTGCTGGGTCTGGACTATGGGCCCCTCTGTTCTGGGTCTTGACTATGGGCCCCTTCTGTGCTGGGTCTGGACTATGGGCCCCTTCTGTGCTGGGTCTGCACTATGGACCCCTTCTGTGCTGGTTCTGGACTACGGGCCCCTTCTGTGATGGGTCTGGACTATGGGCCTCTTCTGTGCTGGGTCTGGACTATGGGCCCCCTCTGTGCTGGGTCTGGACTGTGGGCCTCTTCTGTGCTGGGTCTGGACTATGGGCCCCTTCTGTGCTGGGTCTGGACTATGGGCCCCCTCTTTGCTGGGTCTGGACTATGGACCCCTTCTGTGCTGGGTCTTTACTATAAGCCCCTTCTGTGATGGGTCTGGACTATGGGCCCCTTCTGTGTTGGGTCTGCACTATGGGCCTCTTCTGTGCTTGGTCTGGACTATGGGCCCCTTCTGTGCTGGGTCTGCACTATGGGCCTCTTCTGTGCTGGGTCTGGACTATGGGCCTCTTCTGTGCTGGGTCTGGACTATGGGCCTCTTCTGTGCTGGGTCTGGACTATGGGCCTCTTCTGTGCTGAGTCTGGACTATGGGCCCCCTCTGGGCTGGGTCTGGACTATGGGCCTCTTCTGTGCTGGGTCTGGACTATAGGCCCCCTCTGTGCTAGGTCTAGACTATGTGCCTCTTCTGTTCTGGGTCTGGACTATGGGCCACTTCTGTGCTGGGTCTGGACTATGGGACCCCTTGTGCTGGGTCTGGACTTTGGGCCCCTTCTGTGCTGGGTCTGGACTATGGGCCTCTTTTGTGCTGGGTCTGGACTATGGGACCCCTTGTGCTGGGTCTGGACTACGGGCCCCTTCTGTGCTTGGTCTGGACTATGGGCCCCTTCTGTGCTGGGTCTGCACTATGGGCCTCTTCTGTGCTGGGTCTGGACTATGGGCATCTTCTGTGCTGGGTCTGGACTATGGGCCTCTTCTGTGCTGGGTCTGGACTATGGGCCCCCTCTGGGCTGAGTCTGGACTATGGGCCCCCTCTGGGCTGGGTCTGGACTATGGGCCTCTTCTGTGCTGGGTCTGGACTATAGGCCCCCTCTGTGCTAGGTCTAGACTATGTGCCTCTTCTGTTCTGGGTCTGGACTATGGGCCACTTCTGTGCTGGGTCTGGACTATGGGACCCCTTGTGCTGGGTCTGGACTTTGGGCCCCTTCTGTGCTGGGTCTGGACTATGGGCCTCTTTTGTGCTGGGTCTGGACTATGGGACCCCTTGTGCTGGGTCTGGACTACGGGCCCCTTCTGTGCTTGGTCTGGACTATGGGCCCCTTCTGTGCTGGGTCTGCACTATGGGCCTCTTCTGTGCTGGGTCTGGACTATGGGCCTCTTCTGTGCTGGGTCTGGACTATGGGCCTCTTCTGTGCTGGGTCTGGACTATGGGCCTCTTCTGTGCTGAGTCTGGACTATGGGCCCCCTCTGGGCTGGGTCTGGACTATGGGCCTCTTCTGTGCTGGGTCTGGACTATAGGCCCCCTCTGTGCTAGGTCTAGACTATGTGCCTCTTCTGTTCTGGGTCTGGACTATGGGCCACTTCTGTGCTGGGTCTGGACTATGGGACCCCTTGTGCTGGGTCTGGACTTTGGGCCCCTTCTGTGCTGGGTCTGGACTATGGGCCTCTTTTGTGCTGGGTCTGGACTATGGGACCCCTTGTGCTGGGTCTGGACTACGGGCCCCTTCTGTGCTTGGTCTGGACTATGGGCCCCTTCTGTGCTGGGTCTGCACTATGGGCCTCTTCTGTGCTGGGTCTGGACTATGGGCATCTTCTGTGCTGGGTCTGGACTATGGGCCTCTTCTGTGCTGGGTCTGGACTATGGGCCCCCTCTGGGCTGGGTCTGGACTATGGGCCTCTTCTGTGCTGGGTCTGGACTATAGGCCCCCTCTGTGCTAGGTCTAGACTATGTGCCTCTTCTGTTCTGGGTCTGGACTATGGGCCACTTCTGTGCTGGGTCTGGACTATGGGACCCCTTGTGCTGGGTCTGGACTTTGGGCCCCTTCTGTGCTGGGTCTGGACTATGGGCCTCTTCTGTGCTGGGTCTGGACTATGGGCCTCTTTTGTGCTGGGTCTGGACTATGGGACCCCTTGTGCTGGGTCTGGACTACGGGCCCCTTCTGTGCTGGGTCTGGACTATGGGCCCCCTCTGTGCTGGGTCTGGACTATGGGCCTCTTCTGTGCTGGGTCTGGACTATGGGCCTCTTCTGTGCTGGGTCTGGACTATGGGCCTCTTCTGTGCTGGGTCTGGACTATGGGCCTCTTCTGTGCTGGGTCTGGACTATGGGCCTCTTTTGTGCTGGGTCTGGACTATGGGACCCCTTGTGCTGGGTCTGGACTACGGGCCCCTTCTGTGCTTGGTCTGGACTATGGGCCCCTTCTGTGCTGGGTCTGCACTATGGGCCTCTTCTGTGCTGGGTCTGGACTATGGGCATCTTCTGTGCTGGGTCTGGACTATGGGCCTCTTCTGTGCTGGGTCTGGACTATGGGCCCCCTCTGGGCTGGGTCTGGACTATGGGCCTCTTCTGTGCTGGGTCTGGACTATAGGCCCCCTCTGTGCTAGGTCTAGACTATGTGCCTCTTCTGTTCTGGGTCTGGACTATGGGCCACTTCTGTGCTGGGTCTGGACTATGGGCCACTTCTGTGCTGGGTCTGGACTATGGGACCCCTTGTGCTGGGTCTGGACTTTGGGCCCCTTCTGTGCTGGGTCTGGACTATGGGCCTCTTCTGTGCTGGGTCTGGACTATGGGCCTCTTTTGTGCTGGGTCTGGACTATGGGACCCCTTGTGCTGGGTCTGGACTACGGGCCCCTTCTGTGCTGGGTCTGGACTATGGGCCCCCTCTGTGCTGGGTCTGGACTATGGGCCTCTTCTGTGCTGGGTCTGGACTATGGGCCTCTTCTGTGCTGGATCTGGACTATGGGCCTCTTCTGTGCTGGGTCTGGACTATGGGCCTCTTCTGTGCTGGGTCTGGACTATGGGCCCCCTCTGTGCTGGGTCTGGACTATGGGCCCCCTCTGTGCTGGGTCTGGACTATGGGCCCCCTCTGTGCTGGGTCTGGACTATGGGCCCCCTCTGTGCTGGGTCTGGACTATGGGCCCCCTCTGTGCTGGGTCTGGACTATGGGCCCCCTCTGTGCTGGGTCTGGACTATGGGCCCCCTCTGTGCTGGGTCTGGACTATGGGCCCCCTCTGTGCTGGGTCTGGACTATGGGCCCCCTCTGTGCTGGGTCTGGACTATGGGCCCCCTCTGTGCTGGGTCTGGACTATGGGCCCCCTCTGTGCTGGGTCTGGACTATGGGCCCCCTCTGTGCTGGGTCTGGACTATGGGCCCCCTCTGTGCTGGGTCTGGACTACGGACCCCTTCTGTGCTGGGCCTGGACTATGGGCCCCCTCTGTGCTGGGTCTGGACTGTGGGCCCCCTCTGTGCTGGGTCTGGACTATGGGCCCCCTCTGTGCTGGGTCTGGACTATGGGCCCCCTCTGTGCTGGGTCTGGACTATGGGCCCCCTCTGTGCTGGGTCTGGACTACGGACCCCTTCTGTGCTGGGTCTGCACTATGGTCCCCTTCTGTGCTGGGTCTGGACTATGGGCCCCTTCTGTGCTGGGTCTGGCACGGCTCATCCTCTGCATTGAGATACTGCTAAGAACATTTTGCATAATCCTTCAATTGTACGTTTTCCATCTCCTGAATTCCGGCCACATCCAGCAGCATCTGCAGCCAGATCAGTGAAATCGCATGACAAGGAAAGCCGCAGCCTCCACCTTGTTGTGGGAATCGCAGCTTCGCCTCGGATCGCAAAAGACAAAACGTTCCTCACAAAAACCTAATTTATATCTGCAGAATGTGGAGACACCATTGGAAATGCAATCTGGATTCTGACCAGCCTGACAACCGATTGCGGCCGGTGTGATGGAAGATGGACGATGCGTCGGTGTAGACATTATAAAATTGGGCGGTAATGTGATGAGTGAGTCCTCGGTAATCCCCGTGTTACCCCTGATACATGTCTCAGGCATTTCATCTGAATGTATTGTGGAAAGCCCATAAACGACGTCTCGGAAATTCCACTTTCCTGTGTAGATGGAGAGGAGAGCGTTGTTAGGATGTAAATCTCCATATAACATCTCTGAGCTCATCAAATCATCTCTGATATCGAGGAGCGCAAACAAATGTTCCCCTACAATCACTGCCCAATAAATGTCATTGTAAATCTCCAGAAACAGTCGGCCCCAATAAGAGCCAACCACATTTCTGAGAGGAACAGAGGAACAGCCATCTGCTCAGACATTCCCAACATCTCACGTATCAGTGTATATATGAAGTTCTCGCAGGTTGTGTCCACTTTCCTGATGACATTACAGGCCACCTGTGCCAAACCCACATATCTGCCCAATCTGACCCTTTGCTAGGATTGGCCACATGTGGGCAGATTGGGCTGTCACGGAAGGTGGAGAAGAGTTGGTGGCTTGGTTCCCATTACACAGCTTAACTTTGATAGTATTGTGAACTTTGTTTTCGGTGGAATAGTTGAAAAAATTGGTGGCTTGTCCTAAGCAGTCATGCAAGAATAGGCACCACACATGCCGTGCTGGACAAGATCACCTGAATATCTGGGAACATTAAACAAAGGGATTGACTGCAGAAGGCCCTGAATGTTTTCCAGTGTTGGGGTTGTTTGGAGAAGGCAAAGCTTGTGTGATTTCCCCCAAGATCCCTCGTGTCCCTTTACAGAACTCTCAGGAGCCCAAGAGAGGCCCTTCCTGACTAAAGACCGACTGACACCCCATCCAGACTTCTTCTGTTAAGACTCGTCTGAGATAAGGTATAGTTCAGGCTGTCTGTGGACCCCTCAAGGCTCATTTTCACCAACAAACACCATCATCTCCACCAACAAACACCATCATCTCCACCAACAAACACCATCATCTCCACCAACAAACACCATCATCTCCACCAACAAACACCATCATTTTCACCAACAAACACCATCATCTCCACCAACAAACCCCATTATCTCCACCAACAAACACATCATCTCCACCAACAAACACCATCATCTCCACCAACAAACACCATCAAATCCACCAACAAACACCGTCATCTCCAGCAACAAACACCGTCATCTCCAGCAACAAACACCATCATCTCCATCAACAAACACCGTCATCTCCACCAACAAACACCATCAAATCCACCAACAAACACCGTCATCTCCACCAACAAACACTGTCATCTCCACCAACAAACACATCATCTCCACCAACAAACACCATCATCTCCACCAACAAACACCATCATCTCCACCAACAAACACCGTCATCTCCAGCAACAAACACCGTCATCTCCACCAACAATCACCATCATCTCCATCAACAAACACCATCAAATCCACCAACAAACACCGTCATCTCCACCAACAAACACCGTCATCTCCACCAACAAACACCGTCATCTCCACCAACAAACACCATCAAATCCACCAACAAACACCGTCATCTCCACCAACAAACACTGTCATCTCCACCAACAAACACATCATCTCCACCAACAAACACCATCATCTCCACCAACAAACACCATCATCTCCAGCAACAAACACCGTCATCTCCAGCAACAAACACCGTCATCTCCAGCAACAAACACCATCATCTCCATCAACAAACACCATCATCTCCACCAACAAACACCATCAAATCCACCAACAAACACCGTCATCTCCACCAACAAACACCGTCATCTCCACCAACAAACACCGTCATCTCCATCAACAAACACCATCAAATCCACCAACAAACACCGTCATCTCCACCAAGAAACACTGTCATCTCCACCAACAAACACCGTCATCTCCAGCAACAAATACCGTCATCTCCACCAACAAACACCGTCATCTCCATCAACAAACACCATCAAATCCAACAAACACCGTCATCTCCACCAACAAACACCATCAAATCCACCAACAAACACCGTCATCTCCACCAACAAACACTGTCATCTCCACCAACAAACACCAACATCTCCAGCAACAAACACCGTCATCTCCACCAACAAACACCGTCATCTCCACCAACAAACACCATCATCTCCACCAACAAACACCATCATCTCCACCAACAAACACCATCAAATCCACCAACAAACACCGTCATCTCCACCAACAAACACCGTCATCTCCATCAACAAACACCGTCATCTCCAGCAACAAACACCGTCATCTCCACCAACAAACACCATCATCTCCATCAACAAACACCATCATCTCCACCAACAAACACCATCAAATCCACCAACAAACACCATCAAATCCACCAACAAACACCGTCATCTCCACCAACAAACACCGTCATCTCCACCAACAAACACCGTCATCTCCACCAACAAACACCGTCATCTCCATCAACAAACACCATCAAATCCACCAACAAACACCGTCATCTCCAGCAACAAACACCGTCATCTCCACCAACAAACACCATCATCTCCATCAACAAACACCATCATCTCCACCAACAAACACCATCAAATCCACCAACCATCACCGTCATCTCCACCAACCATCACCGTCATCTCCATCAACAAACACCATCAAATCCACCAACAAACACCATCATCTCCAGCAACAAACACCATCAAATCCACCAACAAACACCGTCATCTCCAGCAACAAACACCGTCATCTCCAGCAACAAACACCATCAAATCCACCAACAAACACCGTCATCTCCACCAACAAACACCGTCATCTCCACCAACCATCACCGTCATCTCCACCAACCATCACCGTCATCTCCATCAACAAACACCATCAAATCCACCAACAAACACCATCATCTCCAGCAACAAACACCGTCATCTCCAGCAACAAACACCGTCATCTCCAGCAACAAACACCATCATCTCCATCAACAAACACCGTCATCTCCACCAACAAACACCGTCATCTCCACCAACAAACACCGTCATCTCCACCAACAAACACCGTCATCTCCACCAACAAACACCGTCATCTCCACCAACAAACACCGTCATCTCCACCAACAAACACCATCATCCACCAACAAACACCGTCATCTCCAGCAACAAACACCGTCATCTCCAGCAACAAACACCGTCATCTCCACCAACAAACACCATCAAATCCACCAACAAACACCGTCATCTCCAGCAACAAACACCGTCATCTCCACCAACAAACACCATCATCTCCATCAACAAACACCGTCATCTCCACCAACAAACACCGTCAAATCCACCAACAAACACCGTCAAATCCACCAACAAACACTGTCATCTCCATCAAAAAAACACCATCAAATCCACCAACAAACACCGTCATCTCCACCAACAAACACCATCAAATCCACCAACAAACACGTCATCTCCACCAACAAACACATCATCTCCACCAACAAACACCATCATCTCCACCAACAAACACCATCATCTCCAGCAACAAACACCGTCATCTCCAGCAACAAACACCGTCATCTCCAGCAACAAACACCGTCATCTCCAGCAACAAACACCGTCATCTCCACCAACAAACACCATCATCTCCACCAACAAACACCATCATCTCCACCAACAAACACTGTCATCTCCACCAACAAACACTGTCATCTCCACCAACAAACACGTCATCTCCACCAACAAACACATCATCTCCACCAACAAACACCATCATCTCCACCAACAAACACCATCATCTCCACCAACAAACACCATCATCTCCAGCAACAAACACCGTCATCTCCACCAACAAACACCGTCATCTCCACCAACAAACACCATCATCTCCATCAACAAACACCATCATCTCCACCAACAAACACCATCAAATCCACCAACAAACACTGTCATCTCCACCAACAAACACTGTCATCTCCACCAACAAACACTGTCATCTCCACCAACAAATACCGTCATCTCCATCAACAAACACCATCAAATCCACCAACAAACACCGTCATCTCCACCAACAAACACCATCAAATCCACCAACAAACACGTCATCTCCACCAACAAACACATCATCTCCACCAACAAACACCATCATCTCCACCAACAAACACCATCATCTCCAGCAACAAACACCGTCATCTCCAGCAACAAACACCGTCATCTCCACCAACAAACACCATCATCTCTATCAACAAACACCATCATCTCCACCAACAAACACCATCATCTCCACCAACAAACACCATCAAATCCACCAACAAACACCATCATCTCCACCAACAAACACTGTCATCTCCACCAACAAACACCGTCATCTCCACCAACAAACACCGTCATCTCCATCAACAAACACTGTCATCTCCACCAACAAACACATCATCTCCACCAACAAACACCGTCATCTCCACCAACAAACACCGTCATCTCCATCAACAAACACTGTCATCTCCACCAACAAACACCGTCATCTCCACCAACAAACACCGTCATCTCCATCAACAAACACTGTCATCTCCACCAACAAACACATCATCTCCACCAACAAACACCATCATCTCCACCAACAAACACCGTCATCTCCAGCAACAAACACCGTCATCTCCAGCAACAAACACCGTCATCTCCACCAACAAACACCGTCATCTCCATCAACAAACACTGTCATCTCCACCAACAAACACATCATCTCCACCAACAAACACATCATCTCCACCAACAAACACCATCATCTCCACCAACAAACACCATCATCTCCAGCAACAAACACCGTCATCTCCAGCAACAAACACCGTCATCTCCAGCAACAAACACCGTCATCTCCACCAACAAACACCATCATCTCCATCAACAAACACTGTCATCTCCACCAACAAACACTGTCATCTCCACCAACAAACACCGTCATCTCCACCAACAAACACCGTCATCTCCATCAACAAACACTGTCATCTCCACCAACAAACACATCATCTCCACCAACAAACACCGTCATCTCCACCAACAAACACCGTCATCTCCATCAACAAACACTGTCATCTCCACCAACAAACACCGTCATCTCCACCAACAAACACCGTCATCTCCATCAACAAACACTGTCATCTCCACCAACAAACACATCATCTCCACCAACAAACACCATCATCTCCACCAACAAACACCATCATCTCCAGCAACAAACACCGTCATCTCCAGCAACAAACACCGTCATCTCCACCAACAAACACCGTCATCTCCATCAACAAACACTGTCATCTCCACCAACAAACACATCATCTCCACCAACAAACACCATCATCTCCACCAACAAACACCATCATCTCCAGCAACAAACACCGTCATCTCCAGCAACAAACACCGTCATCTCCAGCAACAAACACCGTCATCTCCACCAACAAACACCATCATCTCCATCAACAAACACTGTCATCTCCACCAACAAACACTGTCATCTCCACCAACAAACACTGTCATCTCCACCAACAAACACCGTCATCTCCAGCAACAAATACCGTCATCTCCACCAACAAACACCGTCATCTCCATCAACAAACACCATCATCTCCATCAACAAACACCATCATCTCCATCAACAAACACTGTCATCTCCACCAACAAACACTGTCATCTCCACCAACAAACACCATCATCTCCACCAACAAACACCGTCATCTCCAGCAACAAATACCGTCATCTCCATCAACAAACACCGTCATCTCCACCAACAAACACCGTCATCTCCATCAACAAACACCATCATCTCCAGCAACAAATACCATCAAATCCACCAACAAACACTGTCATCTCCAGCAACAAACACCATCATCTCCAGCAACAAACACCATCAAATCCACCAACAAACACTGCCCTCCACCTACATACACCTTCATCTCCACCAAGAAACCCCATCATCTCCATCAACAAACACCATCATCTCCAGCAACAAATACCATCAAATCCACCAACAAACACCGTCATCTCCAGCAACAAACACCATCATCTCCAGCAACAAACACCATCAAATCCACCAACAAACACTGCCCTCCACCTACATACACCTTCATCTCCACCAAGAAACCCCATCATCTCCACCAAACACCGCCAAATCCACCAACAAACACCGTCATCTCCACCAACAAACACCATCATCTTCACCAACAAACACCGCCATCTCCACCAACAAACACCATCAAATCCACCAACAAACACTGTCCTCCACCATCAAACACAGTCATCTTCACCAACAAACACCATTATCTCCAACAAACACCATCAAATCCACCAACAAACACGTCATCTCCACCAACAAACACCGTCATCTCCACCAACAAACACTGCCATCTTCACCAACAAACACCATTAAATCCATCAACAAACACGTCATCTCCACCAACAAACACTGTCACGTCATCTCCACCAACAAACACTGTCACATCATCTCCACCAACAAACACTGTCACGTCATCTCCACCAACAAACACCGTCAAATCCACCAACAAACATGTCATCTCCACCAACAAACACCGTCATCTCCACCAACAAACATTATCAAATTCACCAACAAGCACGTCATCTCCACCAACAAACACGTCATCTCCACCAACAAACATCATCAAATCCACCAACAAACACGTCATCTCCACCAACAAACACCGTCACGTCATCTCCACCAACAAACACGTCATCTCCACCAACAAACATCATCAAATCCACCAACAAACACGTCATCTCCACCAACAAACATGTCATCTCCACCAACAAACATCTTCAAATCCACCAACAAACACCATCAAATCCACCAACAAATACCGTCCACCAAAAAAACACTGTCATCTCCACCAACAAACACCATCATCTCCAACAAACACCATCAAATCCACCAACAAACACGTCATCTCCACCAACAAACACCGTCACGTCATCTCCACCAACAAACACTGTCAAATCCACCAACAAACATGTCATGTCCACCAACAAACGCCATCATTTCCACCAACAAACACCGTCAAATCCACCAACAAACACGTCATCTCCACCAACAAACACCGTCACGTCATCTCCACCAACAAACACAGTCAAATTCACCAACAAACACGTCATCTCCACCAACAAACGCCATCATTTCCACCAACAAACACCATCAAATCCACAAACAAACACGTCATCTCCACCAACAAACACCATCATCTCCACCAACAAACATGTCATCTCCACCAACAAACACCGTCACGTCATCTCCACCAACAAACACGTCATCTCCACCAACAAACATTATCCAATCCACCAACAAACACCGTCATCTCCACCAACAAACACCGTCATCTCCACCAACAAACACCGTCATCTCCACCAACAAACACCGTCATCTCCACCAACAAACACGGTCATCTCCACCAACAAACACGGTCATCTCCAGCAACAAATACCATCAAATCCACCAACAAACACTGTCATCTCCAGCAACAAACACCATCATCTCCAGCAACAAACACCATCAAATCCACCAACAAACACTGCCCTCCACCTACATACACCTTCATCTCCACCAAGAAACCCCATCATCTCCACCAAACACCGCCAAATCCACCAACAAACACCTTCATCTCCACCAACAAACACCGCCATCTCCACCAACAAACACCATCAAATCCACCAACAAACACTGTCCTCCACCATCAAACACGGTCATCTTCACCAACAAACAACATTATCTCCAACAAACACCATCAAATCCACCAACAAACACGGTCAAATCCACCAACAAACACGGTCATCTCCACCAACAAACACGGTCATCTCCACCAACAAACGCCATCATTTCTACCAACAAACACCATCAAATCCACCAACAAACACGTCATCTCCACCAACAAACACCGTCACGTCATTTCCACCAACAAACACGTCATTTCCACCAACAAACACGTCATTTCCACCAACAAACACGTCATTTCCACCAACAAACACGTCATCTCCACCAATAAACACGTCATCTCCACCAACAAACATTATCCAATCCACCAACAAGCACGTCATCTCCACCAACAAACACCGTCATCTCCACCAACAAACACCGTCATCTCCACCAACAAATATTAAAGAAGAGGAGGGAGCACTCACACTGCAACATCCGTATAAATGAGGGAACAATATGTAAGATTACTCAGGAGGAGTACCCGATGGTCGGACTTTGAAGGCAACACAGACAATAGAAATATCAAAAAGTATATTTATTACAAAAAATAGAAAAATTTACACACATTATCTTCTATGGTTTTTTATTCTTTGAATATTGTGTAATTTTTTCCATTTTTTGTAATAAATATATTTTTTGATATTTCTATTGTCTGTGTTGCCTTCAAAGTCCGACTATCGGGTACTCCTCCTGAGTAATCTTACATCTCCACCAACAAACACGTCATCTCCACCAACAAACACGTCATCTCCACCAACAAACATTATCCAATCCACCAACAAACACGTCATCTCCACCAACAAACACCGTCAAATCATCTGAAAATTGTTTGTAGAAAACCTTCTGACAGTAAACCAAATCATCCGGCGACCTCCAACAATGGCACTGGTTGGCCTCGAGAAAAATGTCTCAAAGTTTTTTTTATTTTTATTTTCGACACGCAAATAAGTTGTTCTTTATTTCTCACTACATGAAACATTTGTAAGAAATGTAAATCTGTTAATATACCATGAAATGTGGAGGAGTTACATGAAATCATACACTACGCCTGGGATTTCTGGCAGTAGATTGGGCACAATATGAAATTCATTATCGTCTTTTAAGCCCATGCCCAAGTGGCTTCTCTCTGAATTAACCCCTGCCTGGCCGGAGCGCCGCGAGCCAGCCGCTTGGCAGACACGTAGTTGTACGATTTGGAAAGTGTCTGTCAGTTCCCCCGGGCCGAACTTGAGTAGTGCTGGACCCAGAAGACGCAGAACGAGAAGGAAACACAAAATAAATCCACAACACTCGTATGAATGGGAGGAATGATCAGCAAGGCTTCACAATCTAATCATTTACAGATCGCGGCTCAGGAGCTGCTGCCTGACCTATGAAAGTTCTCTCCAGGCCGTGCCGCTCCCCTCCACTTTAATATATATATATAATATATAACACAACTGGCAGCCCATTTCCCGCTAGGACCACAGAATCATTGCCAGATATGTTCTCTCTTCCTCTGTGCTGGCAGCTCCCTGTCTGCGGCCATCCCGGACAGGCCCTGGCGGCAAGAAAAATCCACTTTCTCTGCTTACAAAGGAGAAAACTCTTGTCACATGGTCAGGAAATGAGCCGCTTTTATCTGACTGTACATGCACTGTTATTAGTGCCGCCGCCGCACTGTGAGAGCCGTGTGAACACATTCTCAATAAGATCTGCATGTCCTGTGGGGATTTATGAAGCTATCAGCATGAAAGCCTTGAGGAATCCTCCATAATCTGTCTACATAGAGAGTCTCAAAGAGAAAGAAGACTCCAATAGAGGCCCATTTTATTAGCAGCCCCTCAGGGGTAGCAGAGTCAAGGCCATACACATACTGCCCCACCTACAAGAACTAGAGGAAGGAAGAAAGGACACCTCCACATCAGTAGTCCAGAGATGGTGCAAGCCATGTTCTCCTGCCTGGAATCACCTATCCATCACCGTTCTGGAAGGGGGAGGGGAGGTCTGTGCACCATCGTCTGATGTTATCTGTGATTAGTACAGTAGAAATACCGACACGCAGAATTCATTAGAATACACACAGATAGGGATGAGCTTTATGTTCGGGTCGAACATGAGTTAGACTCGAACATTGGCTGTTCGCCTGTTCGTCGAAATATGAACATTATGGGGCGTTCACGCCAAATTCGAGTGGCGCATCACGCCCCATAATGCACTGCGACATCGCAGTGCATTGCTGTCTGATGATTGGCCAAGCATGCACTATTACCCGCATGCTTTGGCCAATCACAGCGCCGTCAGTGGTGGGACCCAAATACATAACACCGCTCATTCTCCTCAACCAGGAGGGTACGGGATTATTGTACGGTGTGCCTTTTTCCTGCAAGTGAGCCAAAGGTAGGGAAAAGGGTCCGTGTGCTACACGCGAATTTGTGGAATGTGCAGTACCTCAGTGGCAGGTTCCAAAACGCCATTTCTTTTTACGGAAGACCATTCCGGCTCTCCTACCAGCATGTGGAAGGCAATGTTTTCGCCTCGTTGGACAGGGCGGTCAGCGGTAAGGTGCATATTACCGCTGACTCATGTTTCAGCTGGCATGGACAGGGATGTTACCTTTCTTTCACGGCGCACTGGGTGACTTCTGGCAGCTGGGAAGGATGCAGGACAGGGTTCAGTATTGTTGGAGCTTGTTCCGCCACCACGCCTCCAAAATGCTAGTAATGGTGATTCTGCCACACCTCTCTCCTCCACCCCTCTTCTTCTTCTTCCTCCATGGCCTCTTCCTCTGCCGATTTGTCCTCGGAACCAGCGGTGCTCCGTATGCGTTCAAGGAGCTACACAAGCACTCTGGCAAGAAGATGCCATGCGGTGCTTGAGTTGGTCTGCTTAGGGGACAGGAGCCACACTGGGGCAGAGATTCTGTCAGCTCTGCAAGGGCAGGCTCAGAGGTGGTTGACGCCATGCCAGCTTCAGCCAGGAATGGTGGTTTGCGACAATGGCACCAACCTCCTCTCCGCCCTCTGACAGGGACACTTGACCCATGTTCCCTGTTTGGCTCACGTCCTTAACTTGGTGGTGCAGCGGTTCTTGGGCAGGTACCCGGGCTTACAGGAGGTCCTGAGGCAGGCCAGGAAAGTCTGTGGGCATTTCCGCCGGTCATATAATGCCAGTGCTCGGCTGGCTGATCTTCAAAAGGAATGTAACCTGCCCAAGAACCGCCTCATCTGTGACATGCCCACCAGGTGGAACTCAATGTTGGCAATGCTGCAGCAGCTGCACACACAGCAGAGGGCCATCAATGAGTACCTGTGTGACTATGGCACCAGGACAGGGTCAGGAGAGCTTGGCTTTTTTTTCGTCACGCCAGTGGCTCATGATCACGGATGCATGCACTGTCCTGTCATCATTTGAGGAGGCCAAGAGGATGGTGAGCAGTGACAGTGCATGCATCAGTGATACTGTCCCTCTTGTCTTCCTGTTGGAGCACATGCTGCGTGGAATAAGGGACAGGGCACTTGAGGGAGGAAGAGGACTTCCTTACCTCTCAAGGCTCCCTTTATCCAGACAGTATTTCTGCGGGCCCGCCTATCACACAGGAAGTGGAGGAGGAGGATGAGGATTGTGTCAGCATGGAGGTGGAGCCTAGCACTCAGCATCAGCAGCAGTCTTCAATGGATTGTTTTCAGTCCCCAGAAACCCATGGACTTGTACGTGGCTGGGAGGAGGTGGCTGCGGATCATGTCGTCCTTAGTGACCCAGAGGGCTCCAGACCGAATGCCTCAGCAAACCTACGCTGCATGGCCTCCCTGATCCTGCAAAGTCTGCGAAAGGACCCTCGGATTCGTGGTATCAAGGAGAGGGATCACTACAGGCTGGCAACCCTTCTTGATCCACGTTACAAGGGTAAGGTTGCGGGACTTATCCAGCCTTCGCAGAGGGAGCAGAGGATGAAACATCTTCGGAAGGCCTTGCAGAAAGGTTTGTGCAATGCGTTTCCAGAGCCTGGGAGGTTACAAATTCCTGGTCCTGGACAACGTGTTGCTGAGGCTTCGGTCAGTCACAGAAGGAGCGGTGGAGAAGGTGGCCCTCTGACCGATGCGCTCAGACAATTTTTTAGTCCGCAGCCCCAAGGTATGATCGGTTCCAGCAACCATCGCCAGCGTCTGATTTACATGGTGCAGGAATACCTAGGGGCAAGATCAGACTTGGTGATCTTTCCAACCAAAAATCCTCTGGGTTACTGGGTCTTGAGGATGGAACACTGGCCAGAGCTTGCACAATATGCAATTGAGCTACTGGCCTGTCCTGCATCCAGCGTTCTATCTGAACGCACATTCAGTGCTGCTGGAGGCTTTGTAACCGATCACAGAGTGCGCCTGTCCACAGACTCAGTTGATCGGCTCACCTTCATAAAAATGAATCAGTCTTGGATCACCAGCTACCAAGCACCTGATGCTGATGTAACCAATACATTTTTCTATGAATGTGAGATCCCTTGAAGACTGCCTATGCTGATGCTGAGTGACTATCCTGTTATGCTGAGTGACTATCCTATTCCTCCTCAATGTTCATGTTGATAGCTTCTAAGAACAGTTTTGTTTCTGGGCACCGCCACCAGTGGCTAAGGCTCAATTTTTCTGCCCCTGTTTAACAGGGGCGTGTAATTACAATTTTTGATTTAATATTTCACAGCAGGGCCCGTTCCTGCGCCCACCAACAGTTACTGTGAGGGCTTACAGTGTTCTGGTACCACAACACCTAAGGCCCAAATTTTCTGCAGCGTATATAGGACAGGTCGTATAGTATATACAGTACACTGCTGTTCAGAGTATATAGGGCCTGGGGGACCCACGCCTTTTCTTTTTTTATTTGGGTGCAGGGTTCCCCTTAATATCCATACAAGACCCAAAGGGCCTAGTAATGGGAGGGGGGGTACCCATGCCATTTTTCTCAATAATTTCCATCTATATTGCCGGGACCCAACATTACATTAAAGCCGCAAGCAGTTTTAATTTGCTTTTTTTCCTTTAGAAATTACATTTTGTGCAGGGACTGTTCTAAAGATGGGAAAAATGTGCCACTTCACAGGCATACTATAGACACCCCCCAGGTACGAAATTGACAGGAATATTTCACTTTTATTGTTTCTCTTTAAGCATTATTAAAATCAGTGCTCCCGAAAAAACAGCCGTTTATAAAACTTATTTTTGCATTGATACATGTCCCCTGGGGCAGGACCCGGGTCCCCAAACACTTTTTATGGCAATAACTTGCATATTAGCCTTTAAAATTCTCACTTTTGATTTTTGACGTTCGGGTCCTAAATACTTTAACGGTGTTCGAATGTTCGCGCAAACTTTCGGTCCGTTAGCATGTTCTGCCGCAAACTGAATCGGGGGGGTGTTCGGCTTATCCCTACACATAGATATAGAGACTGGCTGTGCTACCGCTGGTCATCACTCAGCTGCAACTTGTATATAACCACCATAATGTATGCAGACCGGGATTACTACAAGATTCAAGAATTTCACTTCATTCAGTAAAATTGTTACAATGACCAAAACAGGCTGAGCTGACCGGCCCATTGAATACCGAAAATCCCCCAAATCCAGTGAGGATTGTGATGTATGGTGAGATGATGGAGTGAGGAGTGTGATAAGGTGATGGAGGGAGGAGTGGGATGATGGGCAGAGGGTAGGGAAATGATGAAGGTCAGAGAAAGTCATAGAAGGTCTAGGTGGATGTTGGTTAGGTGTGAGGGGGATGATGAAGTCCTGGGAGTTGTGTAGATGAGGTGATGGAGTGAGGAGTGTGATGAGGTGATGGAGTGAGGAGTGTGATGAGGTGATGGAGGGAGGAGTTTGATGAGGTGATGGAGCGAGGAGTGTGATGAGGTGATGGAGTGAGGAGGTGATGGAGTGAGGAGTGTGATGAGGTGATGGAGTGATGAGTGTGATGAGGTGATGGAGTGAGGAGTGTGATGAGGTGATGGAGTGAGGAGGAGTGTGAATAGGTGATGGAGTGAGGAGTGTGATGAGGTGAGGAGTGTGATGAGGTGATGGAGTGAGGAGTGTGATGAGGTGATGGAGTGCGGAGGTGATGGAGTGAGGAGTATGATGATGGGCAGAGGAGGACGATGAAGTCCTGGGAGTTGTGTAGATGAGATGATGGAGTGAGGAGTGTGAGGAGGACGATGAAGTCCTGGGAGTTGCGTAGATGAGATGATGGAGTGAGGAGTGTGAGGAGGATGATGAGTGTTGGTTAGGTGTGAGGAGGACGATGAAGTCCTGGTAGTTGCGTAGATGGAGTGAGGAGTGTGAGGAGGATAATGAAGGTTGGTTAGGTGTGAGGAGGACGATGAAGTCCTGGGAGTTGCGTAGATGAGGTGATGGAGTGAGGAGTGTGAGGAGGATGATGAAGGTTGGTTAGGTGTGAGGAGGACGATGAAGTCCTGGGAGTTGCGTAGATGAGATGATGGAGTGAGGAGTGTGAGGAGGATGATGAAGGTTGGTTAGGTGGGAGGAGGACGATGAAGTCCTGGGAGTTGCGTAGATGAGATGATGGAGTGAGGAGGATGATGAAGGTTGGTTAGGTGTGAGGAGGACGATGAAGTCCTGGGAGTTGCGTAGATGAGATGATGGAGTGAGGAGGATGATGAAGGTTGGTTAGGTGGGAGGAGGACGATGAAGTCCTGGGAGTTGCATAGATGAGGTGATGGAGTGAGGAGTGTGAGGAGGATGATGAAGGTTGGTTAGGTGTGAGGAGGACGATGAAGTCCTGGGAGTTGCGTAGATGAGTGTGGAGTGTGAGGAGGATGATGAAGGTTGGTTAGGTGGGAGGAGGACGATGAAGTCCTGG
This sequence comes from Rana muscosa, assembly GCA_029206835.1. Taxonomy (NCBI): domain Eukaryota; kingdom Metazoa; phylum Chordata; class Amphibia; order Anura; family Ranidae; genus Rana; species Rana muscosa. The sequence continues at coordinate 498,554,645 of CM055127.1, forward strand.
GAGTTGCGAAGATGAGATGATGGAGTGAGGAGGATGATGAAGGTTGGTTAGGTGTGAGGAGGACGATGAAGTCCTGGGAGTTGCGTAGATGAGGTCACCTGTGTCTGTCAGTTGGCGGCCTCACTCCTCGTGCATGTCTAATGATAGATCTCCGATTAGCGGAGCCTCCACACACGGCAGATGATCGGTGGGGGATATTTAGTAGGTGAGGTCAGACGGCGATGAAACATGAACTCGGATATAACGTCCGGACTTCACGTTTTATCCACTTATGGGAAGATAAATGATTGGGAAGGTTTTGTGCTGTAAAGTGATCTGCAGCCGTCACTGACAGCATGACTGATGTCTTCATTAGAAGCCGAGTCTTCTGATAACTGTCATCTGATACAGATACATTCCTTCTACCAAAGCTCCAGGAATTTTAATCAAGACAATGCCGGGTGAGGGCTGGGAGCAGCGGGGTGCGCATGCAACGCCAGGCCACAGCTCTATCCTGGAGGAGGGATGCTGGGAATGGAGAGTCGGGTGCAATTAATGCTCCACCCTGCAGATGAATGGGGCAGATACTCTGTAGAGGGGAAATGTGCTTTGATGCCGCAATGTGCAGATCATTCCTCACTGGATGCTCAGATAGAGCGGCTCCTCTCCGCACACTCCAGATGGTGGATCTGGTCTACAGATCTGCTGGAGGATCGGCCCAGAAGATTCTCCTACATGGGGGATGGGGAGATGGCGGCAGAAATGGGCCGGTTGTGTCGGACGATTGACCCGGAATTACACCTGTGTTCTATATATAGAAGAGCTGATTGGCTCCCCTGCAGATTGTGTAAGTTCTCCAACTTACATAGAAATGAAGGTCTAAAATTTTTATCATCGGTGTATTTTATATGATAGAGACATGCCGCGTACACACGATCGATTTTTTCGACGGTGAAAACACCGTCGAAAAAATCGACGTTAAAAACGAGGAACAGCTTGTTCCCCCCACACACGGCCGTTTTAAATGTCATTTTTTTTTTGGTCGAAAAAAACGACCGTGTGTGGGCTCCGCGGCAGTGTTTCCCTATGGGAAACACTGCCGCGGAAAACATGTCGAAAAAAACGACGAGAAAAATTAGAACATGTTCTAATTTTTCTCGTCGTTTTTAATGCCGTTTTTCTCCTCGAAAAAAACGACAGAAAGCCCACAGACTATCATTTTTCTCGTCGAATGGGAAAAACGGCCGTGTGTACGCGGCAACAGAATATCAACCAAAACTCCAGAAAAAATCACAGGATACAAATGTTATAAAGGGAGTAAAATAAGTATTTGATCCCCTTAGTAGTTGGTGGAGAAACCCTTGTTGGGAAGCACAGAGGTTAGAGGTTTCTTGTAGGTGGTGATCAGGTTTCCACACATCTCAGGAGGGATTTTGGTATGGAGATCGGGGTGGCGGTGTGGTCAGGGGGTGGAAGTGTGGTCAGGGGGTGGGGGTGTGATCAGGGGATAGGGGTGTGGTCTGGGGGTGGGGTTTAGGGTTGGTGATCAGGTTTCCACACATCTCAGGAGGGGTTTTCTCTTCTTTACAGATCTTCTCTAAATCCTGAAGGTTTCTTGGCAACTCGAAGTTTCAGTTCCCTCCATACATTTTCTATAGGATTAAGGTCTAGAGACTGGCTAGGCCACTCCATGGCCTTAATGTGCTTCTTCTTGAGCCACTCCTTTGTTGCCTTGGTGATATGTTTTGGGTCATTGTCATGCTGGAAGACCCATCCATGACCCATCTTCAGTGCTCTGGCTGAGGGAAGAAGGTTCTCATCCAAGATCTTACAATACATGGCCCCGCCCATTGGCCCCTCAATGCGGCAAAGTCAGCCTGGACCTTTATCAGAGAAACTCCCCAAAGCCTCATGTTTCCCCTTCCGTGTGACTGGAGGGATGGAGTTCTTAGGGTCATAGTCACCATTTTTCTTCCTCCAAACACAACGAGTAGAGTTGATGCCAAAGAGCTGAATTTTGGTCTCATCTGACCACATAACTTCCTCCCGATCTTCCTCTGAATCATTCAGATGTTTATTGGGAGACTTCAGACGGGCTGTACCTGTGTCTTCCTGAGGTGGGGACCTTGTGGGGGCTGCAGGATTTCAATTCATGGCAGTGTATTGTGTCACCAATGGTGTGTTTGGTGACTGAGGTCCCAACTGCCTCGAGATCCTTCACAAGCTCCTCCCATGTAGTTCTGGGCGGATCCCTCACTTTTCTCATGACCATCCTCACCCCATGAGGAGAAATCTTGCATGGAGCTCCAGACTGAGGACAATTGATGGTTATTTTGTATTTCTTCCATTTGTGAATAATAATCCCTCCAACAGTTGTCTCCTCCTCACCAAGATTCTTGCTGATGGTCTTGTAGCCCATTCCAGCCTTGTGCAGGTCTCCAATCTTCTCCCCGATGTCCTCTGACAGCTCTTTGGTCTCCCCCATGATGGTGAGATGTGATTGGAGGAAAGAGATTCTGTGGGTACACAGAATATTTTCACCTTAATTTGGGGGATGTCAGTGCAGAGGAGAAGATGAAAGTGTCAGAATGAAAATTTCCCTTAAAATAGACCCCCCCTCCCTTTTATATGGGTATTTATAGTCTCCACACACGGTATATATTCATATATAGGACTTTGTATATATTGTGTTGGTGGAGGAATGTCTTCTGTAGAGGAAACAAATATAATCACCTTTTGCAAATTTTGTAACCTGGTAAAAAATCGGGATGATGGACACCAATGGGAGGAGTCAGTGTTGTGGGCGGAGGTCTATGTAACATGTCCGATACGCTGGACCTCCCCACCCCAATGTTTGGTGAACACCAGGCTGCACTCAGATCTTGGATAAGAGGGATTATGGTCACCAGTGGGAAGATGTCCATGTGACATGGCTGATGCATTGACATTCCCACCGCTGTGTTTGGTGAACACCAGACTGCGCTCTCCGCCATCTTGGATAAGAGAGGGATTATGATCACCAGTGGGGAGAGTCAGCATGGTGGGCAGAGATCCATGTAACATGGCCAATACACTGGACCATCCCACTGCCATGTTTGGTTGATGAACGCCAGACTGCGCTCTCCGCCATCTTGGATAAGAGAGGGATTATGGTCACCAGTGGGGAGAGTCAGCGTGGTGGGCAGAGATTCATGTAACATGGCCAATACAATGGACCATCCCACTGCCATGTTTGGTTGATGAACGCCAGGCCGCGCTCTCCGCCATCTTGGATAAGAGAGGGATTATGGTCACCAGTGGGGAGAGTCAGCATGGTGGGCAGAGATCCATGTAGCATGACCGATACACTGGACCATCCCACTGCCATGTTTGGTTGATGAACACCAGGCCACGCTCTCCGCCATCTTGGACAAGAGAGGGATTATGGTCACCAGTGGGGAGAGTCAGCGTGGTGAGTAGAGATTCATGTAACATGGCCAATACACTGGACCATCCCACTGCCATGTTTAGTTGATGAACGCCAGGCCGCACTCTCCGCCATCTTGGATAAGAGAGGGATTATGATCACCAGTGGAGAGAGTCAGCATGGTGGGCAGAGATCCATGTAACATGGTCGATACACTGGACCATCCCACTGCCATGTTTGGTTGATGAACGCCAGGCCGCGCTCTCCACCATCTTGGATAAGAGAGGGATTATGGTCACCAGTGGGGAGAGTCAGCATGGTGGGCAGAGATCCATGTAACATGGCCAATACACTGGACCATCCCACTGCCATGTTTGGTTGATGAACGCCAGGCCGCGCTCTCCGCCATCTTTGATAAGAGAGGGATTATGGTCACCAGTGGGGAGAGTCAGCATGGTGGGCAGAGATCCATGTAACATGGCCAATACACTGGACCATCCCACTGCCATGTTTGGTTGATGAACGCCAGACTGCGCTCTCCACCATCATGGATAAGAGAGGGATTATGGTCACCAGTGGGTCGAGTCAGCGTGGTGGGCAGAGATCCATGTAACATGGCCGATACACTGGACCATCCCACTGCCATGTTTGGTTGATGAACGCCAGGCCGCGCTCTCCACCATCTTGGATAAGAGAGGGATTATGGTCACCAGTGGGGAGAGTCAGCATGGTGGGCAGAGATCCATGTAACATGGCCAATACACTGGACCATCCCACTGCCATGTTTGGTTGATGAACGCCAGACTGCGCTCTCCGCCATCTTGTATAAGAGAGGGATTATGGTCACCAGTGGGGAGAGTCAGCATGGTGGGCAGAGATCCATGTAACATGGCCAATACACTGGACCATCCCACTGCCATGTTTGGTTGATGAACGCCAGACTGCGCTCTCCACCATCTTGAATAAGAGAGGGATTATGGTCACCAGTAGGGAGAGTCAGCATGGTGGGCCGAGATCCATGTACCATGGCCGATACACTGGACCATCCCATTGCCATGTTTGGTTGATGAACGCCAGACTGCGCTCTCCGCCATCTTGTATAAGAGAGGGATTATGGTCACCAGTGGGGAGAGTCAGCATGGTGGGCAGAGATCCATGTAACATGGCCAATACACTGGACCATCCCACTGCCATGTTTGGTTGATGAACGCCAGGCCGCGCTCTCCGCCATCTTGGATAAGAGAGGGATTATGGTCACCAGTGGGGAGAGTCAGCATGGTGGGCAGAGATCCATGTAACATGGCCGATACACTGGACCATCCCACTGCCATGTTTGGTTGATGAACGCCAGGCCGCGCTCTCCGCCATCTTAAATAAGAGAGGGATTATGGTCACCAGTGGGTCGAGTCAGCGTGGTGGGCAGAGATCCATGTAACATGGCCGATACACTGGACCATCCCACTGCCATGTTTGGTTGATGAACGCCAGGCCGCGCTCTCCGCCATCTTGGATAAGAGAGGGATTATGGTCACCAGTGGGGAGAGTCAGCATGGTGGGCAGAGATCCATGTAACATGGCCGATACACTGGACCATCCCTCTGCCATGTTTGGTTGACGAACGCCAGGCCGCGCTCTCCGCCATCTTGGATAAGAGAGGGATTATGGTCACCAGTGGGGAGAGTCAGCGTGGTGGGCAGATATCCATGTAATATGGCCGATACACTGGACCATCCCACTGCCATGTTTGGTTGATGAACGCCAGGCCGCGCTCTCCGCCATCTTGGATAAGAGAGGGATTATGGTCACCAGTGGGGAGAGTCAGCGTGGTGGGCAGATATCCATGTAATATGGCCGATACACAGGACCATCCCACTGCCATGTTTGGTTGATGAACGCCAGGCCGCGCTCTCCACCATCTTGGATAAGAGAGGGATTATGGTCACCAGTGGGGAGAGTCAGCATGGTGGGCAGAGATCCATGTAACATGGCCGATACACTGGACCATCCCACTTCCATGTTTGGTTGATGAACGCCAGGCCGCGCTCTCCGCCATCTTGGATAAGAGAGGGATTATGGTCACCAGTGGGTCGAGTCAGCGTGGTGGGCAGAGATCCGTGTAACATGGCCGATACACTGGACCATCCCACTGCCATGTTTGGTTGATGAACGCCAGACTGTGCTCTCCGCCATCTTGGATAAGAGAGGGATTATGGTCATCAGTGGGGAGAGTCAGCATGGTGGGCAGAGATCCATGTAACATGGTCGATACACTGGACCATCCCACTGCCATGTTTGGTTGATGAACGCCAGGCCGCGCTCTCCACCATCTTGGATAAGAGAGGGATTATGGTCACCAGTGGGGAGAGTCAGCATGGTGGGCAGAGATCCATGTAACATGGCCAATACACTGGACCATCCCACTGCCATGTTTGGTTGATGAATGCCAGGCCGCGCTCTCCGCCATCTTGGATAAGAGAGGGATTATGGTCACCAGTGGGGAGAGTCAGCATGGTGGGCAGAGATCCATGTAACATGGCCGATACACTGGACCATCCCACTGCCATGTTTGGTTGATGAACGCCAGGCCGCGCTCTCCGCCATCTTGGATAAGAGAGGGATTATGGTCACCAGTGGGGAGAGTCAGCATGGTGGGCAGAGATCCATGTAACATGGCCGATACACTGGACCATCCCACTGCCATGTTTGGTTGATGAACACCAGACTGCGCTCTCCGCCATCTTGTATAAGAGAGGGATTATAGTCACCAGTGGGGAGAGTCAGCGTGGTGGGCAGAGATCCATGTAACATGGCCGATACACTGGACCATCCCACTGCCATGTCTGGTTGATGAACGCCAGACTGCGCTCTCCGCCATCTTGGATAAGAGAGGGATTATGGTCACCAGTGGGGAGAGTCAGCGTGGTGAGCAGACATTCATGTAACATGGCCGATACACTGGACCATCCCACTGCCATGTTTGGTTGATGAACGCCAGACTGCGCTCTCCGCCATCTTGGATAAGAGAGGGATTATGGTCACCAGTGGGGAGAGTCAGCGTGGTGAGCAGACATTCATGTAACATGGCCAATACACTGGACCATCCCACTGCCATGTTTGGTTGATGAACGCCAGGCCGCGCTCTCCGCCATCTTTGATAAGAGAGGGATTATGGTCACCAGTGGGGAGAGTCAGCATGGTGGGCAGAGATCCATGTAACATGGCCAATACACTGGACCATCCCACTGCCATGTTTGGTTGATGAACCCCAGACTGCGCTCTCCACCATCATGGATAAGAGAGGGATTATGGTCACCAGTAGGGAGAGTCAGCATGGTGGGCCGAGATCCATGTACCATGGCCGATACACTGGACCATCCCATTGCCATGTTTGGTTGATGAACGCCAGGCCGCGCTCTCCGCCATCTTGGATAAGAGAGGGATTATGGTCACCAGTGGGGAGAGTCAGCATGGTGGGCAGAGATCCATGTAACATGGCCGATACACTGGACCATCCCACTGCCATGTTTGGTTGATGAACGCCAGGCCGCGCTCTCCGCCATCTTGGATAAGAGAGGGATTATGGTCACCAGTGGGGAGAGTCAGCATGGTGGGCAGAGATCCATGTAACATGGCCGATACACTGGACCATCCCACTGCCATGTTTGGTTGATGAACGCCAGGCCGCGCTCTCCACCATCTTGGATAAGAGAGGGATTATGGTCACCAGTGGGGAGAGTCAGCATGGTGGGCAGAGATCCATGTAACATGGCCAATACACTGGACCATCCCACTGCCATGTTTGGTTGATGAACGCCAGACTGCGCTCTCCACCATCATGGATAAGAGAGGGATTATGGTCACCAGTGGGGAGAGTCAGCGTGGTGGGCAGAGATCCATGTAACATGGCCGATACACTGGACCATCCCACTGCCATGTTTGGTTGATGAACGCCAGGCCGCGCTCTCCGCCATCTTCAATAAGAGAGGGATTATGGTCACCAGTGGGGAGAGTCAGCATGGTGGGCAGAGATCCATGTAACATGGCCGATACACTGGACCATCCCTCTGCCATGTTTGGTTGACGAACGCCAGGCCGCGCTCTCCGCCATCTTGGATAAGAGAGGGATTATGGTCACCAGTGGGGAGAGTCAGCATGGTGGGCAGAGATCCATGTAACATGGCCAATACACTGGACCATCCCACTGCCATGTTTGGTTGATGAACGCCAGACTGCGCTCTCCGCCATCTTGGATAAGAGAGGGATTATGGTCACCAGTGGGTCGAGTCAGCGTGGTGGGCAGAGATCCATGTAACATGGCCGATACACTGGACCATCCCACTGCCATGTTTGGTTGATGAACGCCAGGCCGCGCTCTCCGCCATCTTGGATAAGAGAGGGATTATGGTCACCAGTGGGGAGAGTCAGCATGGTGGGCAGAGATCCATGTAACATGGCCGATACACTGGACCATCCCTCTGCCATGTTTGGTTGACGAACGCCAGGCCGCGCTCTCCGCCATCTTGGATAAGAGAGGGATTATGGTCACCAGTGGGGAGAGTCAGCGTGGTGGGCAGATATCCATGTAATATGGCCGATACACTGGACCATCCCACTGCCATGTTTGGTTGATGAACGCCAGGCCGCGCTCTCCGCCATCTTGGATAAGAGAGGGATTATGGTCACCAGTGGGGAGAGTCAGCGTGGTGGGGAGATATCCATGTAATATGGCCGATACACAGGACCATCCCACTGCCATGTTTGGTTGATGAACGCCAGGCCGCGCTCTCCACCATCTTGGATAAGAGAGGGATTATGGTCACCAGTGGGGAGAGTCAGCATGGTGGGCAGAGATCCATGTAACATGGCCGATACACTGGACCATCCCACTTCCATGTTTGGTTGATGAACGCCAGGCCGCGCTCTCCGCCATCTTGGATAAGAGAGGGATTATGGTCACCAGTGGGTCGAGTCAGCGTGGTGGGCAGAGATCCGTGTAACATGGCCGATACACTGGACCATCCCACTGCCATGTTTGGTTGATGAACGCCAGACTGCGCTCTCCGCCATCTTGGATAAGAGAGGGATTATGGTCACCAGTGGGGAGAGTCAGCATGGTGGGCAGAGATCCATGTAACATGGCCGATACACTGGACCATCCCACTGCCATGTTTGGTTGATGAACGCCAGACTGCGCTCTCCGCCATCTTGGATAAGAGAGGGATTATGGTCACCAGTGGGGAGAGTCAGCGTGGTGAGCAGACATTCATGTAACATGGCCGATACACTGGACCATCCCACTGCCATGTTTGGTTGATGAACGCCAGACTGTGCTCTCCGCCATCTTGGATAAGAGAGGGATTATGGTCACCAGTGGGGAGAGTCAGCGTGGTGAGCAGACATTCATGTAACATGGCCAATACACTGGACCATCCCACTGCCATGTTTGGTTGATGAACGCCAGGCCGTGCTCTCCGCCATCTTTGATAAGAGAGGGATTATGGTCACCAGTGGGGAGAGTCAGCGTGGTGGGCAGAGATCCATGTAACATGGCCGATACACTGGACCATCCCACTGCCATGTTTGGTTGATGAATGCCAGGCCACGCTGTCCGCCATCTTGGATAAGAGAGGGATTATGGTCACCAGTGGGGAGAGTCAGCATGGTGGGCAGAGATCCATGTAACATGGCCGATACACTGGACCATCCCACTGCCATGTTTGGTTGATGAACACCAGACTGCGCTCTCCGCCATCTTGTATAAGAGAGGGATTATAGTCACCAGTGCGGAGAGTCAGCGTGGTGGGCAGAGATCCATGTAACATGGCCGATACACTGGACCATCCCACTGCCATGTTTGGTTGATGAACGCCAGGCCGCGCTCTCCGCCATCTTGGATAAGAGAGGGATTATGGTCACCAGTGGGGAGAGTCAGCATGGTGGGCAGAGATCCATGTAACATGGCCGATACACTGGACCATCCCACTGCCATGTTTGGTTGATGAATGCCAGGCCACGCTGTCCGCCATCTTGGATAAGAGAGGGATTATGGTCACCAGTGGGGAGAGTCAGCATGGTGGGCAGAGATCCATGTAACATGGCCGATACACTGGACCATCCCACTGCCATGTTTGGTTGATGAACGCCAGGCCGCGCTCTCCGCCATCTTGGATAAGAGAGGGATTATGGTCACCAGTGGGGAGAGTCAGCATGGTGGGCAGAGATCCATGTAACATGGCCGATACACTGGACCATCCCACTGCCATGTTTGGTTGATGAACACCAGACTGCGCTCTCCGCCATCTTGTATAAGAGAGGGATTATAGTCACCAGTGGGGAGAGTCAGCGTGGTGGGCAGAGATCCATGTAACATGGCCGATACACTGGACCATCCCACTGCCATGTTTGGTTGATGAACGCCAGACTGCGCTCTCCGCCATCTTGGATAAGAGAGGGATTATGGTCACCAGTGGGGAGAGTCAGCGTGGTGAGCAGACATTCATGTAACATGGCCAATACACTGGACCATCCCACTGCCATGTTTGGTTGATGAACGCCAGGCCACGCCGTCCGCCATCTTGGATAAGAGAGGGATTATGGTCACCAGTGGGTCCAGTCAGCGTGGTGGGCAGAGATCCATGTAACATGGCCGATACACTGGACCATCCCACTGCCATGTTTGGTTGATGAATGCCAGGCCACGCTGTCCGCCATCTTGGATAAGAGAGGGATTATGGTCACCAGTGGGGAGAGTCAGCGTGGTGAGCAGACATTCATGTAACATGGCCGATAAACTGGACCATCCCACTGCCATGTTTGGTTGATGAACGCCAGACTGCGCTCTCCGCCATCTTGGATAAGAGAGGGATTATGGTCACCAGTGGGGAGAGTCAGCATGGTGGGCAGAGATCCATGTAACATGGCCGATACACTGGACCATCCCACTGCCATGTTTGGTTGATGAACACCAGACTGCGCTCTCCGCCATCTTGTATAAGAGAGGGATTATAGTCACCAGTGGGGAGAGTCAGCGTGGTGGGCAGAGATCCATGTAACATGGCCGATACACTGGACCATCCCACTGCCATGTTTGGTTGATGAACGCCAGACTGTGCTCTCTGCCATCTTGGATAAGAGAGGGATTATGGTCACCAGTGGGGAGAGTCAGCGTGGTGAGCAGACATTCATGTAACATGGACAATACACTGGACCATCCCACTGCCATGTTTGGTTGATGAACGCCAGGCCGTGCTCTCCGCCATCTTTGATAAGAGAGGGATTATGGTCACCAGTGGGGAGAGTCAGCATGGTGGGCAGAGATCCATGTAACATGGCCAATACACTGGACCATCCCACTGCCATGTTTGGTTGATGAACGCCAGGCCACGCTGTCCGCCATCTTGGATAAGAGAGGGATTATGGTCACCAGTGGGTCCAGTCAGCGTGGTGGGCAGAGATCCATGTAACATGGCCGATACACTGGACCATCCCACTGCCATGTTTGGTTGATGAATGCCAGGCCACGCTGTCCGCCATCTTGGATAAGAGAGGGATTATGGTCACCAGTGGGGAGAGTCAGCATGGTGGGCAGAGATCCATGTAATATGGCCGATACACTGGACCATCCCACTGCCATGTTTGGTTGATGAACACCAGACTGCGCTCTCCGCCATCTTGTATAAGAGAGGGATTATAGTCACCAGTGGGGAGAGTCAGCGTGGTGGGCAGAGATCCATGTAACATGGCCGATACACTGGACCATCCCACTGCCATGTTTGGTTGATGAACGCCAGGCCGCGCTCTCCGCCATCTTGGATAAGAGAGGGATTATGGTCACCAGTGGGGAGAGTCAGCATGGTGGGCAGAGATCCATGTAACATGGCCGATACACTGGACCATCCCACTGTCATGTTTGGTTGATGAATGCCAGGCCACGCTGTCCGCCATCTTGGATAAGAGAGGGATTATGGTCACCAGTGGGGAGAGTCAGCATGGTGGGCAGAGATCCATGTAACATGGCCGATACACTGGACCATCCCACTGCCATGTTTGGTTGATGAATGCCAGGCCGCGCTCTCCGCCATCTTGGATAAGAGAGGGATTATGGTCACCAGTGGGGAGAGTCAGCATGGTGGGCAGAGATCCATGTAACATGGCCGATACACTGGACCATCCCACTGCCATGTTTGGTTGATGAACACCAGACTGCGCTCTCCGCCATCTTGTATAAGAGAGGGATTATAGTCACCAGTGGGGAGAGTCAGCGTGGTGGGCAGAGATCCATGTAACATGGCCGATACACTGGACCATCCCACTGCCATGTTTGGTTGATGAACGCCAGACTGCGCTCTCCGCCATCTTGGATAAGAGAGGGATTATGGTCACCAGTGGGGAGAGTCAGCGTGGTGAGCAGACATTCATGTAACATGGCCAATACACTGGACCATCCCACTGCCATGTTTGGTTGATGAACGCCAGGCCACGCTGTCCGCCATCTTGGATAAGAGAGGGATTATGGTCACCAGTGGGTCCAGTCAGCGTGGTGGGCAGAGATCCATGTAACATGGCCGATACACTGGACCATCCCACTGCCATGTTTGGTTGATGAATGCCAGGCCACGCTGTCCGCCATCTTGGATAAGAGAGGGATTATGGTCACCAGTGGGGAGAGTCAGCGTGGTGAGCAGACATTCATGTAACATGGCCGATACACTGGACCATCCCACTGCCATGTTTGGTTGATGAACGCCAGACTGTGCTCTCCGCCATCTTGGATAAGAGAGGGATTATGGTCACCAGTGGGGAGAGTCAGCATGGTGGGCAGAGATCCATGTAACATGGCCGATACACTGGACCATCCCACTGCCATGTTTGGTTGATGAACACCAGACTGCGCTCTCCGCCATCTTGTATAAGAGAGGGATTATAGTCACCAGTGGGGAGAGTCAGCGTGGTCGGCAGAGATCCATGTAACATGGCCGATACACTGGACCATCCCACTGCCATGTTTGGTTGATGAACGCCAGACTGCGCTCTCCGCCATCTTGGATAAGAGAGGGATTATGGTCACCAGTGGGGAGAGTCAGCGTGGTGAGCAGACATTCATGTAACATGGCCAATACACTGGACCATCCCACTGCCATGTTTGGTTGATGAACGCCAGGCCGCGCTCTCCGCCATCTTTGATAAGAGAGGGATTATGGTCACCAGTGGGGAGAGTCAGCATGGTGGGCAGAGATCCATGTAACATGGCCAATACACTGGACCATCCCACTGCCATGTTTGGTTGATGAACGCCAGACTGCGCTCTCCACCATCATGGATAAGAGAGGGATTATGGTCACCATTGGGGAGAGTCAGCGTGGTGGGCAGAGATCCATGTAACATGGCCAATACACTGGACCATCCCACTGCCATGTTTGGTTGATGAACGCCAGGCCGCGCTCTCCGCCATCTTGGATAAGAGAGGGATTATGGTCACCAGTGGGTCGAGTCAGCGTGGTGGGCAGAGATCCATGTAACATGGCCGATACACTGGACCATCCCACTGCCATGTTTGGTTGATGAACGCCAGGCCACGCTGTCCGCCATCTTGGATAAGAGAGGGATTATGGTCACCAGTGGGGAGAGTCAGCATGGTGGGCAGAGATCCATGTAACATGGCCGATACACTGGACCATCCCACTGCCATGTTTGGTTGATGAACGCCAGGCCACGCTCTCCGCCATCTTGGATAAGAGAGGGATTATGGTCACCAGTGGGGAGAGTCAGCATGGTGGGCAGAGATCCATGTAACATGGCCGATACACTGGACCATCCCACTGCCATGTTTGGTTGATGAACGCCAGGCCGCGCTCTCTGCCATCTGACAGACAATACCCCGGGACTCTCCGGGAGATCGTCCTCTTCACATGAAACAGAATCGGGTGTTTTACAGAGTGCGTGCAATAGAAAGCAGAGGACGGGCGGAGGTGGAGGGGCTGCTCTGCGGTGACTGAACTCTGGCTGAACCGATAGGTTTGGCAAGCTGCAGACGGGGCTCCATTTGATGAAGCATTAGAGGCAGAATCTGAGAAGCTGACATGGAGCAGACAGCAGGCCATGATATCTTATTTTCCTGAGCCTTCCTGACACAAATTGTGCTCCACTTACTCGCCGAAGCCATAAACTCCCTTCTTCTACTCTGCAGATGGTTTGGCTTTAATTAACTCCGTCCTGACTGGCAGGAGCAGACCAGGCCATGTACACGACATGTGCTCACCTCCGCCGATCGAATCCCGGACAAGGCGCCGATTCCGAGCAGTGGGGATCACGCCTCCAATTTCATGATATTTACTGGGAAAAATCATTCTAGGAGAACATTCTATTGTTTAGCTAAATGTTTTTTCCACGGGCAAGAAAGTACATTTTTATTTAATGTCACTTTAAATGTTTTGTCTGACTTTTATTTAATTAATTTATTATTTATTTATAATAATTTCTGTGCTGTGTGATGTCATCTATGTATTCATCCTCATCCTCTGTGTACCGATCATTCTATGTATTCATCCTCATCCTCCATGTACCGATCATTCTATGTATTCATCCTCATCCTCCATGTACCGATCATTCTATGTATTCATCCTCATCCTTCGTGTACCGATCATTCTGTGTATTCATCCTCATCCTCTGCGGAAACGTCATTCTATGTATTCCATCTTCTCCTACTCTTCCTCCACTTACTCTTCCTCTTCTTCTACAGATCATTCTATGTATTTCTTCTCCTTCTCCTCCTCCTCCTCTTCCCCCTCTTCTTCTTCCTCTTCTTTTTCCTCTAACTCTGCCTCTTCCACTTCTTCTTCTTCCTCCTCCTCTCCTACTACCACTTCCTCCTTTTTCTCTTCTTCCTCTTCTTCATCCTCTTATTCTTCTTCCTCTCCTTCTTACTCTTATTCCACTTCCTCTGCCTTTTCTTTTTCTTCCTCCTCCTCCCTCCTCCTTCCGCCTTCCTCCTCTTTCTGTTCTTTCTTCTTTTTCCTCTCCTTTATCCTCTCCCTCTTCCTCTTGTTCTTCCTTTTTCTATTCTTCTTCTGCTTCTTCCACTTCCTCTGCCTCTTCTTCCTCTTCCATATCCTCTTCTTCTTTCTCCTTCCTCCTCTTTCTTTTTTCTACTTCTTGTTCCTCCTTCTTCTTCTTCCTCTTCTTCTCCTTTATCCTCTCTCTCTTTCTCTTCTTTTTCCTTTTCCTCTTCTTCCTCTTCCACTTCTTCTTCCTCTTCCCTCTTCTTCTTCCTCCTCTTTCCTCTTTCTATTCTCCTTTAGTCTTTTTCACTTCTTCCTTCTTTCTTGTTTCCTTTTCTAATTCTTCTTCCTTTTCCTCTTCTTTTTCCTCTTTCTCTGCCTCTTCCTCTCCTTCTTCCTCTTCCACTTTCTCCTCTTCTTCCTCTTCCTGTTATCTATCTGGTCCTTCTTATGAAGTATATGGATGGGACCAGTCTTATTTATATCTCTGGTCTTCTCTATTGCTCTTTGTGATGTCATCATGCCCAGATCAGCAGAACTCTCTCGGACCCGTAGAAAGTTGTAGCCCTCTATGAGTCTGAGGGAATGAATTTATAA